>CM059431.1:94462410-94712410 GCA_030390025.1 Squalus acanthias
GAAATCATTATAATCACCCATTTCACATCTTTATGGTTTTACTTTCCAAGTATTAGTCATGTCTACATGCTCCCTTTCTTCTCTAATTAACTTCCTGTCTTCAATGGGCTTGAATTACAAAGGAAATTATATAGACGGAAATAACAACGTGTCACTCTAAAATGCCAAACTTGTTAATTATACATCTCTATACGAGGTTGTTGTACAGCATGATTGGCGCCAGTGAAAATTCCACTGTCAGACCACCTGTACTGAATGAATCAAACAGGCTCAAGCTGCCTGAAGTGAGCATCCATAGAGAGATAGATTGGCTAAGGCTGCAACATTTGCAAACAAGATCCAAGGATTGCAGGGATTGGGCTTTATAAAGAATTAAGGGGGCTGAATTTCATTACCCCCTCCCCTCCACCCCAAAGTTAGACAGGAGCACCTGAACTGCACTGACTGCCCAGGCAAAAGTGCAGCTAATTTTGGTTCACATGGCCCTGTCACACCTGAAGCATGGACACGTCCCTACCCCCTCCTCTCTACTATCCCAAACAGGGGTCAGGAATAGCCTGAAGCCCAACAGATACAGATCTAAACACCAACCTCAAACTAGTACTGCAATAAAAAATTGTCCATCTACCTTTTAGCATTGTTGCCTGGCCTCATGACACTCTCTGATCTGAGGGCTCACTGGCACTAGGCTCCATCAACCTCATCTTTCAATTAGGTACTTTACAGCCTTCTGGACTCAACATCGAGTTCAACAATTTCAGACCATAACCTCCGCCCCTGTTTTTTTTCACATGGCAGCTGCTGATGATTCTGCCATTCCCATTTACACCTCATCTAGACTCATCTTTTGTTTCTTAACTTGTCCCATTACCATCTCCTTTTGTCTTTTCACAATCATCCCTTTTGTCTTTTAATCTCTCCTGCCTTCCACCCTATCACAGACCTTCCCTTTTGTTCTTTCTCCCCTCCCCCCCTTTCCCTGCCCCTGCACTTGCTTAAAAATTTGTTACATCTCTAACTTTTTCCAGTTCTGATGAAGAGTCATTGAACTGAAACAATGGGCTGGATTTTGAATGACCCATGGAGTCGGGTTTGGAGGCGTGTGGGGGGTTAAATTTGCGGGGTCGGGGTTTCCGACCCCATCCCGACTCCACGCAATTTTGACAGAATCAGTCGCAGGGTTCCCGAATCCGTCCCACCTTCAAGAGGCGGGAGAGGCCATTAAAGCCCTTAACAAGCTCTAAATTGGCTCGGTAATGCCATTTTGAAACGCTGTAGCTAGTTTAACCCTCTTCTGACGTGAAGCACGCCTGGTGTGAAACACTCCAGTGAAACCTGGCGGGAGCACAAGTGGATAGCTGAGTATCGGCTGCAGGTCCACTATTACAACGGAGATGTGATGAAGGTAGTAGTAGTAGTATTACGTCTGAACGTCCCTCTGATGCTGCTGCATTGAATGTATTCAGAGACTGCCTGGGAGGACTTGCTTGGAAAAAAAATTCTCTCTCTCTCTCTCTCTCTCTCCTCCCCGTCTCTCTCTCTCTATCCTCCCCATCTCTCTCTCTCTCTCCTCCCCGTCTCTCTCTCTCTCTCTCTCTCTCCTCCCCATCTCTCTCTCTCTCTCTCTCCTCCCCATCTCTCTCTCTCTCTCTCTCTCCTCATCACACCCCCCCCCCATTTTTGCATCCAGGTCCACTCACATCAAAAGCCAGGCAGGTCCTCTCTCACCAATAGTCTCTGAGACTAGGCAGTCAGCAATGATGACATCATCAGAGGTGACTTTCAGACTGAAAACACTAATTAGTTCATGGGTTCCCACATGCTCCAACTCAATTGCCCAATTAAGTGAAAATTGCATCAGGCATCCACATTAATCTGGAGTCGGGGGGGAAACACAAAATGCGGATTACACGACCCCAAGACAAAATCCAGCCCAAACTGTTTCTCTCTCCACAGATGCTGCCTGACCTGCTGAGTATTTCCAGCATTTTTTGTTTTTATTTTGGCCAAGGTTGTCTGGAGGACAAGTTCAAGGAATGCATTTGAGACAGTTTACTAGAATACATCATGGAACTAACCAGGGAACAGGCTATTTTAGATCTTGTATTGTGTAATGAGACAGGGTTAATTAGTAATCTCATAGTAAAGGATCGTCTGGGGAAGAGTGATCATAAGATAGAATTTCACATTGGGTTTGAGAGTGAAATACTTAAATACGAAATGAAAGCCTTAAACTTAAATAAAGCCAATTACATAGGTATGAGAGGTGAGTTGGCTAAGGTAGATTGGGAAATTAGATTAAAAGGTATGATGGTAGATAAGCAGTGGCAAACATTTAAAGAAATAGTCTAAAATTCTTAACGAATATACATTCCATTGAGAAATAAAAACTCCACGGGAAAAATGATCTATCTATGGCTAACTAAAGAAGTTAATGATAGTATTAGATTAAAATAAGGGGCTTATATTGTTGTGAAGAATAGTAGTTAGCCTAAGGCTAGGGAGAGCTTTAGAAACCAGCAAAGGATGACCAAAAAATTGATAAAAAAGGAAAAAATAGAATATGAGAGTAAACTAGCATGAAATATAAAAACAGATTGTAGTAGCTTCTACAAGTATGTTAAAAGGAAGAGTAGTAAAAGTAAGCATTGGTCCCTTAAAGGCTGAAACAAGTAAAATTATAATGGGGAATAAGGAAATGGCAGAGACTTTAAACAAATATTTTGTATCTGTCTTCACAGTAGAAGACACAAAAAGCATACCAAAAATAGTGGTGAATCAAGTTGCTAATGAAAGTGAGGAAATTACAGTAATTAATATCAGTAGAGAAAAAGTACTTGAGAAACTGTTGGGATGAAAAGTTGGCAAAATCCCTGGACCTGATGGCCTACATCTGAGGGTTCTAAAAGAGGTGGCTGCAGAGATAGTAGATACATTGGTGGTCATCTTCCAAAATTCCCTAGATTTTAGAATGGTCCAAGCAAATTGGAAGGTAGCAAATGTAACCCCATTATTCAAGAAAGGAGAGAGAGAGAAAAGGGGGAACAACAGGCCAGTTAGCCTGACATCAGTCATCCGAAAAATGCTGGAAAGCATTATTAAATGAGTGGTAACAGGGCACTGAGAAAATCATCAGGGCCTGAATTTGTTAAGAGGCTTCCCGTGGGGAAATGACTCCTATCCGCAAATAAAATGCCCGTGTACCTAGTGGTCCGGGAGGTATGGTGATTCGTGGTCCTGGGCCTCTCTGGCTACCCGTGAGTAGAGGTCCACATATCCCAGGGGCGCCCCTGCGATCATGTGGGCTGGCCCCCCCAATGAAAGAAGGGAATCACCATTCATGCTTATGGGGAATACAACTACACATCAAATAAATAAAAAGAACTATTACAGATTTAAAATTAATTAAATTGCCATTTAATTAAATATTTAAAACAAAAATTTAATTTTTTGAAAAATAAATGTAAATGTTTTAAAGGGGCTAAAAATAACCTCACCTTATTGCACAGGTTTTTTAATTTTTAAATGATTGGGACAAAAATATTTTAATGTTTTTTTAAACTCTTATGCTGGTAAAAGCAGGCCTTACGCCTGCTTTTACCAGGCGTAAGAATTTCATGGGCATTTGCTGGGCAGAACTCCACCTGTGGATGCCCTTTTCCCACAGATGTGTTGGATCTGTCAAGAATCTTCTTGACAGGTCGCAAGTTCCGGGTTCTTGCGCATGCGTTTGCACACGAAAACCCAGAACTTGCACGGCCCTTACAGGCGCATACATACCTTGTACACAACCGTAGGGGCCGCAAATTACGGGCCAATATGATTAGACAGAGTCAACATGGTTTTATGAAAGGGAAACCATGTTTAACAAATTTATTAGAAATTTTTGAGGATGTAACTAGCAGGGTAGATAAAGGGAAACCAGTGGATGTAGTATATTTGGATTTCCAAAAGGCATTCGATAAGGTCCCACATAACAGGTTGTTACGCATGATAAGAGCTCATGGCTTTGGGGGTAATATATTAGCAAGGATAGAGGATTGGTTTTATAGACAGAAAACAGAGAGTAGGGATAAGCGGGTCATTTATCTGGTTGGCAGGCTTTAACTAATGGGTTGCCACAAGGATCAGTGCTTGGGCCTCAGCTATTTACAATCTATATTAATGACTTTGAGGAAGAGACCTAGCATAATGCATCTAACTTTGCTGACAATACGAAGCTAGGTGGGAAAGTAAGCAATGAGGAGGACACCAGAGGCTGGATTTTCTCAGCCCCGAGGAGGCGGGCATGGAGGCGGGACTACCGGTAAAGTAGCAGAAAGTGGGGGTGGATGGCAAACCCACCCCCATCCCACCTCCATGCCCTTTTGCCAGGAGGCGGGAAGATGTGCTGCTTCGGGTCCCGTCTCCTGGAGGCAGGAAAGGGATTCAATCCTTTTAACTGCCTGTTAATAGCGAGTTAACAGGCAGAAAAAAGGATTAGTGCCATTTTCCCTGCTCAGGTGAAGGCTTCTCGACCTAGGAGAACCCTGTCGGGTTGGAGGAGACGTGAAGGAGGTCTGCCGGGGGTCGGAGGCACCTGAAAGTAAGATGTAGAAGTGAGTGATGGGTGCAAATGTGGAGTGGTAATTATGGAAGGTGTTAAAAAATGTTTTAAAATGTTCACTTACCTTGTTTTCTGCCTACAGCCTTCATCCACCCTGGATCGGGAGACCCAACATCTTCCTTGTCAATTTCACAGACTGGCTGTTGGACCCTCCAACCCAACAGCCATCTGAAATCTACAAAGTTGAAAAGTTTGATGAGTCCTGAACACAAGGACTCATCAAACTACAGAGAATGTCAATGTTTGACAGCTTCACAGAGCTGTCAAATGCTGACATTTCTTCTTTCAAGAAGTCTTGACAGATAGCACGTCAGACGTTGGCGTGCTCTGTCAGTGACTTCCCCCTAATTGGCCTGCTGAGCCCGCAGGGCGGGCTTACAAGGTCAATCAGGGGAAAATCCCTCTGGTTGGCCAGAAGATGATGGAGACGGGACATTGACCCGACAAACAGCAGTCCCACCTCCAACTCGTCTCCATTGAGAAAATCCAGCCCAATGAGTCTGCAAAGGGATATAGACAGGTTAAGTGAGTGGGCAATAATGTGTCAGATTGTGTATAATGTGGGTATATGTGAGGTTATTCACTTTGGTAGGAAGAATAGAAAAACAGAATATTTTTTAAATGGTGAGAAACTATTAACTGTTGGTGTTCAGAGACATTTAGGTGTCCTCATACAGGAAACACAGAGGGCTTGATTTTACTAATGGAGGCGGGTTGAGGGCGGGCTTCCTGCTGGATGGGTTTCGGACCCGCTGCCGGTTTCAGCCGCTCCCGGTGTCCCATTTTGCCTTAATTGTATCAATTAGTTCCGTCGTGCGCGCTGCCTGCTGAATTGCCTGGGAGCGGGTCTGTTGGTCTGCACTGATGAGGTCTTTGCCGCACTTGTTTTTAAGGGGTCCATGTAGCCTCAGCCTCTGATTTCTCATTACTGCTGCAGCTTGAATGGGCCAAGGTCACCATGAGTGCTGCCAAAGCCAAGGCTGCTCCCCGATTCACTGAGGAGTCCCTGCAAGCTCTTGTGGAGGGAGAAAGAGGATGCAAGCAGCTTCTGTTCTCTCCCGATGGCCGGAGGAAGCCTCTCAGCAAACAAAGGCAGCTGAGGAGGTAAGCGCTAGGTCCTTATGTACACGCACCTGGGTCCAGTGCTGAAAGCGCTTCAATGATCTTGTGCGAACATCAAAAGTGAGTATCACATCACACTTACCTTCAAACTGCTTCCCTTGACTTCTCATCACCAGCACTCTGCATTGTCAGCCTGTTCCTCCACATCCCACCTTACCTTTACTTCCCTTGCACCCTTTGCTCTCTATCTCTCTCTCTGTACTGAATCACTTCACTAAACTACTATGCAACCCTCACACTCGCTCTCACTGTTATGCAATGACAACAACTAACAACGCACAGGGCGGCTCCTTCCTCTTGCCACCTCACTCCATCTTGGTCTCTCTCTAAGCTTCTAGGTTTTGGATTCTTCACAGTCACTCCATCAATCTCATTGAAACTCCTACTGTGTCCCTACTTGCAGGAAAAGCTAGCTCACAATAAGAGGGAGAGAGCAAAGACAGGAGGAGGCCCACCATCCCTGGCCACATTAACAGATGCTGAGGAGGCTGCTCACGACATCGTGGGAGGTGGCGAGGAGCTGGAAGTGGGGGACGGAGAGACGGGCGCATTAGAGGAAGCTGGTGACAGAATGCATTTTCATCCCTCGCAGTTATAATTCATGATTGACTGCAATGGCATATGATGCTCATAGAGATTGACTTCTGATCATCTGCATAGAAATATAGAAACATAGAAGATAGGAGCAGGAGTAGGTCATTCGGTCCCTCGAGCCTGTTCCACCACTTAATGAGATTATGGCTGATCATCCAAATTCAGTACCCTGTCCCTGCTTTCTCCCCATATCCCTTGATCCCTTTAGCCTTAAGAAATATATCCAACTCCTTCTTGAATCTATTTAATGAATTGGCCTCAACTGCATTCTGTGGAGAGAATTCCACAGGTTCACCACTCTCTGGGTGAAGAAATTTCTCCTCATTTCAGTCCTAAATGGCTTACTCCTTATCCTTAGACTGTGACCCCTGGTTCTGGACTCCCCCGCCATCGGGAACATCCTTCCTGCATCTAGTCTGTCTAGTCCTGTTAGAATTTTATAAGTTTCAATGAGATCCCCTCTCATTCTTCTAAACTCTAGCGAATACAAGCCTAATCAACCCAATCTCTCTTCATACGTCATTCCTGCCATCCCAGGTATCAGTCTAAAAGGATCAGCGCAAAAGAATTTGTCTGCTACCTGAAAATCTGATGTCTAATTCATGCCTTTACTCTCTCACAGGTCCATCGAGAGCCACCCTCCTCAGTGTACAGGAGGAAGAGCCGGACGAATCCTCAGAGGAACCTGCAGCCTCTGAGGGAGCAATGTCATCAGGACTCAGTGCACCCAGCACCAGTGCAGCAACGCACACCTTGGCGGGGCCTTCGCGACATAGAGTAGTGTTGTCACCTGGTGTATCACAGCTCACAAGTGAGCATCAGCAGATGCTGGAGACAGCGACAGCAGTGGAGAGTCCTCGTCGGAGGTCGCAGGACCCTCCTAGCTCTGCTCAGCTGCATGTAGACGCTGTGCCTCTGGGGCCATCCAGAAAGAGAGCGGTGCTGGAACTCCAGGAACAAGTGCAGGAGTCTGACAGGGTTTGCATCCAGGGTAACTGCGAGTGTGGAGAGAATGGAGGAGTCCAACTCTAACATGAGCACTGCCTTTGTGGACGCAATGGCGCATGAACGTGCCGTCATGGAGAGGGTGGCAACCTCCATGGAGGACATAAGTCGCCAGACTAACGAAAACATGGTGACTCTTCAAAATAGATTGTCTGCAATGGAGGAGAGATGGGCATCTTTTGAGGAGAGACACCAGAGCTTCATGGATGTCCTTGTTATGAGGACTGCCAGTACAGAGACGGGTCCTCATGGCCCCCCTGATGTGCAGCAAGGTGCTCTCCAGCCACTTGCTAGCACTGAAGTGTGGCTGACCCATGAGAGGGATGTTGGTGGCAGGCAACAAGGAAGTGTGGGCTCCTCTCCAAGCGCTCACACGACTATGCCACTGCGGAGCCCTCGGTCAGAGCCCCAGATTCCACACTAAACTGAGATGGCCGTCTCAGCCCCTGCACAGCTGCAGGAAGAGCAGACTGTGGCGGAGCCCTCCCAGGCTCCCAAACCCAGAGGACACCTGCCAAAGGCGTCTAGGAAGGCGCAGCATCAAAGGGAGCAAGGTGCCTCTACATCTGCTGAAGCCACAGGGGAAGCACCACGTAGAAGCACGTGTAAGAGGAAGTTAACATACAAATAGTCACAAGGGTAATCACATGGGTGTTTTATTGAGCTGTAAATTATCAAGTGTCCTCCTTTTATGATGTCATTAAACAAAAGTGATGTCAAGCAGTTGAGGTTCTGGTCTATGTGTTCTGGGAAATGGAAGTTGCACAGTGAGGGCTCAGGGCTAATTCCATTTATAATGATGGTGGTGACAGTGATCGGAAAGCACCGTTTATTGGATAGATGATGTATGGTGTGTTAAGAATCTTGACCTTATCTTCATCTCCATCTGCCAGCCACCTGTGTTTGAAGTGTAAGCTCATGTGAATCTGGCATGGATGAGTGCATCCCTTGCCTGACGGCCAGCAATGTGGTCGCCTGCTGCTGGATTGACCACATACAGCCCCACAAGGCGTCACTCCCCGCCCTCCTCCTCGTCCTCTTCCTCATCCTCTTCATCTTCCTCCAAGGATGCTCTGTGCTGAGCCACTTGTTCATCCGGCAGCACTAAGCCGCGCTGCTCTTCCTCCGAATCTGATGACCAGGATGAGATGATGTAAATGGTTCCCATCCCATTGTTATAGATTTCAGTTGAGGCAAGAAGCTTGCCAGCGCACACTCATAGTGGCCTGAAATTATTCCCAATCAGTTCAAACAGCAGCTGTGTGTCAGCTTGACCAGTCACAAGGTCAGTAGATTTGCAAAATCTTATCCCAAACCTCCAACAACAAAGTTGTTGCATTTGAATGCCAGCCATGTTACAGGAGCGCCTTTAAAGTTCTGCACCAATAATGACTACAGATCATGTCCTCAATCAACTCGTGTCCTTGCAGCAGGACTGTTTCTGACACGACGGGAAACAGGAGCCAGAGGCACGAAAATGGGAAACCTCTGTCAAAATAGGATTATCAAGGCAGTTAACAGGCTCTTAACTGCCTGTTGGATTCGGGTCAGTTTGGGGGCAGCTGAACAGACACTCACGAAAATCGCGTGGGGGTGGGATGGAGGCAGGTTGGGTGTCTGAAGCCATTTTTTCCGATTTTAGCAGCTAATACACCTCCAAACCCACCTCCTCAGGGCTGTTAAAATCAAGCTCAGAGAGTTAGCATGCAAGCAATTAGGAAGGCAAATGGCATGTTGGCCTTTATTGCAAGCGGGTTGGAGTAATGAGTAAGGAAGTCTTACTACAATTGTACAGGGCTTTGGTGATTTCGCACCTGGAGTACTGTGCACAGTTTTGGTTTTCTTATCTAAGGAAGGATATATCTACCTTAGAGGGGGTGCAACAAAGGTTCACTGGATTGATTCCTGGGATGAAAGGGTTGTCCTATGAGGAAAGATTGAGCAGACCGAGCCTATACCCTCTGGAGTTTAGAAGAATGAGAGATGATCTCATTGAAAGATATAAGATTGTGAGGTGGATTGACAGGGTAGATGCTGAGAGGTTGTTTCCCCTGGCTGGAGAGTCTAGAACTAGGGGCATGGTCTCAGGATAAGGGGTCGGCCATTTAAGACTGAGATAAGGAGGAATTTCTTCACTCAGAGGGTGGTGAATCTTTGGAATTCTCTACCCCATAGGACTTTGAATACTGAATCGTTGAGTATATTCAGGCTCGATAGATTTTTGGACTCTAGGAGAATCAAGGGATGTGGAGATCGGGCAGGAAAGTGGAGTTGAAGTCGAGGATCAGCCATGATCTTATTGAATGACGGAGCAGGCTTGAGGGGCCGTATGGCTACTCCTGCTCCCTATTCTTATGTTCTTATGTTCTTATGACAACATTCCTACTCCCACCACTGCAACTCTGTCATTACCCTTGCCGCTGCCTATCAGCCAGCCAGCCCAGACTGCTGCCGCCTATGCCGAGGTGGTGCAGTCCACAGCCAGGCATTCTAGGTCCAGAGCTGCTCGAGGTTATCGTGCAAGGTCATCTGTAGTCTCCTCCACTGTAAGTCAGCAGCCTTCCACCAGCCATGCTGCAGCCACTGAGGGAGCACTGCCTATGAGCACTAGAGTAGGTAAAGGCACACGAATGACAGACACCAATGGAATGCACACGGGTGATTAGCTGATACTGTCATTTTGATTGCATTTGGATAAATTTATGAATTTTGTTTGGAATGTGTGTTTTGTGATGGCTCTCATTTCAGCATGGTGCCCAGGAGGACTCTGTGATGTTCTGTGACAGAGGGATGGTATGATGGGGAAGTGTTGAGCAACAGGGATCTGGAGTTTCATTCACTGGAATCGGAGTCTGATGAGGCGTTTGCAGACAGCCCGTTGGAATGGGGATTTGCTGCCTGCCTCTTTCCTCCCTCCTCCTCTTCCTCTTCCTCCTCCCCATCCTCATCTTCATCCTCTTCCTCTTCCTCCTCCTCTCCCTCCTCCTCCTCCTGAAGTGGTCCCGCAATCCCTGCTGGCAACGGCTGTGCCTTCATGATGGCCAAGTTATGGAGCATGCAGCAGACCACCACAAAATGAGACTCCCGCTCTGGCAAGTACTGGAGGGCTCCTCCCGAGTGGTCAAGGCAGCGGAACCGTTGCTTGAGCACCTCAATGGTCTGCTCAATGACGATGAGCGTTGTGCACGTGTGGTGAGATTGCAGAGGAGAGTCATCAGCTAGGTGCAGAGCAAATAGCCCTTATCGCTGAAAAACCACCCTCGGGTTTGACATGGTAGCTGGAAGATTGCTGGCACACCGGACTGACACAGGATGAAGGCCTCATGACTGCTGCCAGGATACCGGGCATTTAACATCATGATGCGCTGGGCGTGGTCGCACAACAACTGCATATTAGTTGAGTGGTAGCTTTTGCGGTTATGGAACATCTCAGGGTTAGTATACGGTGCCCGCAAAGCCACATGTGTGCAGTTGATAGCGTCCTGCACCATGGGGAAGCCCGTTATCCTGGCAAAGCCACATGCGTGCTCATCCTGCTTCTCTCTGCTCAGAGAGGTGACAATGAAGTCCTTCTCCTGGAGTAGAGAGCCTCAGTGACCTCCCGGATGCAGCGATGGATGGCAAACTGGGAGATGTTAGCTATGTCTCCTGCTGCAGACTGGAAGGATTCGCTGGCGGAGAAATTGAGGGCCACGGTGACCTTGAGGCCCACTGGGAGGGCTGTGGTCACCCTGCTCTGAGGCTGCAGGTCTGGTTGCAGGAGGTGGCAGAGTTTTGTGACCACCTCCTTGGTGAAGTGGAGCTTCCTAATACGCTGCTCCTCGCTTAAGTGAAGGTAAGAGAAGGGGTCTTGGAAGACCCTAAATGGGTAAGGCCTCCTGCTGAGAGCACTCCTACCCCTCCTCCTCCTCCCTCTGTGAGCATATTCTCCTCTTCTTCGCTGACCCACTCCCTCTCCCAAAGATACTTGAGTGCGAGGGGGACTGCCAATAGAGCCCCCATGATTGTGAACAAATGGTGTGAACAGAAGCCTTTAAATGAGAAGCAAGCTGTTCTCGACTTGTAGCAACACTCCCTGTGGACCAGCAACTTTTAACAAGTTTAGAAAGCTGCAAGAGTTGCAGAAGCTTAGACAGAGCCAGTAAAACTAAGAAACCATGGAAGTTGTTGTTGATGATCCCTTTAAATAGCACTGCTGGGGGCTCCTTCCTGCTGCTCAATGCTTCGTCAGCTGGTCGTGATTAAGAAAGGGCAGTAAGTGGACGGCGATGTTGAAAATAGCAGATCCCTCATTCTAGTTATCATTAAAGTCTATTCTGTATATTACACAATAAAGTGTCTTGTGCTTACTCGAAGCGTGTTGTTGTGAACCATAGAAAGAAGGAGGTTGATGCTAACATTATCATGTCCTGTCACCTTCAAATATTTGTGTACAAACACCGCCAGGTCTCTCTGTTCTTGCACCCATTTTAAAATTGTACCATTTAGCTTGTATTGTCTCCCCTCATTCTTCCTACTAAAATGTATCACCTCACTTTTCTGCATTGAATTTCATCTGCCATGTGTCTGCCCATTCCACAAGCCTGTTTATGTCCTCTTGAAGTCTACTACGATCTTCCTCACTGTTTATTACACAAGTTTCATGTCATTTGCAAATTTCAAAATTGTGCCCTCTACCCCTAAGTCCAAGTCATTAATGTCTATTAAAAGCAGCAGTGGTCCTAGTACTGAACCCTGGGGAACACCACTGTAAACTTCCCTCCAGTACGAAAAACAGCCATTCACCATAACTCTCTGTTTTCTATCCCTTAACCAATTTTGTATCCATGCTGCTACTGCCCCTTTTGTCCTATGGGCTTCAATTTTGCTAACAAGCCTATGACATGGTATTTTATCAAACACCTTTTGAAAGTCCGTATACACAACATCAACCACACTACCCTCATCCACCTCATCGAAAAACTCAATCAAGTTATTCAAACACAAAATTAAAACGGAAAATGTTGGAAATACTCAGCAGGTCAGGCAGCATCTGTGGAGAGAGAAACAGAGTTAACGGGCTCGATTTTAATAGCACTGAGGAGGCGGGTTTGGAGACGGGTTGGCAGCGAAAATCGAAAAAAATGGCTTCAGACTGCCAACTCGCCTCCATCCCGCCCACCCCCACCCCACCCGATTTTCGTGAGTGTCTGTTCAGCCGCTCCCAAACAGCCTGTTAACTGCCTGTCTAATCCTATTTTTATAGTGGTTTCCCATTTTCGTGCCTCTGGCTCCTGTTTCCCATCTTGTCAGAAACAGGCCAGGTTCAAGGAGACGAGTCGCTGGAGGACATGATTTGTAGTCATTGGTGCAGCACATCAAAAGCGCTCCTGTAACATGGCTGACATTCAAATGCAACAATTTTGTCGTTGGAGGTTTGGGATAAGATTTTGCAAATCTACTGACCTTGTGACTGTTCAAGCTGACAGCCATCTGCAGTGTGACCTGATTGGAATAATTTCAGGCCACTTCTAGTGTGTGCTTGAAAGCTACTTGCCTCAAGTGAAATCTATAGCAACGGGATGGGAAACATTTACATCCTCTCATCCTGGTCATCAGATACTGAGGAAGAGCAGCCGCGGCAGCACCACAACCAGCCACAACAGCAGCACCAGCACCAGGAGCGCCAACCTCCTCCTCACCCACCTGATGATGTACAGGACGGAGGGCCTCAGCGCAGGGCTGCACCTCACTGCTGGAGATACCCCCAACATAGGGTTTACAGGCAGAGGATCAGCTTCCTCAGCATGACTGAGCAGCAGTGCCAAAGGAGGCTGAGACTTTCGAGAGATGTAGTCGCTGACATCTGCGCAATGCTGCACCAACACCTGGAGCCCAGAGGAGCATGTGGACACTCCTTACCAGTTGCTGTCAAAGACACCACCGCACTCAACTTATTTGCTTCGGGCTCCTCCAGGGATCAGCTGCAGACATCAGCGGCATCTCCCAGTCGGCCGCACACACCTGCATCACGCAGGTCACCGATACCCTCTTTGCAAAGGCGCACAATTGCATCCACTTCTCCATGGATTGCCCAAGTGTGACGGCACATGTGGTTGGCTTTGCCAATATGGCAGGCTTGCCAATGGTGCAGGGTGTCATCGACCCCTATCACAACCCAACAGTATTTGTCAACCGCAAGGGCTTCCACTCCCTGAACGTCCAGCTGGTGTGTAACCACAGGAAGATCATCATGCACGTTTGCGCAAAGTACCCTGGCAGTTGCCATGACTCCTTCATCCTGCGCCAGTCTACTGTGCCTCAGCTCTTCCATCTGCCGGATGGCTTCTTGGCGACAAGGGCTATCCCCTGAAAAAGTGGCTTATGACACCGATGAGGAGGCCATCAAACGATGCTGAGGAGCGGTACAATTTGAGCCACATATCCACCAGAAGCATCATCGAACAAACCATCGGCTTGCTCAAAATGCGCTTCCGATGCCTAGTCAGATCTGGAGGAGCCTTGCAGTATGCACCAGCCAGGGTGTCCAGAATCGTCGTGGTCTGCTGTGCCCTGCACAACATTGCACAGCAGCACAGTTTAGTGCTGCCGCATGAACAAGTGGCTCAGCACACAGCCTCCTCGGAGGAAGAGGAAGAGGACGAGGAAGAGGATGAGGAAGAGGATGAGGAAGAGGATGAGGAGGAGGACGGGAAGTGATGCCTTGCGGGGCTGGATGTGGCCAATCCAGCAGCAGGTGACCACATTGCTGGCCGTCAGGCAAGGGATGCACTCATCCATGCCAGATTTGTGTAAGCTTACGCTTCAACCACAGGTGGCTGGCACATGGAGATGAATATAAGTCCGACATCCTCAAAACCCCAGGCATCATCTGTCTACTAAAGCGATCAGTGTCACCACCAACATTCTACATGGCATTTGCCCTGAGGCCTCACTCTTGAAATTCCATTTCCCAGAACACAGAGGCCACACTTTAGATCATTAAACCTTTTTCGACACTGAACCCATGTACGTCTGCACACAGACCTCGAACTCAACTCCTCAGCAATTTGCAGCCAAGCTGCCTTGGTTTGCTGAGGAGGCCTCCTCCTTCTGTTTCCACGGAAGAGGACCTCCTGACGTCCTCTAACTCCCTCCACAAGAGCATGGAGGGAGCCCTCATTGAACCTGGACGAAAATGAGAAGTCGCACAACACCAGGTTATAGTCCAACAGTTTTATTTGAAATCACGAGCTTTCGGAGCGCTGCTCTTTCGTCTTGACCTGACGAAGGAGCAGCGCTCCGAAAGCTCGTGGTTTCAAATAAAACTGTTGGACTATAACCTGGTGTTGTGCGACTTCTCATTTTTGTCCACCTCAGTCCAACACCTGCATCTCCGCATCATTGAACCTGGGTGCAGCCTTAGTTTTTGGTGCTGCCATTCCTGCAGCAGCCAGCACCTTTAAGAGAAAAAAGCATTAATTTTACTCAGCCAATGATTGAAACACATGTGAAATATTTTTCATTTCTTAGTCACATACTACATTGATAGATTAAAAAATCATAAATGTCTTTCTGGAATAATATTTCTAGATAAACAGAACCAAGCCATTCCAGTTACATTTTTTGCAAAGGGGACATGGCCCCTTTAAATTTTTACTCCAAAAACGCATCATCAGAGGCGAGAAACAGACACGCTCCAAGCAATTGCCTGGAAGGACCCGCACACCGGCTGTAACAAGGCCAATCAGGCAAAAATCGGAACTGCGGGCCGGCGGCATCTGAGAGCAGGTCTGAAAGCTGCCGAGCAGCGGGCCCGCCCACAACCCGCCTCCTCTATACAAATCCAGCCCAATGTTTCAGTTCGATGCCCTTTCATCAGAACACAATTTGCCCTTAACAAACCAGTGCTGGCTCTCCTTTACCTGGTCCATGCTTGCCCAAGTGGCTGTTAACTTTCTCCTGGATTATTGTTTCTAAAAGCTTCCCCACCAACGATGTTAAACTATAATTGCCAGGTTTATCCTCCGCCCCCTTTTTGAACAAGGGTGCAACATTTGCAATCCTCCTGTCTTCTGGCACCAGCCCTGTATCTAAGGAGGATTGGAAGATTGTGGCCAGCACCTCCGCAATTTCTACCCTTACTTCCCTCAGCAACCGAGGATGCATCCCAACCAGACTGGGTGACTTAAAGTACTGCCAGCCTTTCCAGTTCCTCCTCTGTATCTATTTTTATCTCATCCAGTATCCTGGCAACCTCATAGTTTACTGCTGCAGGATTCACAAAATTCCGGGACCTCCTACTTAATGGACATGTGTCTAGAATTTAAAAGGGGGCTGTGTTGGACCTCTTGGAGGAGAAATGTGGACAGAAATATCTCACTATCAGGCGCCTTTGGACTAAACTAGGGCCTATTGGATTGAGTTTGGACATTTTAAATTATATGCCGGGTCTGCACAGGAAAATGGGAATCCTTATAGGGCTGCTAACCCACCTGGGAGGCAGGCCCCCAGGGAGACATTAGCAGTCTAACAAAAGCCCACTTACCAGGGACCCAGAGACATAAATATTTTAATGGTTCTTAAAACGGCTATCCAGAAAAACCCTGGCATCAGCAAAACACACAATGGACAGTATCAAGACCTGATTACATTCTAACAGCACCATTCAAAAACCCCATCAACACCTTTGGGAATCTTGTATCATGCTAATGCCCAATCAGCCCACCAACATTCTCACAAAGGGATCACATCAGAGTTGATCAGCCTGCCAAAATCGCACAAAAGGGAGTCATCTAGAATCAATTGTGCACCCGAGTTTTGGCGCAAAAGTTTAAGCAGCCTCTCGGGTATAACTGGGGGCTTGCTAGTAGCCAACGAGTACCTGAACAGACGGGCTGAAGGGAGAGAGTGCCGGCAGCAGCAGCAGCAGCAGCAGCACACCGGAGCAGAAGAAACGTACCCGAGAACACGCTGGAAAGGCACTTGGACTCTGGGCTTTTTGACTCTGGCTTTGAAACATCTAACTTGCCACACGAGGTTACAGCAACGCAACAAGAAAACCTAACAAGAAGCCTCGGAGTCACTGAAAGATCAACCATCATCCAGCGCTGACTCTAGGAAAAACTTGTTTCCCATCAAATCGTCGACCAGTGCTAATACCGAAGACACCGCAAACAGCCAAGGAGTCCACAAGATTGAGGAGAGGGAAAGCAGTGTGCAACTGGTCTAAACTGTGGAGAAATCCTTTGCTGAGCATAGTCCCTGTAATTTCAGAGCCTAACTTAGTTAGTGTAGTGGTGGGAGGTGGTTTTATTTTGTTTTGTTTTTTTTCCTCTCACTGCATAACCTCTGTACCTGTTGCGCAGGAGGTTTTGTTTATAGTTAATTCATGTGGTGTGCCATTTCTAAATGAAATATTTGTTCTTGCACCAAACAATTGTCTGCCGACATCTATCACATCCCCCAAATAATTCCAAGCTCCAGAACCAGGGAGTGGGACGATTCGAACCGTCAAGGACATTGTAAAAGGCCGACAAACCCACCACCCCCTACATAATGGCGAGCCAGGTAGGAGCTTGGTACAAAGGATGTGAGGATGTAGACTCGGTTCTGGTGGAAAGAACAAAAATGGAGGAAAGAATCTCCGAATATGTATTTAAGAAAGTAAATATTACCAAAAAGTGGGTCATAAGCCTGTTACGGGCTGAGCGTCCGGTGGACGCAGCTGCTAAGTGGACCGAGAGCAAGGACCATAAAAGGCCAATAGAGAAGGCTATTTGGTTGGTCTGCTACCAAAGACAGATCCAGTTGCTGGATAGGAAGGTCAAGAAATTGGTAGCAGAGCTCCGGGAATCCGAAGAGCGCTCAGCCGTAAGGGCTATGGCAGGGGAGAAAATGTTTGAGGAATTAACTAAACAAAAGCATATCAGATTACAGCTAGAAGAGACCCACAGGAATAAGCAGGACTATTTCCAATGCCAAGTAACAGAGGCAAAGGGGAATGAGCTAGCGCTGCGGGGGGAAAATGCCTGCCTAACAAAAGTAATAAGAGAACAGGAGGAGAGGATACGGGATGCGCAGGCAGCCTATAAAGTAGCCAGTAGCAAGGGCTTTGGGGTGGAGGATCACGGGCCCTGTGAGGCCAAGATAAAAGGTTTAACCCAGGCCCTATCTAATGCTAAGGGGATGGTATGCCTGATAAGCCCAAGCGCTCCTAAGGGAGACATGCAGGAGCAAGGGGGAGTAGAGGGGGATAGAGTGGCAGAAAGGGACGTCCAACCACCACCTGTAGCCCTACTGAGGTTAGTCCTGGCAGTATAGAGAGAGCACGGCACCGAGGAAATACAAGGGGTGTCAGGACCGGGGCCGATGTGCCCAATCCGACAACAAAAGTATGGTGCCAGCAACGCTTGTAAGGCTTCCAAAATTTGCAGATCCCCAAAACCTAAGGAAATAGGACTTTGGAACTACCTCAGTGATAAAAATGCATTTGGGCCTAACCTAAGAGACTGTAAGACCAAAAACCAAGTTTTGGCATTTTAAAAGCATGTCTGGGCCTGTGAAGGGAGAAAAGGCTGTGAAGGAAGTTGGGCTCGACCTCTGCAAACGCAGTTTTGGGTATTGCAGTTAAATTGCATTTCTTGGGGAATCGGGATGACCTCACTCAAGCCCCAGCAAGCATTAACATTTTGACAATAGACCCTAGGAGGAGACAGCCCCACCCAAAACAACAGGTCCCATCAAACCGATTACAGAACCCATTAAAGACATGCATAAAGCAAATATTCGATCGCAGTCCTAGACCCAGTCAAGAAACCCAACACATGAGGACAATTCAAACTCCGATTAAACAACAGATCGACAGGATGGAGCTATTTTGAAACCACTTCACACATTTACAAAACCAGTTAACACGCTAGTAAAGTCGTTACTGTTAACGAGGTCTTACAATGACCGGGATTTGATTTTGTGTTGATAAGGCCACTTCAATTCAGTATAATTGAAGGCCCATCAAGCATGCGGATGACACTAAATTGGGAGGCAGTGTGATCAATGAGGAGGATGCTAGGAGGCTACAGAGTGACTTGGACAGGTTGGGTGAATGGGCAAATGTATGGCAGATGAAGTACAATGTGGATAAATGTGAGGTTATCCACTTTGGTGGTAAAAATAGAGAGGCGGACTATTACCTGAATGGTGGCAGATTAGGGAAAGGGGAGGTGCAATGAGACCTGGGCGTCATGGTACATCAGTCACTGAAGGTGGGAATGCAAGTGCAGCAGGCAGTCAAGAAAGCAAACGGAATGATGGCCTTCATAGTAAGGGGATTTGAGTACAGGAGTAGGGAGGTGATGCTGCAGTTGTACAGGGCCTTGGTGAGGCCACACCTGGAGAATTGTGCGCAGTTTTGGTCTCCTAACTTAAGGAAGGACATTCTTGCTATTGAGGGAGTGCAGCGAAGGTTCACTAGATTGATTCCTGGGATGGCCGGACTGACATATCAAGAAAGATTGCGTCAACTGAACTTGTATCCTCTGGAGTTCAGAAGAATGAGGGGGGATCTTATAGAGACATTTAAAATCCTGACTGGTTTAGACAAATTAGATGCAGGCAGAATGTTCCCAATGTTAGGGAAAACTAGAACCAGGGGTCACAGTCTAAGGATTAAGGGGAAGCCATTTAAGACTGAGCTGAGGAGGAACTTCTTCACCCAGAGAGTGGTGAATCTATGGAATTCTCTTCCACAGAAGGTTGTTGAGGCCAGTTCGCTAAATATATTCAAAAGGGAGTTAGATATAACACTCACAACTAGGGGGATCAAGGGGTATGGCGAGAAAGCAGGAATGGGATACTGAGGTAGCATGTTCAGCCATGAACGCATTGAATGGCGGTGCAGGCTCGAAGGACCGAATGGTCTACTCCTGTACCTATTTTCTATGTTTCTATGTTTCTAAGCAGTTCAGGAGTAACAACAGTTCAAGTTCAACAGAAGGCAGTTCTGCAGTTTTGGAGTTCAATTTGAAAAGCCTGTTTTTCAGCAGAAGTCAGTGTTGGAATTACAGAGTTCAGGAGAAGCAAGTTGGCCAGTTAAAGAAGACAGTTCAGTAAGAAGGGAGTTCTCCAGTTCTCCAGTCAAACAGTTCAAGTTCAACAAGCAGGCAGAAGGCAGTTTCCACAGTTCTGCAAGAAGGCAGTTCCACAACTCGGAAGAAGACAGTTTAAACAGAAAGCAGTTCAACAAAGAAAGCCAACAGCTCCAGAAGTAGGCCGACACGCAAGAAGAGACCAGAGCGACTGCCTCAGTGACCATCGGACACCTTGCGGCAACAAGGGCCTGACAAAACCTTTTACTCAAAGGACTCTAAACCCTAACTCTCAACTGTCAAGGATTCATTTGGTGAACATTATCCCTGGTTCTCCAGAGTCCAACCTAGCTAGTGAAGTGGGATTGGGAGGGGTGAAGTATTCTTCTAATGTTATTTCCCTCGCGTGTACCGAAGTGTTCCCCACCTTTAGAGTGTTAAGAGTGTTTGGGGTAAAAATTCACTTGGTTGCGCCACCCGTTAGCGCCTTAAGAGGGCGCTAATGGGGCGCAAAGCCGCTAACGCCCGGGCGCAGCGATGTTTGCGCCGCTCGAGAACTTAACTTGAGATTGTGCGGCGGCGCTAAAACTTACCGCTGCGACCACCTGCGCGCGCAGATTGTGACGTCATTCCATGGTGCAACGCCCTTGGGGCGCCCCGTAGCGGAAATTGAGTGGCGCCCCCTGCCTTACCGCCTGGCGCTTCCAACGACCAGAAGACTGGAACGCTATCAATCGCTGTGGGGCTGGGGGGGGCGCTATTTAAAGGGGGCCTCTTCCTGTCTTTTATTGTTGGTGACATTTTTGAACTACGCATTCTGAGAGAGAGAGGGAGAGACTTCTGGAGCGATTCAACGTTATGTGAAGGAGTTTTGGGTACTGAGCAGCACTTTGCAGGTTCATTTTGATTTGCCATTCCTTGTATCGATTTAGCAGAGACCGTGGGAGCTGCACTCTGAGCTCTTTGCCTGGTGCTCTCCATTGTTCTTTCCAGCACATTTGATGTGCAAGTCTCTCCAGGCCGAGATTCAAGGCAGCAATGAACAGGATGTGGATGGAAAGCAAGATTAACCATCCCCTTTAAGAACTGGCCCGTGCCATTGTGTGTGTGTTCCATTGCTGACTGACATTACATGAGCTTCGCCAGCGCTCCGAGTTAGCGCCTCACTGCACGGCCTTTGCGCCTTAAGACAGGTGTGCAGCGCCTGATTTAGCGCTCCACTCACCTCCCGGGGCGGTAAAAGTGAAGTTTCCAGTCAGTGCCGATAATTAGCGCCAGGCGCTAATATTTGCGTCCGGACGATATTTGCGCCCCAAATGGGGCGCGACCTAATTTCTACCCCTTTGTGTTGTGTTTTACTTTCTTGAATAAAGATCGAAATTCTTTCATCAAAACCTGTTGTCTACTTCACCTTTGTTCACGACCCCCAAATAAGTTCAAGGTCTAGAACCAGGGACGTGGGAGCGATTCGAACCGCTCACTGAGTCAGAGGTGAAGCTGACCCTACCACACCACCCCCTACACGCTGGTCAGGGACAAGGGGCCCTGGAGAACCAATTTGTAATTCCCCATGGAACCCAGCAGCTCCGGGAAATGGTAGCTCATTTAGAAAAGTTAACCCCTCAAGGGGACCCCTCGTCCATTTTATGGACAGAGAGCAGGCAGCCGGTATAAACGGCTGCGATGAGGCCGAACAGGCTAAAATGCTGCTTTTCTCCTTGGATCGCAAGGTATACCAGGCCCTCTCTGCAGATAGCAAGAGGGAGCAGAGCACATATGCTGCGATCCAAGAAGAGGTGTTAGAGGTTCTGGGCCTAAATGACGGAAGTCCATTTTCCCGGGTCGAGAAGACCCTTTCAACAGGCAGGTGAAACCCCACAGGCTTTCGCAGACAGGCTGTGGCCCGTCTACGAGAGAGCATGTGGAGGAGATCTCGACCTGGAACCAACAGCTTGCTGGCTTCGCAGCCTAGTGGCTAACTGCCTGCCATGAGTAAAGGCTAAAGCCGAGCTGTGGTTCGACCCCAGAGACCCCACCGCTACCGAGGAGTCAGTGGTTAGACAGTTAACCCTGGCTTACCGGAATGGCAGAGGGGCCCCACAAAAAGGAAAGGTCCACGAGATCCGGCCCAGTAATTCCAGTAGAGAATGGCACCAGGAAGAGGGGAGCCCTTCCGACTCAAAGAGTACGTGCTATGGGTGCGGAAAAAGTGGGCACTGGCGGAAGAATTGCCGAAATCCTTGGAAAGATAGGGCAGAAAAGGAATCCTCACCCTTAAAGGATTCCCCTGCCACAAAATGTTTAACAGCCCCGGCTCAAAGAGCTCAAAGAGCCGGGCCTGGGGCACACAATCCCTCTGGCAATTTCGATGAGATTGTGGCCGCGCTCCGAACTATGATAATGGGCTCAGGGAAGGTAGCTGTAGCCACCGGCGCAACCTCACCTGCCCCACCTAATCCTGATCTATGACTAGAGCCAGCGCAGCTGTATACCTGTGCCCTTTACACTATGATGAGTGGAAATGGCCTTGCGTGAAGATAGAGGTGGAGAGGGTTAAAGGGGCCTATCTGCTAGACACTGGTGCTTCCAGCACCATCGTCTATGCGGATAACCCAACCACCTCACCTCTGTCGAATGGAGTCCCGTATTCCTTGGTAGGATTCACAGGTAACGAGCAGGCTGGCTCGTTCTCCATCCCACTATCAATTGACTTAGGAGCACTGCACACCAAGTGGAAGTGTGTCCTAATGAAGTGGGAGAAAGAGGGAACAGGGATCCTAGGTGCAGATTTCATGATTGGCCACAAGGTCCTAGTGGACCTCAGAAATCATTGCCTATGGGGAGCGGTATGCATGGGGGAAGAGAAAGAAGTTGTAGTGATCCCGGGGATACAAGGCAAAGGGACCCTATACACGGTAAAGCCAAAAGAAGGCTATGACCTCAAGTTACTGGTAAGCAGTACCCCCAGAGAGTATCAGGCGTTGGTGCGGGCAAATCTCGGTGCATTCGCCACCCACAAGCATGATTGTGGGAGGGTAACAGGGGTCGAGGTTAGCGTAGATGGGGATCCCATGGACAGGCCCCAAAAACAGTAGAAGTTCCCTAGGGAGGCGGAGGCAGACCTGGAGATTGCCCTGGGTTCCCTAGTCACACAGGGAGTGTTGAGGCCGATAGCCACCCACGTGAACTCACCACTTGGGCCGGTTAGGAAACCGGACAATTCATGGAGAGCCACTGTGGACTACCGGGTCCTCAACCGCAATATCCCAGCCTGTGCGCCCACGGTCGCTACAGTCGCCGACCTAATTGGAAGCGTACCAGCATCCGCGTGCACCTTGACGGTGCTGGATATCTCAAACGGTTTTTGGTCCATCCCGTTAAAGAGAGGGGACCAGTACAAATTTGCTTTTACCTTCAAGGACCAGCAATACACGTGGAACTGCCTTCCCCAGGGGTTTCATAACAGCCGCAGTATATTCCACCAATGCATGGCCAATTGTCTAAAACACTTCAGCAAGCCCCAGCAGTTGGTACAGTATGTGGATGACCTGCTCCTATTCACCGACAAGGGTGAGGAGCACGGCCCACTGCTAGCTGAACTGCTGGAACTGCTAAAGGAAGTGGGTTTTAAAGTCAACCCAAAGAAGGCGCAGATCGGCCAGCCAGAAGTAAAATTCCTGGGGCTGACTGTGTGCGCAGGCGAGAGGGCAATAGATAAGGCCAGGAGAGAAGCAATGCAGGAATTGCCAGCCCCTCGTTCTGTTACTGGAGTAAGACCTATCCTAGGGCTTACTGGTTACTGCAGGGATTTCATTGAGGACTACGCAGCCACAGCAGCCCCCCTACTCCGACTCCTTCACAAAGGAGTGGAGTGGGACTGGGATAAAAGCAGCGGGGAGGCGTTCACTCAATTAAAAAAAAATCTGCAAACCACGCACAAAGGGCAGCCGGGAGGGGTGAGCTGTCCTCAGGACAAGGGCCCCCAGCCGGCAGCCTCCGACTGTGGGGGAACCGCAGGGGTAGTGGGGGCAGACTCACAGGCCGTACAAGTAGGGGCCGTGAGCTGCATTGCTGGAGGGGCTGTCCCACCTATAGTTTGGGACTCGTACGAGCCCCAGGTACTCGGAGGCCTTAGAAGGACCTTCCGCACCCCGCAGCCCAGGTTCCCATGGTCCCCTACGCTATGATACAGACTGCTCCGTCCTGAGAGGGACTCCAGGAAGCAAAGACTGTGGAAGGCAGGAGACCGCTTACGGGCAAAAGGTCACAGGCCTGCAGTGCCCGACTGTAGGGAACCGGCAGGGGAGGCAGCAGCCCCACCAGTCGTAGCCTCTGAAGGGAACGAGCCCACAACAGAGGTAACAGCCAGGCACTGAACCCGATTATGGGAAGCCTGTGGGGGAAGTAGCAGCCCCACCGGACATAGGTTCCGACTATGGGGAACCAACAGGGGAGATAGTAGTCCCACTAGCTTTAGAGTTAGGCACGGTTCACTGCACAGAGGGAAGGACCATCCCGCCTATGGTATGGGACTCGGAAAAACCCCCGAGAACCGACCCCGTGAGAAGGAGTAGCCGAGTCTCACGGCCTAGGACACCATGGTCCCTGGTACAAATGCTGCCCAGATACCGCAGAAGGCACAGGACATCCAGGATGTAACCTGGCCACCCGGAGACGGTTGGCGCTGTATATAGCTTTGGTTTAAGTTAGTATCTAAGTTAAAAGGGTTTTGAGTTTTAAGTTGGTAGTTTGGTTTGGATTTTAGAGCTTTCAAGTTTAAATTTGAATAAGATTACCTTGTAGCCAAGCCAGAGAACATTTTCTCAAAGGCAAGGCTGTCGGTTTGTGACCCCTCCAGGAAAAACCACAAGATGATGGAAGGAATCCTGTTCCTACTTGCCCTACTGGGGACAAGCACCGGCAAAAGAGGTGACGTCGAGGAGTCCCGGATCTTTGGGTGCTCGGGTGGAAGAGCGCCCATCATTACTACCGGGGATGGTACTCGAGGCGCGAGTGAGGTCACCATCTATCACCACCAGGGAAGGTGGCCAGGATGGCTGGGGTCCAATTCAACCAAATACCCCAGCCAGGCCGGGTTTACTTACGGGGAGGTGTCCCTCCCATGCCCAAGGGTACAAATTGTTGCTTCCCGGGTTAGGGTGACGGAAGGAAAGAGGGTGTGTTTGAGTTGTAAAGGACGGATTCCCCTGGGTAGGTGGTGGTGGCTCAGAAAGCTGAGCAAGGACGCGGGGGACCAGGAAGTGGCGTGGGTACGACTTAACAATGATACCATTACGAGTGCCCCAGACAGAGTGGAGAATATAGGGATCATTCAGGGAGGAGCACACATTCGTTTCACAGCGGTCCCACCTTATGTCATAAAGTGGGAGCACGCTATGACAGGTACTGACCTCTCCGGGTGCCGGAGCCGGGGTGCACATGTAATACTGTGCCCCCAGCACTTGAATGCCTATGCAAGATCACAATGCAGGTTTAAAGCTGCTGGCCCACGGCCTATCAACTGCACTACGGAGGTGATGGCCCAAGACCACGTTCCTCCACAAGTGGCATACGTAGAGGGTGCGACATATTGTGTCACCAACAGTGCGCCCCAATATCAACACGGATCGTACATCTGGTGCATATGCTACAGCGTATGTGCTCTACCCCCTCTTGCTATCTGCAGAGAGGGCCTGGTATACCTTGCGATCCAAGGAGAAAAGCAGCAGTTTAGCCTGTTCGGCCTCATCGCAGCCGTTTAAACCGGCTGCCTGCTCTCTGTCCATAAAATGGACCGAGGGGTCCCCTTGAGGGGTTAACTTTTCTAAATGAGCTCCCATTTCCCGGAGCTGCTGGGTTCCATGGGGAATTACAAATTGGCTCTCCAGGGCCCCTTATCCCTGACCACCGTTGCTGGCACCATACTTTTGTTGTCGGATCGGGTACATCGGCCCCGGTCCTGACACCCCTTGTATTTCCTCGGTGCCGTGCTCTCTCTATACTGCCAGGACTATCCTCGGTAGGGCTACAGGTGGTGGTTGGACGTCTCTTTCTGCCACTCTATCCCCCTCTACTCCCCCTTGCTCCTGCATGTCTCCCTTAGGAGCGCTTGGGCTTATCAGGCATACCATCCCCTTAGCATTAGATAGGGCCTGGGTTAAACCTTTTATCTTGGCCTCACAGGGCCCGTGATCCTCCACCCCGAAGCCCTTGCTATTGGCTACTTTATAGGCTGCCTGCGCATCCCGTATCCTCTCCTCCTGTTCTCTTATTACTTTTGTTAGGCAGGCATTTCCCCCCGCAGCGCTAGCTCATTCCCCTTTGCCTCCGTTACTTGGCATTGGAAATAGTCCTGCTTATTCCTGTGGGTCTCTTCTAGCTGTAATCTGATATGCTTTTGTTTAGTTAATTCCTCAAACATTTTCTCCCCTGCCATAGCCCTTACGGCTGAGCGCTCTTCGGATTCCCAGAGCTCTGCTACCAATTTCTTGACCTTCCTATCCAGCAACTGGATCTGTCTTTGGTAGCAGACCAACCAAATAGCCTTCTCTATTGGCCTTTTATGGTCCTTGCTCTCGGTCCACTTAGCAGCTGCGTCCACCGGACGCTCAGCCCGTAACAGGCTTATGACCCACTTTTTGGTAATATTTACTTTCTTAAATACATATTCGGAGATTCTTTCCTCCATTTTTGTTCTTTCCACCAGAACCGAGTCTACATCCTCACATCCTTTGTACCAAGCTCCTACCTGGCTCGCCATTATGTAGGGGGTGGTGGGTTTGTCGGCCTTTTACAATGGCCTTGACGGTTCGAATCGTCCCACTCCCTGGTTCTGGAGCTTGGAATTATTTGGGGGATGTGATAGATGTCGGCAGACAATTGTTTGGTGCAAGAACAAATATTTTATTTAGAAATGGCACACCACATGAATTAACTATAAACAAAACCTCCTACGCAACAGGTACAGAGGTTATGCAGTGAGAGGAAAAAAAACAAAACAAAATAAAACCACCTCCCACCACTACACTAACTAAGTTAGGCTCTGAAATTACAGGGACTATGCTCACCAAAGGATTTTTCCACAGTTTAGACCAGTTACACACTGCTTTCCCTCTCCTCAATCTTGTGGACTCCTTGGCTGTTTGCGGTGTCTTCGGTATTAGCACTGGTCGACGATTTGATGGGAAACAAGTTTTTCCTAGAGTCAGCGCTGGATGATGGTTGATCTTTCAGTGACTCCGAGGCTTCTTGTTAGGTTTTCTTGTTGCGTTGCTGTAACCTCGTGTGGCAAGTTAGATGTTTCAAAGCCAGAGTCAAAAAGCCCAGAGTCCAAGTGCCTTTCCAGCGTGTTCTCGGGTACGTTTCTTCTGCTCCGGTGTGTTGCTGCTGCTGCTGCTGCTGCCGGCACTCTCTCCCTTCAGCCCGTCTGTTCAGGTACTCTTTAGCTACTAGCAAGCCCCCAGTTATACCCGAGAGGCTGCTTAAACTTTTGCGCCAAAACTCGGGGGCACAATTGATTTTAGATGACTCCCTTTTGTGCGATTTTGGCAGGCTGATCAACTCTGATGTGATCCCTTTGTGAGAATGTTGGTGGGCTGATTGAGCATTAGCATGATACAAGATTCCCAAAGGTGTTGATGGGGTTTTTGAATGGTGCTGTTAGAATGTAATCAGGTCTTGATACTGTCCATTGTGTGTTTTGCTGATGCCAGGGTTTTTCTGGATAGCCGTTTTAAGAACCATTAAAATATGTATGTCTCTGGGTCCCTGGTAAGTGGGCTTTTGTTAGACTGCTAATGTCTCCCTGGGGGCCTGCCTCCCAGGTGGGTTAGCAGCCCTATAAGGATTCCCATTTTCCTGTGCAGACCCGGTATATAATTTAAAATGTCCAAACTCAATCCAATAGGCCCTAGTTTAGTCCAAAGGCGCCTGATAGTGAGATATTTCTGTCCACATTTCTCCTCCAAGAGATCCAACACAGCCCCCTTTTAAATTGCAGACACATGTCCATTAAGTAGGAGGTCCCGGAATTTTGTGAATCCTGCACTGCAGCTTTGGGAAAGTCCTCTTCCTTGGTAAACACCAAATTACTAATTTAATATTTTAATACCTCAGCCATGCCTTCTGCCTCCACATCAATGCATCCTATTCAGCCCCACCGCTCCTCTGACAACCCATTTACTGTTTATTGTACCTATAGCAGACTGTTGGATTCCCTTTTATGTTAGCTGCCAATCTATTCTCGTACTGTCTGTTTGCCCCTCTTATTTCCTTTTTCACTTCTCCTCTGTACTTTTTATATTCAGCCTGATTCTCCCTTGTGTTATCTTGCTGACATCTGTCATACGTCCCCATTTTCTGCTTCATCCTACTCTTTAACTCCTTCGTCAACCAGGGAGCTCTGACTTTGGTTGCCCACCCTTTCCCACTTATGGGAATGTATTTAGACTGTACCCGAACCATACAATAGCAAAATACTGCGGGTGCTGGAAATCTGAAATAACAAGAGAAAATGCTGGAAACACTCAGCAGGCCAGGCAGCATCGAGGAGAGAGAAACAGAGTTAACGTTTCTGGTCGAGGACCCTTCGTCAGAACTGGACAAGGTTAAAGAGAGATTTTTAAGCATAAGAACATAAGGAATAGGAGCAGGAGTAGGCCATTCGGTCCTTCGAGCCTGATCTGCCATTCAATGAGATCATGGCTGATCTTCTGCCTTAACTCCATTCACCGGCCCTATCGCCATATCCCTTGATGCCCTTACTAGTCAGAAATCTATCGACTTCTATTTTGAATATACGCAATGACTGAGCCTCCACAGCCCTCTGGGGTAGAGAATTCCAAAGATTCATCACCCTCTGTGTGAAGAAATTTCTTCTCATCTCAGTCCTGAATGGCCTACCCTTGATCTTGAGGCTGTGGCCCCTGGTTCTAGAATCCCCAGCCAAGGGAAACATTCTCCCAGCATCCATCCTATCAAGCCCTGTAATAATTTTGTATGCTTCAATGAGATCCCCTCTTATTCTTCTGAATTCAAGAGAATACAGGCAAGTGCAAGGACAGGGATAGGGAGGAGGGGAGGAAAGAAGCCCTGTGGAATGCACATCCTGTGCCATGTGAGAAGTCCTGGATGCTTCTCATGGCCTGGACGACCACGCGTACGGGAAGTGTCGCCAACTGCAGCAACTCGAGCTCCGGGTTTCGAGGCTGAAAGTTACGTAGATAGCACGTTTTTGGAGGTGGTCACCTCGCAGCTTAAGAGTATGCAGACAGAGAGGGAATGGGTGACCGACAGACAGAAGAGGAGGACCAGGCAGGTAGTGCAGGATTCCCCTGAGTGCATCTCGCTTGCTAACCAGTATTCAGTTCTGGATACTGGTGAGGGCGATGGTTCCTCTGGGGAGTGCAGCCAGAGCCAAGTCCATGGCACCATGGGTGGCTCAGCTGCACAGATGGGGAGGAAGAAGAGCAATAGTGGTAGGGGATTCAATAGTTAGGAGAATAGACAGGCGTTTCTGCGGCCGCAGACGTGACTCCAGGATGGTATGTTGCCTTCCTGGTGCCAGGGTCAAGGATGTCACTGAACGGCTGCAGGACATTCTGAGGGGGGAGGGTGAACAGCCAGAGGTCGTGATCCACATCGGTACCAACCACATAGGTAGAGAGGGCTGAGATCCTGCAGGCAGATTTTTGGGAGCTAGGAAACAGATTCAAAAGCAGGACCTCAAAGGTAGTAATCTCCGGATTACTCCCAGTGCCATGTGCTAGTGAGTACAGGAATAGGAGGATAGAACAGATGAATGCGTGGCTGGAGAGATGGTGCAGGAGGGAGGGTTTTAGATTCCTGAGGCATTGGGACCGTTTCTGGGGGAGGTGGGACCTGTACAAGCCGGACAGGTTGCACCTCAACAGGAACCAATATCCTCGCGGCAGGGTTTGCTAGTGCTGTTGGGGAGGGTTTAAACTAGCTTGGCAGGGGGATGGGAACCTGAGAGTGGATTCAAAAGGGAGAGAAGCAAAGCTGGAAATGGAAGGCAGAAAATTAGTAAGCGAGTTTAGAAGGCAGAGGAAACAAGGGCTAGGAAATAGACAACAAGGGAGTTTGGCAGTGCTAAATGGTATATACTTCAACGCAAGGAATCTAGGGAATAAAGCAAATGAGCTGAAGGCATGTGGGATTATGATATTATAGCTATTACTGAGACATGGCTGAAAGAAGGGCAGGAATGGCAGCTCAACATTCCTGGTTACAGGGTTTTCAGACGAGATAGAGAGAGGGATAAAAAAGGAGGGGGTTCGCAATATTGATTAAAGAATTAATTACAGCTGTGAAGAGGGAGGATATCTTAGAAGGATCATCATATGAGTCCATATGGGTTGAACTGAAAAACAAAAAAGGGGCAATCACACTGCTGGGAGTGTACTATAGACCTCCGAACAGTCAGAGGGAGATAGAAGAGCAAATATGTAGACACATTTCTGAGACATGCAAAAATAGGGCAGTAATAGTAGGGGATTTCAACTTCCCTAATATTAACTGGGATAAAATTAGTGTGAAAGGTATAGAGGGAGCAGAATTCTGAAAATGCATTCAGGAGAACTTTTTTAGCCAGTATGTAGCAAGCCCAACAAGAGAGGGGGCGATTCTGGACATAGTTTTAGAGAATGAAGCTGGGCAGGTGGAAAGGGTATCAGTGGGAGAGCATATTGGTGGTAGTGATCATAATTCAGTTAGATTTTGGGTAGTTATGGAAAAGGACAAGGATAGATCAGGAATAAAAGTTCTCAATTCGGGAAAAGCTAATTTTACTAAGCTGAGAGGTGATTTAGCCAAAGTGGACTGGAGACCGAAACTTGATGGTAAATCAGTGTCAGAACAGTGGGAGGCATTCAAGGAGGAGATAGTGCGCGTTCAGAGCAAGTATGTTCCCTTAAAGAAAAAGGGTGGGACTAACAAATCTAGAGCTCCCTGGATGTCAAGGGGTATACAGGGTAGGATAAAGAAAAAAAGGGAAGCTTATGACAGATACCGAGGACTCAATACTGCAGAAAGCCGAGAGGAGTATAGAAAGTGCAGGGGTGAAATTAAAAAGGAAATTAGGAAAGCAAAGAGAGGGCTTGAAAAAATATTGGCAAGTAAAATCAAGGAAAACCCAAAGATGTTTTGTAAATATATTAAGAGCAAAAGTAAGAGTAGGGCCTATTAGGGGCCATAAAGGTAATCTGTGTGTGGAAGGGGAAGACATGGGTATGGTTCTTAATGAATACTTTGTGTCTGTTTTCACAAAAGAGAGGGACAATGGAGACATTGCAATCAGGGAGGAGGAGTGTGAAATATTAGATGAAATAAACATAGTGAAAGAGGAAGTATTAACGGATTTAGCATCTTTGAAAGTGGATAAATCCCCAGGCCCGGATGAAATGTATCTCAGACTGTGAAGAGAAGTAAGAGAGGAAATAGCAGAGGCCCTGACCATCATTTTTCAATCCTCTCTGGCTACAGATGTGGTGCTGGAGGACTGCTAATGTGGTACCTTTGTTTAAAAAGGGAGAAAGGGATAGACCGAGTAATTACAGGCCACTCAGCCTAACCTCGATGGTGGGAAAATTATTGGAAAAAATTCTGAGGCACAGGATAAATCTTCATTTAGAAAGACATGGATTCATCAGGGACAGTCAGCATGGATTTGTTAACGGAAGGTCGTGTCTGACAAACTTGATTGAATTTTTTGAGGAGGTAACAAGGAGGGTCGATGAGGGTAGTGCGTTTGATGTAGTCTGTATGGATTTAGCAAGGCTTTTGCTAAGATCCCACATGGCAGACTGGTCACGAAAGGAAAAGCCCATGGGATCCAAGACAAAGTGGCAAGTTGTATCCAAAATTGGCTCAGAGGCAGGAAACAAAGGGTAATGGTCGAAGAGTGTTTTTGTGACTGAAAGGCTGTTTCCAGTGGGGTTCCGCAGGGCTCAGTACTGGGTCCTTTGCTTTTTGTGGTACATATCAATGATTTGGACTTGAATGTAGGAAATATGATTAAGAAGTTTGCAGATGATACAAAAATTGACCGTGTGGTTGATAATGAAGAAGAAAGCTGCAGACTGCAGAAAGATATCAATGGACTGGTCAGATGGGCAGAACAGTGGCAAATGGAATTCAATCTGGAGAAGTGTGAAGTAATGCATTTGGGGAGGGCTTACAAGGCAAGGGAATACACTATAAATGGTAGGACACTGAGAAGTGCAGAAGAACAGAGGGACCTTGGAGTGCATATCCACAGATCACTGAAGGTAGCAGGACAGGTAGATAAGGTGGTTAAGAAGGCATACGGGATATTTGCCTTTATTAGCCGAGGCATAGAATATAAGAGCAGGGAGGTTATGCTTGAACTATATAAAACACTAGTTAGGCTGCAGCTAGAATACTGCGTGCAGTTCTGGTCACCACATTACAGGAAGGATGTGATTGCACTAGAGGGGGTGCAGAGAAGATTTACGAGGATGTTGCCTGGGCTGGGGAATTTTAGCTATGAGGAAAGATTGGATAGGCTGGGGTTGTTTTCTTTGGAACAGAGGAGGCTGAGGGGAGAACTAATTGAGGTGTATAAAATTATGAGGGGCCTAGATAGAGTGGATAGGAAGGACCTATTTCCCTTAGCAGAAGAGTCAATAACCAGGGGGCATAGATTTAAAGTAATTGGTCGGAGGTTTAGAGGGGATTTGAGGAGAATTTTTTTCACCCAGAGGGTGGTGGGGGTCCAGAACTCACTGCCTGAAAGGGTGGTAGAGGCAGAGACCCTCATCACATTTAAAAAGTACTTGGATATGCACTTGAAGTGCCGTAACCTACAAGGCTACGGATCAAGTGCTGGAAAGTGGGATTAGGGTGGATAGCTCTTTGTCGGCCGGCACGGACAAGATGGGCCGAATGGCCTCCTTCCATGTTGTAAATTTCTATGAGCTTCCACCCACCTTACTTTACCTAACACTATCAGTATATTCTTCTATTACTTCCTCCCTCTTGAACTTATCTAGCTTCCCCTTAAAAGCATCTATGCTATTCGCCTCAACTACTCCATATGGTAGCAAGTTCCACATTTTGCCCATTTTCTGGGTAACAAAGATTCTCCTGAATTCCTTGTTGGATTTATTAGTGACAATCTTATAGGTATGCTAGCTATGATTATACCGATCCCTCCAGTTGAGGCGTGGTGATCTGTGTTGAGATCGAGCCAGGCTTCACTCTGGTGTAGTGCTTGAATCCCTTGGGGGAAAAAGAAAATTTGTGATCAAGCAGCTAGTGATGTAACGCCATTCATACATGGGTGGGGAGGTAATTTTCAACTTCGCCGCCCCATTGGCAACCTGGCCAAGTGAATCCCCCTATTGCAGAACCCACCTGATTCTCATCTCATTGAAATTGATGCAATTGAAAATGACCCATGCTCATTACATCACTATTGAACTGCTATGTTGAAGCAATGGGAGCATCAGGATTTTCCATTCTCTACAATGAATGAATGGAAAATCCTGGCCTCCCCACCTGAATAACCGATATATACATATAGGGGGAAAAATTCAGTCGCGCCCCATTTGGGGCGCAAATATCAGCCGGGCGTAAAGATTAGTGCCTGGCGCTAATTATCGCCACCGACTGCAAACTTGACTTTTATCGCCCCTGGAGGTGATTGCAGCGCTAAATCAGGCGCTTCACACCTGTCTTAAGGCGCAAAGGCCGAGGAGCGAGGCGCTACCTCAGAGCGCTGGCGAAGCTCATGTAATGTCAGTCAGCAATGGAACACACACACAATGGCACGGGCCAGTTCTTAAAGGGGATGGTTAATCTTGCTTTCCATCCACATCCTGCTCATTGCAGCGTTGAATCTCGGCCTGGAGAGACCTGCACTTCAATTGTGCTGGAAAGAACAATGGAGAGTACCAGGCAAAGAGCTCAGAGTGCAGCCCCCACAGTCTCTGCTAAATCGATACAAGGAATGGCAAATCAAAATGAACCTGCAAAGTGCTGCTCAGTACCCAAAACTCCTTCACACAACGTTGAATCTCTCCAGAAGTCTCTCCCTCTCTCTCTCAGAATGCGTAGTTCAAAAATGGCACCAACAATAAAAGGCAGGAAGCGGTCACCTTTACATAGCGCTCCCCCTTTCCCTTCATGACTGCAGAACGCTCCCCTCAACCTGTCGTTGCTAGCGTCAGGCGGTAAGGCAGGGGGCGCCACTCAATATCCGCTCCGGGGCGATACCGGGGCGTTGCGCACTCGAGTGACGCCATGATCGGCCGGCGCAGGAGATCGTGGCGGTAGTGTTTAGCGCCACCGCAAAATGTCATTAATTTCGCGAGCGACGCAAACTTCGCCGCGCCTGGGCGCTAGATGCTTTGTGCCCCATTAGTGCCCTCTTAAGGCGCTAACAGGAGGCGCAACCAACTGAATTTTTCCCCCATAGTGTCCCCGGCACGCAAAGCGGCAGAAAGGGTGTTGTAAATAAAGCATTTTGTTTTACTTGGAACAACAGTGTCTGTCTTCTATTCGATAAAGAGCCAGAGATGAAAAACATTCTGCAGTTTTCTTTCACTGTGCTTGGCTAAAAACAAGAAACAGTTGGGCTCTTGTCTGGTATAAGGCAAACTCAGGACTGTGCGATTTGCTGTGGTCGGATTGATGTATAAGCAATTCTGTTGCAACAGAAAACAGAACATCATGTAGACTTTAGGTTTGTGAGTACGTGTGTGTGTGCATATGTGTGTCTATATATACATGTGAGCGTATTGGAAGCATCTGAGGGTTTCTATAAAGCAGTATATAGAAGTCATACCACACGTAAGCCCTGTTATCAGAAGAGGTTGTGAGTTGCAAAATGGTGGATGGTAATTGCTGGTGACATCACATTACCAGCACAACATGGTAGAATTGACAGACAAGAGAATGGTTCCGTTGCAACACATTTAGCACAAATTTGATTGCTTCACAAATGCAGCCCTTTGTAAAGTCATTCTTAAAGCTTCACACTTATTTGGAAACAAGAGCTCTGAAAATCTGTGAACTTTTTGGTGGATTCGGATCACGATTGCGGCGGGAGGGGAGGGGATTTGTGGCGGCCACCTGTTTATGTTGGGTCTGCGCTCCATTTGTGCAGTGCAAGGGTTTCCTGGGAGGGTGGGCAATTTCTACATCCGCCCTCTTTGAACCTACTGTCACTACCCGTGCACTTTATTTAAATTGCCTGGCACCAGAAGTTCTGAGGGGGGGTCAAGTGCGTAAACGGTTAGCGCTGGAAAAATCCCACTTCATCAGTGTTATGGCGACGGAATGGGTTCACATATTTTCAGCCGCCAGAGATCAATATTCATGCCCACCCCTTTTACACCAGGTACGCATTTCCAGGGGGACTGTGTAAAGCTGCAGGAAGCTCCATCTAAAACTATGTGCAAACTCCTGACTAACCATCATGCTGGAGGATTCTTCTGAAGCATTCCAATCACAATAGGGTTGATTCCACACCCCCACGCTCCAGCATGCAATGTTGCTCGCATGAAGCACATCACAGTTGCACAATTCATGATTTTCCACCATTAAAATGAATAAATGGGAAATCACAGCCCGAGCGTCCATGATTTCCCACCATGCACTCCCTTGGGGCACAAAATCAGCCCCAGCACTTCAGGCTTCCTTTAAATACTGAAACGTACGCAGGAGAAATTTCCTGATGTTAGTACGTGCAGGACACTCAATGGCACGTAGGGTTGCTAGGGATTGAACAATTGTACAGAGTTAATTTAAAGGGCACACAGTGATATAAGGGCCCGGATTTTGTGGTAAGTTTAGTGGTGAGGCTATCAGCGCTCACCATTATTAAGGAGTAAATCAGACAGTGTCTGCATATGCATAGTTAAATGTGGAAATCAGGAAGTTGCTGTCCGATTTGCCCTGCTCCTCCACAAGCTTTGCTACACAGGTACCTCGCCCAGAGACTCGGTATTCACACACATGAAGGGTGTGAAGTTGCGGTACTTACCCACTAGAAACCCATTAAACACGCCAGATAAAAGTTGCATTCAAGTGTAAGTGAATTTTTAACAGTGATAAGTCTTAATTACTGCCAAACAACCTCTCCGGCACTGAAAATTTATTTTCAAGTGTGGAGTCTCATTCCATCAGATTTTAATTATTGTTGGAGATTTAAAAAAAATTAAAAATTGAAAAATTATTTTTACATTTTCTTTCTTTCTCTTTTATCTCTCTCTCCTAATCCCATATTTCTTTCCCTCTCTTTATTTTGCTTTCTGTACATGCTTTTACATTGAATTAAATATTCTAATTTACACTTCCTGGTTTAGACTGTGGCAATGTTCTTGTTAAGCTGCATGGCCGTGTGGCGCTTTGGAGGTCCCACGCCAGCCGCTTGCTGACTTCACAATGGAAAAAGCACGCATGTGCGGAAATTTGAATGGGCCGTGCGACCCTTTAAAGGGGCCATGCACCCAAAAAAAATAGAGGAAACATTGCTCTGCGGCCCTGATATTTAATGGGGTGGGATTTCCAAGATTTCTCTGATTGACAGGCTTGGCTCCCTGTCGGGTGGGGAATGCTCCAGAAGAGGCAGCAGCAGAGGAGCAGGTAAGTTCCTGCTGCTCGGGGTAGAGATCGCAGTGGAGGTTGGGGGTACAGAGTGACTTATAGGGTCGGTCTGGCTGGGGAGACTAGAACTAGGGGGCATAGTCTCAGGATAAGGGGTCAGCCATTTAGGACTGAGGTGAAGAGAAGTTTCTTCACTCAGAGGGTTGTGAATCTTTGGAATTCTCTACCCCAGAGGGCTGTGAATGCTGAGTCTTTGGATATATTCAAGACTGAGAGCGATAGATTTTTGGACTCTAGGAGAATCAAGGGATATGGAGAGCGGGAGGGAAAGTAGAGTTGAGGTCGAAGATCAGCCATGATCTTATTGAATGGTGGAGCAGGTTCGAGGGGCTGTTTGGCCTACTCCTGCTCCCATTTCTTCTGTTCTTATGTTCTTATGTTTACCTGTTGGGTTTCCCGAGGCCCAGGCTTCCTTGGTTGCCCATCCCCCATCCTGCCTCCATTAAAAGTGGGCAGGTTCGAAGGCGGGTTGGGTTTGGGTTTGAGATTTTTTACATTTTAACATCCCACCCAAACCCACCCGTTTTTGATTAAAATTAGCCCCGATGTGCCTCAATCTGATTGATTGATGAGACATGCCCTGTTCACACAGATCCAAGATTGTCTGATAGTCGCAAATCACAGTGTAAAAGAACTTCTGTGGCCAAGTTTAAGCGTAATGAACGGCAAACGCCATTCGTTCGCCGCTGACCGCAAAATCCAGGCCAATGTCATCGCCTCAGGCCTTCACTACATTGCTATTTGTCACTTTTATTTGTTTCTTTAATGCTCGCACTTGGGTTCTTTGGTGCCTTTGAGGGAGACTTTTGGTTTGGATGCTGAACAGCCATGATATCGCTGATGCGCCCACGGCACCCGTCCAACACGGCAGTCAGGGTTTCCAAACCACTTTCAGGTTTGGCCCTTATTAATGGACCAGGTTTTGCTGTAGCAGGGCATCTAAAGGCATCTGCCGTAAGTTAGGCTTGCCCCTGCACCATTCAGCTCAAAATAATTTTGCCCACAAAGCTGAAAGGGCGAGCTGATAATGGAAGGAAGCAGGGCAGCTGGATCTGAGTGAACAGGGCAACCAAGAGGGTATCTCCTCAACCCAATGAGATTTAAGGATTGGGAAATAAATAGTGGAAGGACTGAGAAGGAGGGTGAAATCGAGTGGGTGAATTCAATGTCAAATCAGGTACAGAAAGAAAGATTGGATTAAGAGAGAGGGAAAAAGATACAGAAAGTAAAAATAAGATAAAAATATTGACATTTTTAAAATCTCCCCAAATAATTCAAAACCTGAAGGACTGAGGCTCCACACTTGTAATAGTTAATTTTCAGAGCCAGAGAGGTTGATTGACAGTAATTAACAATTTTCACAATTTTAAAAGGGTACTTATGCTACAAATTACTAGCCCTAAATATCTGCAGTGGGTTTAATTCGTATCTACCGTGCAAATACATCAACTTCACGTCATTCAATGCATGTCAATGGTGAGGCAGACAGCAAAATGGCATTTTCACGAAGTTAATGGCGGAGCAGCGCAACTCGGACAGCAACCTTTGGATATTTGCATTTAACCACACATCTGCTCCTCGCCTGAAGTTGCTGTACCATTTACACGTAAATAACGGCAAGTGCCAGTTGCCTCACTGTTATTTACAGCAATATTTGGCTCAGTATATTGTCAGCAAGCTCTGGGCGCCAAACGGGCACTCTGCTGCAGCTCAGTAGTTTCTCGAGGTGGAAAATCAGCCGACTGTAGCACCCAGATGCCTGGCAGGTAAGTCCAGTCTGACAACAGGTCGGCAGCAGGCCAGAAGATTTGTGTGGAAACCGAAAGATTTAAAGGCCTGCCTGAATGTTAATTCAGCCAGGCAAATTGGCCGATAACTTTCCTGCCACCAATGGATATCTCAATGGGAATCTCCAATGTCAACTTTTGAAGGAAGTGGAGGAGGTCCAAAGGAGTTTACATCACATTTCCACCATGGCTGATAATTCCAGCTGTACTTGCTATGAGGAGACCCATTGGAAAATCATCGAAGATCTGTTGGAACTTTCCCAGATTTGTGGCACACCCTCCCCCCAATTCATGCTGAGACAAATTCCCCTTCTTTCGGCCCCTCCCCCTCTTCTCCCTCTGAAACTATCATGACATGAGGAAATCCCACCCACAGCACGTACCAGAGTAGGTCAACAGCAGCTGTAATCAAACTGCGAACAAAATGATGTAAGTTTCTGATATCTGCAAAACAAAGAAATCCATCAGCAATAACAATAACAACTTACATTTATATAGCGTCTTTAACATCCCAAAGCGAGGGCCGATTCCCTGCTATTGAACTCCCAGAAGGAAGCGATTCTCACTGAGCGAGCACTGCAGGAAACGTGGGCATGCAGCCCCTGAATTTCCATGCATTAAGTTTAGTGGCCAGAAAATGATGGCTCTGAGCGCCAATGTTTTTCCACAGTGCGCTTCTTGTGGGTGCTGCACCTTGTTGGGAGAGCAGAATCAGCCCTTTGCACTGTTTGAGATTATGCAGCACTTACAACATTGGAAAGGAGCACATGATTTTATGAGAGGCAGAGACTCGCGAGACGCGAGTGTGTGTCGGAGATAAGGCTACAACATTGAAGGCCCGATCCTGCGCCCTGTGCTCACGCTTAGCAAGGCTCCACACTGGCTGTGAAGCCTCTTTATTTCTGACATACAGCATAAATTCCAGGCTGTGCTCCATCTCAGCAGCAAAATTACAGAATTATCTGTTATCTCTACCAAATAAAAAGATTCTGACTATCTTTACATCACAAATTACAGATGCAAGCAATCTGACAGTACAGAAGTCTAGTGATTACATTGTTGAGCTAACAAGCCAGAGGTCATGAGTTTAAATCTCATCATGGCAAATTGTGAAACTAAATTAGAAAATCTGTGCCAGCACCAAAAAAATGCCCATGAAAGCTGCTGGATTGTCATTAAAAACCCAATTGGGTTACTACTAGCCTTCAAAAGGAATGTGTTGCCATGTAGCCAGTCTGGCCTATATGTGACTTCAGTACCATACTACACGGTTGACTCTTAATGCCCTCAGTACAACTAGGGATGGACAATAAGTGCTGTCTTGTTGCTGTCACCCACACTGGAAAAAAATAATAGAATAAAGTCAGACAGATCAGACAGATGGACTATGAAGTCTTTTCCAGTTCTGCACTTTCCAATGTTCCTATGCCAGAAGTGTATGCAATGTGTTCCTAAGTGTGTTTTTGGCATAAAGTAGTCCTTCAATATGAAAAGTATTACAATCATCATTATTACTAAAATCATGTTGGAGATGTTGAATATTTATAACTTACTGTGTTATATACATTGGATCTATATGATAATAGTAGTTCCTGGAGTTAGCACCAAGGGGATACAATTATACACAAGCTGTGCTCAGTGCACTTATTTTATGGCAAATTGCACATGAGGGTAAATTTTATAAATGTACATTCCTGGCATGGTGTTTCATATCAGGAAATCGCACATCCATGCTTTTCCGTTCTTTCTTTAAAATGGATCAAAAATTGTGCTAACATGTCTTTGCATTTCTGATACACGCTTCCAGCGTGTGAGGCCACACAGCGGGATTGGACATTCAGAAAATGTACCCATTGGCATTTGCCGCCTACCAATCAGAATGTAGGTGAGTGAAGTGGGTTGTACGCATTTGGTACTTCAGTTTCCCTCTTACAATTCAGCACCATTGCATGTGCAAGAAGTATATGTACATGATGCCTATTGCAGTGTATATGCACCTGTATATCCAACTTTCTATGGAAACCAGTGTACCACTGACTCAAGTTTGTTATAGCCCAGCTGGCACAGGTGCAGTGGCATTCTTTAATATGCCACACCAACCATTCACAGGTACTTCAACCAAAGGCAGGGAATTCAGCAAGCTAAGATTCTATCCCAAAGACTGAGGCCAGAATTTTCCGGGGTGTCAGCGGGCGGGATTGGTGGTGGGTCGGGTGGGAAAGTGCTTTTTTTGACAGTGGGTCCCGAACCCGCTGTGAACCAGCTGTAATGCACCTTTCCCAATGTTGGTTCTGTCAGCGCTGAGCAGACCCAACAGGCAGCGGCGGGCGACCCAATTAAACTCATTATAATGTACTTACCAGACCCTTAACAGGCTTTATAATCTTACTTTTTAACTTTAACTTCATGGTCACGGGAACTACGCTGTTCAGTGACCACAACTGTACCCAGGTCCTCCTGACCACATCCCTGTTTGTGCCTTCCTGTGCCAGGGTTGAGGTCTTGTCAGTGTTGAGAGGGGAGAAAAGAAAGAACTTGCATTTATATAGCCCCATTATTAAGGTAATTGGCAAAAGAATGAGAGGTGACATGAGGAGAATTTTTTTTACACAGCGAGTTGTTGTGCACTGCCTGAAAGGGCGGTGGAAGCAGATTCAACAGTAACTTCCAAAAAGGAATTGGATAAATACTTGAAGGAGGAAAAATTGCTGGGCTTGGGGAAAGAGCAGGGGAGTGGAATTAATTGGATAGCTCTTTCAAAGAGCCCGCACAGGCATGATGGGCTGAATGGCCTTTTTCTGTGTTGTATGATTCTTGTGCTCAGGACTTCCCTAAGCACATCACAGCCAATGAAGTATTTTTGAAGTGCTGTCACTGTTGCAGTGTAGGCAAACACAGCAGCCAATTTCTGCACAGCAAAGTCCCACAAACAGCAATGGGATGAATGATCAAATCACCTGTTTTAGTGAGGGGTGATATCGGTTGAAGTGGAAAAGGTCGAAGCAATGGAAGGGGTGAAATTAAATAGACAAGATGTACTAGAAAGGCTGAGTATGCTTAGAGTGGACAAGTCGCCTGGTCCAGATGGCTTGCATCCCAGGTTGCTAAGGGAATTGGGGGAGGAGATAGCGGAAGGGCTTGCCATAATTTTCCAATCTTCCCTAGTTGCGGGGCAGGTGCCTGAGGATTGGAAAGTGGCAAATGTGACACCATTGTTCAAGAAAGGGTGTAAGGACAATCCTACTAACTACAGGCTGGTCAGTTTAACATCAGTGGTGGGTATATTTTAAAAACAATAATCAAGGAAAAAATTAACAGGCACTTGGCGAGGTTTAAGCTCATTAAGGAGAGCCAACATGGGTTTGTAAAAGGCAGATCATGTTTGACTAATCTAATTGAATTTTTTGATGAAGTAACAGAGAGGATTGATGAAGGGAATGCAATGGATGTTGTCTACATGGATTTTCAGAAGGCGTTTGACAAAGTACCACACAGAAGGCTGGTTAACAAAATTGAGGCTCATGGAATAGGTGGGCCAGTGGCAGCTTGGATAAGGAATTGGCTTAAGGACAGAAAACAGCGAGTTGTGGTAAATGGTTAATTTTCAGACTGGAGGATGGTAGACAGTGGTGTTCCCCAAGGGTCAGTGCTGGGGCCACTGCTTTTTTGATATATATAAATTACTTGGATATTGGAATACAGAGTAGAATTTCTAAATTTGCCGATGACACCAAACTTGGGGGTGTGGCAAACAGTGATGATGATATCAATCAACTGCAACAGGACATAGAAAGGCTAACAGAATGGGCAGAGAAGTGCAGATGGACTTTATTACAGAGAAGTGTGAGGTGATGCATTTTGGCAGAAGGAACAGGGAGAGGCAATATACATTTAATGGCACAGTTTTAAAGAGTGTGCAGGGACAGAGAGACCTGGGAGTTAATGTGCATAGGTCCCTGAAGGTGGCAGGACATATTGAGAGAGTGGTTAACAAAGCATATGGGATCTTGGGCTTCATAAATAGAGGTATTGGCCCAGAAATTAAACATCGATGGTTCCCGCGGGGGTAAGAATTCCCCGCGATATCGCACTTCGCGCCTACCTTTTTGTTTGGGGCCCACACGAACTTTAGCTTCCGAGCCTCTCCCTGTTGCAACCGTGCAGTGCTTGCATTTCCCAGAGGCGCAATTAGTTCGTGCGAGCTCTGGGATCACGTGATTCAGTTAGCGCCAATGGCAGCACACCATCTTTCATTCATAGTTTTAACAGCAAGGGCTGTCAAAGCTATGAATACTACAAACCCCCAAAAGAACAGCTAAACCTCAATTAATTTTTTAAAAAACCATCACATTAATAAAATAAGTATAGTTAAATAAATTAACCACTTTAAACAAAAAATTAAATTTTTGAAAAAATTTAAAATCTTTTTAAAAGTTATAAAAATAAACTTACCTTTCTTTAAAGTCTCTAAAAAAGATAAACCTGTTGAAATGTATTTTAAATAATTCTTAATTAACTACTTACCTTGTTAAAAGGGGGTCCTACGCCTGCTTTCTTTATGTGTAAAATCTTCACCACTTACCTGCGCGTTCAAAGCTGAAAAAAAACTAAGTGCACTGCGTGCGACAGCCTGTAGTGCGCATGCAGTTCACTTAAGAACCGCCCCCTTTGAAATTCACGAAGTGCCGGTTTCCCGCGCATGCGCAGTGCATGCAGGAAACCGGCAATTCGGGAGCTAATACGCGAGAGTACACAATGCGTACTCTCGCGTATTAGGTTTAATTTTCGGGCCATTGAGTACAAAAGTAGAGAAGTTATGCTGAACCTTTATAAAGCGCTGGTTGGGCCACAACTGGAGTATTGCGTCCAGTTCTGGTCACCACACTTTAGGAAGGATGTGAAGGCCCTTGAGAGGGTGCAGAGGAGATTTACCAGAATGGTTCCGGGGATGGGGGATCTTAGCTACAAGGACAGGTTGGAGAGGCTGGATTTATTTTCATTACAGCAAAGGAGGTTGAGGGGTGATTTGATAGAGGTGTACAAGATTATGATGGGTTTGGATAGGCTAGACGGGGAAAGGCTGTTCCCACTAGTTGATGGTACAAGGACTAGGGGACACCGATTTAAGGTTTTGGGCAAGAGAAACAGGGGGGATGCGAGGAAAATCTTTTTTACACAGCGAGTGGTGATGACCTGGAATTTGCTGCCGACGGAAGTGGTGGAAGCGGAGACACTCAATGTTTTCAAGGGGAGACTGGATAGGCACTTGAGGGAAATAAACTTGCAGAGCTACGGGGATAGAGCGGGGGAATGGGACTGACTGGATTGCTCCACAGAGAGCCGGCACGGACTCAATGGGCTGAATGGCCTCCATCTGTGCCGTTATGACTCCAAAAAAAACTTGTTTAGGGGGTGGGAGAAAGCCTTAACCCATGAGGGTGAGCCCTGTCTGTTCTATGCGAGCTCTGTTCTGTCTGGAGTCAGGCAGTCAGAATGGCTCGAATTACACTTTGCAAAGTAATTGATTACTTAGGCAGGCAAGATCTAATTACACATTCCAGTGAAACTTCTCGGTGTGTCTTGTCCTTCAAGGGGACCAATCAGAAATCTGGTGTTGGAAATAAACGTGACCTTTAAAAAATGCTCTGATCTATCTTTCTTAGGTTCAAAGTGAATGACCTCAAACTTCCTTACATTGAACTCCATCTGCCACAGTTTTGCCCACTCACTTAATCTTTCAATGTCCCATTGCAGCTTTCTGCTCCCATCTACATTATTTACTGTGCCACCTAACTTAGAGTCATCAGCAAACTTAGATATACAGCTCTCTATTTCTTCATCCAAGTCATTTATAAATCTTGTGAAAAGCTGAGGCCCAAGTACAGATCCCTCGGGGAACACCATTAGTCACATCCTGCCAATTTGAGTACATACCCATTATCCCTACTCTCTGTCTCCTACCTCCCAATCAATTCCCTATCCAAGCAAATAAGTTGCCTCCAATGCAGCTCTTATCACTTTTTTGTATCCCTTTGCTGTTATTTATATCTCTCCCAGTCTGCGGGATCTATACTGTTCTTTGCTTTCGTATAAGCCCTTTCTTTTAGCTTGATACTATCTCGCACTTCCCTTGTTCACCAAGGTTGTTTAATCACACACGTAGAGCTCTTGCCCTTTCAGTCTTGTATTCTACCAATTACTTTTTTTGAACACCTCCGACTGTTCATCCATAGTTTTATCCATTAATAGTTCTGCCTAGTCGATTGTGGTCCATTCCTGCCTGATCCCTCCAATATCAGCCTTTCTTAAATTTACGCTTTGCTTTCCCTAACCTAATATCAAATTCTTTCATATTATGGTCACTATTAGTTGGTGTTCCCTTACCATTAGATTATTTACTCATTCATAGACATTACTCAGCACTAAGGGGGGGAAATTCAGTTGGTTGCGCCTCCCGTTAGCGTCTTAAGAGGGCGCTAATGGGGCACAAAGCAACAAGCGCCCGGGCGCGGCGATGTTTGCGCTGCTCGCGAAATTAACTAGACATTTTGCGGCGGTGCTAAACAGTACCAACACGATCTCCTGCGCTGGCAGATCGTGACATCAGTCGAGTGCGCAACGCCCCGGTAGCGCCCCTGAGCGGATATTGAGTGGCGCCCCCTGCCCTACCGCCTGCCGCTAGCAACAACAGGTTGAGGGGAGCATTTTGCAGTCAGGAAGGGACTGGGGGAGCGCTATTTAAAGGCGACCGCTTCCTGCCTTTTTTTGTTGGTGACATTTTTGAACCACGCATTCTGAGAGAGAGAGAGAGAGAGAGAGAGAGACTTCTGGAGAGATTCAACGCTGTGTGAAGGAGTTTTGGGTACTGAGCAGCACTTTGCAGGTTCATTTTGATTTGCACTTCCTTGTATCGATTTAGAAGAGACTGTGGGGGCTGCACTCTGAGCTCTTTCCCTGGACTCTCCATTGTTCTTTCCAGCAGATTTGATGTGCAGGTCTCTCCAGGCCGAGATTCAAGGCTGCAATGAGCAGGATGTGGATGGAAAGCAAGATTAACCCTCCCCTTTAAGAACTGGCCGGGGCCATTGTGTCTGTGTTCCATTGCTGACTGACATCACATGAGCTTCGCCAGCGCTCTGAGTTAGCGCCTCGCTCCTCGGCCTTTGCGCCTTAAGACAGATGTGTAGCGCCTGATTTAGCGCTCCAATCACCTCCAGGGGCGATAAAAGTCAAGTTTGGAGTCGGAGGCGATAATTAGCGCCAGGCGCTAATCTTTGCGCCCGGCCGATAATTGCGCCCCAAACGGGGCAATGCTGAATTTTTCCCCCTAAATCTAATATGGCCTATTCTCTTTTTGGTTCAAAAACATATTTTTCCAGAAAACTGTCACAAATACACTCAAAAAATTTGCGGCCTTTGGAACGCAAGCGAACATCCCCATTTCTGACCTTATGTTGGAGGGAAGGTCATTAATGAAGCAGCTGAAGATGGTTGGGCCTAGGACACTGCCCTGAGGAACTCCTGCAGCTATGTACTGGGGCTGTGATGATTGACCTTCAACCACCACAACCATCTTCCTTTGTGCTAGGTATGTCTCCAGCCAGTGGAGCGTTTTCCCCCCGATTCCCATTGACTTCAGTTTTACTAGGGCTCCTTGATGCCACACTTAGTCAAATGCTGCCTTGATGTCAAGGGCAGTCACTCACACCTCACCTCTGGAATTCAGCTCTTTGTCCACGTTTGGACCAAGGCTGTAATGAGGTCGGGAGCCGAGTGGTCTTGGCAGATCCCAAACTGGGCATCCATGAGCAGGTTATTGGTGAGTAAGTGCCGCTTGATAGCACTTTCGATGACACCTTCCATCACTTTGCTGATGATTGAGAGTAGACTGATGGGGCGGTAATTGGCTGGGTTGGATTTGTCCTAGTTTTTATGGACAGGACATACCTGGGCAGTTTTCCACATTCATAGAATCATAGAATCATAGAAGATAGGAGCAGGAGTAGGCCATTCGGCCCCTCGAGCCTGCTCCGCCATTCAATGAGATCATGGCTGATCATCCAAATTCAGTACCCTGTCCCTGCCTTCTCCCCATATCCCTTGATCCCTTTAGCCTTAAGAAATATATCTAACTCCTTCTTGAATATATTTAATGAGTTGGCCTCAACTGCCTTCTGTGGTAGAGAAATCAACAGGTTCACCACTCTTTGGGTGAAGAAATTCCTCCTCATCTCTGTCCTAAATGGCTTACCCCTTATCCTTAGACTGTGACTCCTGGTTCTGGACTCCCCGGCCATCGGGAACATCCTTCCTGCATCTAGGCTGTCTAGTCCTGTTAGAATTTTATAAGTTTCAATGAGATCCCCTCTCATTCTTCTAAACTCCAGCGAGTATAAGCCCAATCGACCCAATCTCTCCTCATACGTCATTCCTGCCATCCCAGGTATCAGTCTGGTGAATCTTCACTGCACTCCCTCCATGGCAAGAACATCCTTCCTCAGATAAGGTGACCAAAACTGCACACAATACTCAAGATGTGGTCTTAGCAAGGCTCTGTACAACTGCAGCAAGACAACCTTGTTCCTGTACTCGAACCCTCTCGCTACGAAGGCCAACATACCATTTGCCTTCTTAACCGCCTGCTGCACCTGCATGCTTACCTTCAGCGACTGGTGCACAAGGACACCCAGGTCTCATTGCATTTCCCCTTCTCCCAATCTATTGCCGTTCAGATAATAATCTGCCTTCCTGTTTTGCCACCAAAGTGGATAACCTCGCATTTATCCACATTGTACTGCATTTGCCATGCATCTGCTCAATCACCCAACCTATCCAAATCATACTGGAGTTTCTCGGCGTCCTCCTCACAGCACACACGCCCACCCGGCTTTGTGTCGTCTGCAAACTTGGAGATATTACATCTAGTTCCCTCGTCTAGATCATTAATATATATTGTGAATAGCTGGGGTCCTAGGACCAATCCCTGCGGTACCCCACTAGTCACTGCCAGCCACTCGGAAAAAGACCCGTTTATTCCAACTCTTTGCTGCCTGTCTGCCAACCAGTTCTCTATCCAAGTCAGTACCTTACCCCCAATCACATGTGCCTTAACTTTACATGCTAATCTCTTACGCGGGACCTTATCGAAAGCATTCTGAAAGTCCAAATACACCACATCCACTGGTTCTCCCTTATCTATTTTCCCAGTTACATCCTCAAAAAATTCCAGTAGATTAGTCAAGCACGATTTACCTTTTGTAAATCCATGTTGACTTTGACCGATCCTGTCGCAGTTTTCCAAGTGCATCTATTACATCTTTTACAATGGACTCTAGCATTTTCCCCACTACCGATGTCAGGCTTACCGGTCTATAATTCCCTGTTTTCTCTCTACCACCTTTTTTGAATAGTGGGGTAACATTAGCTACCCTCCAATCCATGGGAACTGTACCAGAGTCTATACAATTTTGGAAGATGACCAGTAATGCATCTATTATTTCTAGGGCCACTTCCTTAAGTACCCTAGGATGTAGATTATCAGGCCCTGGGGATTTATCGGCCTTCAATCCCATCAATGTCCCTAACACCATTTCCCTACAAATACTGATTTCTTTCAGTTCCTCCCTCTCATTAGACCCTATGTTCCCCGACATCTCTGGGAGGTTATTTGTGTCCTCCTTTGTGAAGATAGAACCAATGTATGTATTTAATTGGGCTGCCATTTCTTTGTTCCCCATTATAAATTCCCCTGATTCTGACTGCAAGGGACCTACGCTTGACTTCACCAATCTTTTTCTCTTCACATATCTATAGAAGCTTTTACAGTCAGTTTTTATGTTCCCTGCGAGTTTACTCTCATACTCAATTTTCCCCCTCTTAATTAATCCCTTTGTCCTCCTTTGCTGAATCCTAAAGTGCTCCGAATCCTCAGGTTTGCTGCTTTTTCTGGCCAATTTATATGTCCTCTCCTTGGATCTTATGCTATCCCTAATTTCCCTTGTTAGCCACGGTTGATTCACATTTTTTGTTTTATTTTTATGCCAAACAGGGATGAACAAAATTCTGTAGTTCATCCATGCGATCTTTAAATGTTTGCCATTGCCTATCCACCATCAACCCTTTGAGTAAAATTCCCCAATCAATCCTACCCAATTTGCGCCTCATACCATCGTAATTTCCTTTATTTAAATTCAGGACCCTAGTCTCTGAGTCAAATAATTCACTCTCCATCTTAATGAAGAATTCTATGATATTATGATCGTTCCGCCTGTGGAAGTGTATGTTTTCTTGGACACAAAATGGCTTCCTAGACACAGAAAGAGTGATACAAAATGGCCGACTCTGACTTGTTTGGGTAAAGATAAAGTTGTTTATGACTTCTCATGGAGATGAATTTAAACTTTGCAGACTATGTTGTTTTCATAGTCTGCTAGTACAGAACAAAAAGGCTTCTTCTAATCAACTTGAGATAACCAAGGACTAGTGAAGTAAACATCCAGATGCCTTGGCCTTGGTGGGAGAAGAAGAACAGACAGACAGACTCCATGACTGTAGAGATTAGCTAGTCTCATCGTAAGGCATTTCTATTTTTTTAACTTTTAACTTAGCTTACTTTAAACAACATGTCATGTGATATGGAAAGCTTGTATTTTCAGTGTATAAAGATGTTCCATTTTCTGTGATTCTTCAGAATGTCATGTAACCGTTGACTACATGCAGTCTCCTTGCGTGCAAGTAAATAATAAAGCCTGTCTTTTACGATATTTTATGTTTCAAGAGTCTTACTCGGAAGTCGAAACTTCGACACGCCCCAAGGGGCCTCGCACAACAAGATTGCTAATTATTCCTTTCTCATTACATAATACCCTGTCTAAGATGGCCTGAGCTCTAGTTGGTTCCTCGACATATTGGTCCAGGAAACCATCCCGAATACACTCCAGGAATTCCTCCTCCACAGTATTGTTACTAATTTGGTTAGCCCAATCTATATGTAGATTAAAGTCACCCATGACAACTGCAGTGCCCTTATTGCACGCCTCTCTAATTTCCCATTTAATGCCATCCCCAAACTCCGCATTACTGTTTGAGGGTCTGTATGCAACTCCCACTAACGTTTTCTGTCCCTTGGTATTTCTTAGCTCTACCCATACAGATTCTACATCATCAGAGCTGATTTCCTTCCTTACAATTGTTTTAATCTCCTCTTTAACCAGCAATGCTTCCCCGCCTCCTTTTCCTTTTTGCCTGTCTTTCCTGAATATTGAATACCCCTGGATGTTGAGTTCCCAGCCCTGGTCACCCTGGAGCCATGTTTCCGTAATCCCAATCATATCATATCCGTTTACATCTATTTGCACCGCTAATTCATCCACCTTATTACGAATGCTCCTCGCATTAAGACATAAAGCCTTCAAGCTTGTTTTTTTAACACTCTTAGACCTTTTAGAATTATTATTTACTGTGGCCATGTTTGATTTAAACCCTTGATTTCTCTGACTGCCACTTTTGCTTTTCTCCTTCCTGTCGTTTGCTTCTATCCTTGTTTCCCTTTCCTCTGTCTCCCTGCACAGGTTCCCAACCCCCTGCCATTTTAGTTTAAACCCTCCCCAACAGCACTAGCAAACACTCCCCCGAGGACATCGGTCCCGGTCCTGCCCAGGTGCAAACCGTCCAGTTTGTACTGGTCCCACCTCCCCCAGAACTGGTTCCAATGTCCCAGGAATTTGAATCCCTCCCCCTTGCACCATTCCTCTAGCCACATATTCAGCTGAAATATCCTTCTATTTCTACTCTGACTAGCATGTGGCATTGGTAGCAATCCTGAGATTACTACCTTTGAGGTCCTATTCTTTAATTTACCTCCTAACTCCATATATTCAGCTTTTAGGACCTCATCCCATTTTTTACCTATATCGTTGGTACCTATATGCACCACGACAACTGGCTGTTCACCCTTCCGCTCCAAAATGCTCTGTAGCCGCTCTGAGACATCCTTGACCCTTGCACCATGGAGGCAACATACCATCCTGGAGTCTCGTTTGCAGCCGCAGAAACGCCTATCTATTCCCCTTACAATAGAATCCCCTATCACTATAGCTCTCCCACTCTTTTTCTTCCCGTCTTGTGCAGCAGAACCACCCATGGTGCCAGGAAGTTGGGTGCTGCTGCCTTCCCCCGATAAGCCATCTCCCTCAACAATATCCAAAGCGGTATATCTGTTTGAGAGGGGGATGGCCACAGGGGACCCCTGCACTACCTGCCTGCGCCTACTACTCTGCCTGGTGGTCACCCATTCCCTCCCTGCCTGTGCAGCCTTTACCTGCGGTGTGACCACCTCCCTAAACTTGCTATCCACGAGGTCCTCAGCATTGCGAATGCTCCAGTATGTATCCATTCACAGCTCCAGCGCCGCAATGCGGTCTGTCAGTAGCTGCAGCTGGATACTTCCTGCACACACGGTCGTCAGGGACACAGGAAGTGTCCCCGATTTCCCACATAGTGCAGGAGGAGCATATCACGGCGCCGAGCTGTGCTGCCATGACTTACCCTTTAACTAATTCAAATTAAGTTAAATCAAATCAATCCCACCAATTACACTACAATTAAATGTTATACTCAAGGGCGCTTGTTTAACAGCACTCCCCGTTACACAACAGAGACCCTAGAAACTAGAAACCACAAAATTTAAGTTTGGAAAAAACGAGAAAGAAAGAAATACTCACCAACCAATCACTTACCTGCTTTCTGGTGACGTCACACTTCGATTACTTTTTACTTCTATCTCCCACTCTCGGAGCTTAAGTTGGTAAGCCTACCTGCACCTCGGGCTCTCCTTTTATCGCCGCCGCCGCCTCGCCACTCCTCCCAGGTCTGCACTGCCACCGCCTCTATTGCTGCTGTGGGGCCTACCTGCATTGTCAGATAAATGCCAGTGTTGTAGCTGTACTGGAATAGCTTGGCTTGAGGCGTGGCTAGTTCTGGAGCACAAGTCTTCAGCACGACAGCCGGGATGTTGTCGGGGCCCATAGCGTTTGCTGTATCCAGTGCGCTCAGCCGTTTCTTGATATCACGTGGAGTGAATCGAATTGGCTGAAGACTGGCTTCTGTGATGGTGGGGACCTCAGGAGTAGGCCGATATGGATCATCCACTCGGCACTTCTGGCTGAAGATGGTTGCAAATGCTTCAGCCTTGTCTTTTGCACTCACGTGCTGGGCTCCACCACCATTGAGGATGGGGATATTCTTGGAGTCTCCACCTCCCGTTAGTCGTTTAATGATCCACCACCATTCACGACTGGATGTGGCAGGACTGCAGAGCTTTGATCTGATCCGTTGATTGTGGGATCGCTTAGCCCTGTCTATAGTATGCTGCTTCCACTTTTTAGCATGCATGTAGTCCTATGTTGCAGCTTCCCCAGGTTGGCTCCTCATTTTTAGGTACGCCTGGTGCTGCTCCTGGCAAGCTCTTCTTGAACCTGATTCCTGATATACATTCCCCTTGTGCGAAACCCTGTGCCAGGATCGTTAATTCATAAAACTGCTCTTCGATAAATAAAATTATTTCCAATTTAGAAAAGTGGAAGAATTTGAGCTAATTTTTTCATATAACAGATTTAGATTGAGTTACAGGCACAATGAGCTGATGGCCTCTGTAATTTTACTGGGTATATTTTGCAAATTGACATTCCTGTTACCGGAATGCATTGGCGTAATTTGGGCACACTGACTTCTGCACTCAAATTCCTGATCTACATTCCCCTGTGCCAATTCCACCTTGATAAATAGTGGTCTTAATAAATGTATTTTGAATAAAGAAAAGTGGAACAATTCGAGCTTTTTTTATACCAGATTTAGCCTGGGTTACACTTACTGGTACATTTAATGTTTTCTAATATTTTTAGCACTGCCATTAGCATCTCGCACCACAGCACAAGGTAACATAACTAACTCAACCAAAAGCATCAAAGTTACTGTTTTGTAACACAATTAGATTCCATTCCTTAAATACATATATAATTAACAATCATTCTTTCAACATTACAATTGCTTTTAACTCATCCTTGTTCATTTAACACTTTCTGTGTATTTTACAATAATTATTTTAGCTGACTTTATTTCTCGTTTTTTGTTTAAAATCTACAAGAGCGCATCACCTTAAACCTAAAGGGGTATAAATTCATCTTGGACAGTACAGCAGAACAGTCAATCGAAAATAAAATCAGGCAGAGTGCAAAACAGACTGTCGATTCGCTATCACACGTTTTGTAATAAGTATTGTAGTATTGCCCGAGGCAAATTTATACTCCAGGTGAAGGGAGAGAGAAAACACAGTTTAGATGTGACTACAGAGGTTGGTGAATATTTCAAATGGACTCCCAAAGGGCTGATCAAGAGAAGGTTAACTAAGAACCAGGACAGAAATGTGATCAGGGGTATGAAAGGTATCATTAGATATATCTCCTAGACACTGGGACCAGATACATGTATCGTCGCCATCTTTTCCAGAAAATGTTTTTAGTCGTTCACGGGATATGGGCGTCACTGGCAAGGCCAGCATTTATTGCCCATCCTTAATTGCCCTTGAGAAGGTGGTGGTGAGCCACCTGCTTGAACCGCTGCAGTCCATGTGGTGAAGGTACTCCCACAGTGCTGTTAGGGAGGGAGTTCCAGGATTTTGACCCAGCGATGCTGAAGGAACGGCCGATATACTTCCAAGGCAGGATGCTGTGTGACTTGGAGGGGAACTTGGAGGTGGTGGTGTTCCCATTCTGTACATTCCTATGTTCCTACAGTCTTATCTTGTTTCAAATTTATTCTCGCTCCTCCTTGGTATGATCATAACTCACACCTTTCCCAAGTAGTAAGGGAGCATAAACATATATTTTGGTAAGTGCATTATTCCCAACAACTGTACCTACAATCCAATTTTTCAACACACCCTCCTGCAAGTACCATGTTACAAGCCTGTACAGTGACTTCACAACATTTATGCATGCATTTGTTTCCCTGAGTTAAAACAATTGAAGTAAACACATATTTTGGACACATTTCTCTTATTTTTAAGAGTCCTTCTTCCACATTGCCAGTGTTCTGTAAGAGTTGATTTTGATGATGTAATAATGGAGTGCATGTTTATAACAGAACGTAGAACACATTAGAACTGACAAAGTACTTGTTACAACTTATCAGCAGAATTCATTAAAGGTGAACGTTTTAGGATTTGTGAAATAATTCAAAGGTATTCAGCTCTGCTAACTTTATTCTTTCATTATATAGCTCATCATTTTGATACAAATTTCAATACATTCATGACCACATGACAACATTGGTAAACAGAAAAATTGAAAAATTGCTAATTTTTAAAATGTATTTCTAAACAATTTATTTTATTTACCTTTCTCTTTTATTTGGTTTTTATTTTTTCAATGTCATATACAAGGACATTTTTCTTGCCTCTTCTGGATTAACCCCACTTTACCACAACTTTCTGTCACACCAAGCTGTCAGGAATGCAATCTGGACCCAGGCCTCTGCCAGCCTCACTCTGTAACTGACTGCTTATAAATTCGCAGAAACAGTCTGGGATGAATTCGTTCAAAATTTGCAACCCTTCACTATAGAAAACAATGGGAGATGAAAGAACGACCTCAGGGAACTGTTTGAGGTGGACTGCTATCCTATCACTCCATTGTACAGTGCATTGGAGAACCAGAAGTCATACAACTGCAGGCTCAAAATTTATTGTTGACTAACATTTTTTTCCACAAGCTAATCAATTTTCATTGCATACCTCATCTCCTTTAAGTACCAGTGATTTGGCTGTCACAGAAAAAAAAGACAGATCTACCTACCTACCTACCACCCTACCTACCACAGGTTGAATAAAATAATACTGCTCCGTCATCGTACACTAATAATTGTACAGTAACTGTTTTGCACTCAGCAGCTGTGCTCAACCTATGGCCTTCAGAAGTGAGAAGATTAACTGAATTCTCCTCACTTCTCATATGGTCAGTTAACAAACCGCCCATATAAATATGGTTTCAGATCCAAATAACAACCAATCAAATAATCCCGATCGCCTAATTTCATCCTTTTGTGTGGGGATGGTATGTTATTGAGTTCACCTTATCTTTCACATTAACCTGAATGCTGTCTCTAAGGAAATCCGCTTTGCGCACTCAGAAATAAAGAACTATCTAGCAAACCATAGGTGTCAAATAGTAACTAAAAATAGGTATCAATCACAATCTATATAAATATCTTATTAAAACTCTTACATCTTGCAAGATCCCTGTCTGCACAACTTGACTTGCTGTTGCCATGTTTTGTCACAATTTTTGTGTTAACTTTTTCCTATTATAAATTCATATGTCTACATTTATAATGAGTTTTGCCTAAGTAAACTCATCACTCTGATTGTGCAATGTGGCTACTGGGTTCCCACAAATCTCTTGCAAAGCTTTTTGAAATTTCTTATATCACATTGGCCCTGGATATTCTGATCCCTATGGGTGGGTACACCCTGTGTACTCACCCGTAGGGACATCGGAAATGCCGGTTTCAGGCATGCACAGCGCATGCGCTGGAAACCGGCATTTCCGATCTGTCAAGAAAGGGCTTGACAGATCAAACGCATGCGCAGGATAGGCAGCGCTACCGGCTAAAAGTTTCGATTTTTTCTCAAATGCTTCAGTCCAGGTATGTCTGAAACAGCTGCGCCTAGGAAAAGCAGGCATACAGCCTGCATTCTCCCGGAAGAAGCTCCAGGAAGAAGAACTCTTTCAGCAATGGGGCTTGGAAACGGAACATTTTTAATTGTGAAAGTGAGCAAAGTTCTTTGCAGAAAGCCTGAGGTAAGTTTTTATCAACTTTAATTTGTTAAAAACGGTTTTGGATCTTGTTTTGAGTAGTGTAGTTATAAAGAGCAACTCTTGCTGTGTGCAAGGCCTAATTGAATTAGATTTCATTTTCTTAAATGTGAAAATGACTGTTTAAAAATGAATTATTTAACATTTACTAAAGTTTAAAAAAATTATGCCAGAAAATATCAATTAGTTATGTTAACTTTTCCATGCCCTTTAAAAATTGTATGTATGACTTTGTGGAAATGTTAAAGTTCTTTGAAAATCATCTCGGGCCGTGATATTCATCAGGCGGGTATGACGTGTACCCGATCCGATACCGCACGTTTCACACCATAGCCCCACGTGATTTTCTAGCCACTCACTTGATTAAAATTACTTTTACAACTCTTTCCATTTTTTCCTTACAAGTACTTCATCTGTTTAAAGAGGAAGCCAGTGAGGGAGAAACATGCCCTTTGACGATGTTGCCCTGATCCTCGGTGTGATTGTGCATCAGAGAATTGGAAACGCCAGGGAACAACAAAGAAGACTGAGGAACCATCACCGTCTCCTGATCCACCCCAGAGAGTGTACAGGGAGAGGCTGTCATTTGAGATGCTGTCGGAGGAGTTGTGTGTGAGGAGGCTGCGCTTCAGTAAAGAGGCAATCGGCCGACTATGTGACATGTTAAAGGAGGACCTTCAAACACGCTCGAAGACCCGCATTGCCTTGTCAGTGAACATGAAGGTAACCACAGCATTGAACTTCTTTGCAAGTGGGTCATTTCAGGCAGCCACCGGTGACATTTCCAACATCTCCCAGAGTGCTGCATTGGCCTGCATTCACCAGGTCACAGATGCCATTTTCCTTAGGGCTTCAGAGTTCATAGATTTTGACTAGTCCACTCGCCATCAAAAGGAGATGGCCCTTGCATTTTATAGCATTGCTGGATTCCCCAAAGTGATTGGGGCTGTCGATGGAACCCATGTTGCGTTGAAGGCACCACTGGATAAACCTGTGACAGACATCAACAGGAAGGGGTTTCATTCACTGAATGTCATGATAGTCTGTGATGCGCACCTCAGGATCCTAAACGTGAATGCAGATCACCGGGGAAGTGCTCATGACTCCTTCGTCCTCCGTAACTCGGACTTATATGGCGCCCTCAGCGCATTGCCTCCAGGATCCGCAAGGATATTGGGCGACAAGAGCTACCCGCTAAGACCATGGCTGATGACTCCCTACCGCAAGACCAATACTGAGGCTCAGGAGAGATACAACCAGGCACACGTGTCCACATGGCAAGTGGTGGAGAGGACAATTGGAGTTCTGAAATCATGCTTCCGGTGCCTGGACAGGTCAGGGGGGGCCTTGCAGTATTCTCCTCTGAAAGTGTCAAGGATTGTGGTGGCCTGTTGTGCTTTGCATAACTTTGCCGTGCAGGAAGGACTGACCCTTAACCCTGCAGAGGAGCTCCCTGCTGAAATGGAGGACGTGGACAATGCCAATGTGCCTGTGGCCAGGCCTGATGGGGCGGAGCCAACTGCTGCCGAAAGTAAGGCTGCTCGGGAACTGCTAGTAGCCAACACCTTCACGAGGTGATGATAGTGTCGCCTTGTACCTCCCCCTCCCCCTCCCCCAGCAAGGCAAAGAAAGGAACAGACACAATTTAAAGTGAAACACTGAACTTTTATTGCAGCATCAAAGACTTTTGAGGTTCAGTTTTGATGTTCTTAGTTTTTAACTTTTAAATGTTAAATTTTCTACTTTTCAAACATTCGCAAACATAATTTTTTTGAATAAAATTTGTAAACAGTTTAAAGTGACTTTTTATTTCTTAGTGCATTAAAGACATTCAAGATGGAAACTAGCTATTTTCTAATTTTCAAACAGTTGTAATTTTAAATATTTTTGCAAATAAAAAAGTTGACATTTTTTTCAAAGTGACTAGAGGCTGTACTTTTTAAACGAAAAGGTTGCATACACTTTCAGTCACAAATATATATTTCAATAAAAAAAGCAACGACAACATTTAACATTTAAATAAAACAAAACATTAAAGAATTGAACGATTTGCTCCCTCGCATCTGTGCCTGAGGGTTAAAGGAGGTGGATTGTGCAAAAGGTGACACCCTACTGTCTCCTGCGCTTTCCCCTTCCCCGTGACCGGAGCCCTCTGCTGCCAATTGAAAGGGCCCTGTGTGCCATCTCTTGCCCTTCAGCAATTGCCTCCTGACAGGGTTGCTGCTGCTGCTGCTGCTGCTGAAAGGCAACATTTGCTTGCATCAGGACTGGTGGAGCTGCTGTCTTGTGGGCCTGCACTGTTTCTGCGCTGGGAGCAGGTAAGGACGGCTCTGCGGGAGTCAAACTAATGGCAGCAGAAACTGGTTCAAGCAACTGCAAGAGTCGAACAAGAGACTCATTTATCTGATTAAGTGACATAGTAACATCTTTACCAAGAATATCAATTCCCTGCCTGATAGAGGCAAGCGAGTCAACTTTCTTCTCATGAAGAGTACACATCTCTTGTCTCAACCCTTCAATCTGTTGCAACTGAGCTTCTATGTCATTCCATAGCATTGAACGTCTTTCTGCTTCTCCCACCTGCTCTGCAGTATCAGGTTGGTGTCTGGCTGTGGAACGATAGTCATCTGTGCCTCGCTCAGAGCCAGAGGGGGCCAGGAGATGGAGAGGTACTGTGCAGCCACCCAGGGTCCATACCCTCCTCTTCCACTAGCTGACAAAGTGCAAATTCCTCCTCCTCCTCCACCACCTCACTTACTGCTCCCACTGCATCTGTAACCCCTTCCCCAATGTCCTCTGCGGCCGCAGACTCAACGCACTGTTCATCCCGTGTGTGAGAAGTATGCTGTCCACCTGTGGGAAGGAAACAGTAAACATTTGCAAAGATAAAGCATGATCTGCCACATCACAGAAGCTGATATTCAACACACACCTAACATTTTTAAACATATAGCTGGCCAGACCAACTCACCTTTCCTTATCCCAATGTCTGATTGTGCAGCAGGCACTGTACAGCCGCTACTAATTCCAAGCAGCTGCTCGACCCTTTCCTCATGCTCGGATAAATCCATTAGCGTGCCAACACCACCGCCTGTCAGTGCACGTTCTCTGGCGTTGTGAACAATTTTACTTTAAAATGAAAACAGAAAATATGAAACGTCATGAAACTGCAGCTTTTTCTGCAGAGACCATCCACCTGCCTTTGAGACAGGGACACAAGCTGCTTTGGATACAGGGTTCTTTTCACTCACTAATTGAAATTTTACAACTCAAACCTGTGGAATCAAGATAAGAGCACAATGGATGATCCTGAGCTGGCCCCAAAGCCATAAAATTTTATGGCAAGCTCAGATGCCTGGATAATGAAGTCACTTGACAACACATATGCATCGAACAGCTTTTTAAAACTAGTTCAGTTAAATTTAAAGAAATATTACAGTTGACTTTTCTAATAACTGTACAAACCTTGGCAGATCGCAATAAATCATTACATTTTTTGCGGTACTGTTCCGCTGTCCGTGGAATGGTGTAGTTCGCGCTGACAGCCTGGGCAACTTCTGACCAAGCGATCATCTGTCCTTTGCGCGGCGCCCTGGACTTCTCATTCCGAAGGATCCGCGGGCGCTTCACCTCAACCTCATTGAGGAGTGTGCTGATGTCATCGTCACTGAAATTCTGAGCTCTCTTAATGATGTGAATTGTGCTCAGTCCTTCCATTTCACTTTGCTGATTAATTAAAATGAATGAAAAAATGTTTTCAGGGCTTTTAAAACTCTTTAAATTGCTTCAAATCCATGTAAAAGTCTTTAAAAGTTTCTAAAAGTTTGCAAAAGATTCAAAAAACTATAAAGAAACAACTTACCATGCAGTTTTGCAGCTAATTTCAGTTGCCAATGCTTCTGAAGAGTTGGGAAAAATTGGGGGCGTGGCCTATGCAAATATAACTTTTGAGGGCAGGTCTCCCCTACGCTCGACGCCCTAGGCTCCGTGCACGCTGCGCTCCTGGGCGGCGTGACGTCATACGCTGCCTAGGAGTCCTCAGGATTACAATGGAACTTTACGTGGGCCCAGAGCATTAAGGTCGGTGCGGTTCTTTTTTGCAGGTCGGGGGCTTCCGCCTCCGAGTGGAATATCCGGGCCATTATATTCCATTTGCCATGTTCTTGCCCACTCACTTAGCCTGTCTATATCCCCTTGAAGCCTCCTTGCAGCCTCCTCACAACTTACATTCCCACCCAGCTTTGTATCATCAGCAAATTTGGATATATTACATTTGATCCCCTCATCCAAATCATTGATGTAGATTGTGAATAGCTGAGGCCCAAGCACTGATCCTTGCGGTACCCCACTAGTTACAGCCTGCCAACCCGAAAATGACCCGTTTATTCCTACTCTCTGTTTTCTGTCTGTTAACCAATCCTCAATCCATGCTAGTATATTACCTCCAATCCCATGAGTCCTAATTTTGTTTAATAACCTCTTGTGTGGCACCTTACCGAATACCTTCTGAAAATCCAAATACACCATATCCACTGGTTCCCCCTTATCTATTCTGCTAGTTACAACCTCAAAAAACTCTAACAGATTTGTCAAACACGATTTCTCTTTCATAAATCCGTGTTGACTCTGCCCAATCCTATTATTAGTTTCTAAGTGCCCTGTTATCACGTCCTTAATAATAGATTCTCGTATTTTCCCTACTACTGATGTCAGGCTAACTGGCCTGTAGTTCCCCGTTTTCTCTCTCCCTCCTTTCTTAAATAGTGGGGATTACATTTGCTACCTTCCAATCTGCAGAAACCGTTCCAGAACATTTGTACTAAGCAACATTTCATAAGACTGCTACAATCCGAAAAGATGACAGAAAAAAACTGATTCTGTTGTACACAGAAGTAATGATATTTACCAGTATCAGTCAGTACAATCAATCCTGACATCACTCCTTGCAAAGCCAAAGGTTAAAATGAAGAAAGAACTTGCAGTTATATAGAACCTTATCATATCCTCAGAATATCCCAAAAGGTTTCTCAGACAATTAATTACATTTGAAATGTAGTCACTGATGTTAAGAAGGTGTTTGCCTCAGCAATCCCATTTTGAAATACTAGCTTCCACTTTGAGCTGCAGTAGGGACCTTCAGCAACCGGAAGTGGAAATCGAGAGTTCTCGCACACACTGCACACCACTTTACGGACATTCATTTAAATGGTTGGAAAAATCATGGGCTGGAATTGCTGGGTTCCTCCCGCATGGTGCGGGGGGACCCGAATGACGGCGGGAAACCCGGAAGATTAGGTTTCCCGGCATGCTGTGGCATTTTAACTCGATAGCGAGTGTGCAACGTCAGGCGCAGGTTCCCCGCCTGGATGTCAGCCTGATTGACAGGCTGGCTTCCAATCGTGCGGGGAACTCGGAGAAGGAGGCCGCAGCAACACGTAAGTGCTGGGCCCAGGATGGGGCGGGGGAGCCACGGGGCGTTCCAAGCCCGGAGGGGGGGTTCAATCCACCAGAGGGTGGTCGCACTCCCTGTCCCTGGGGTGAGGGGAGTTGCGATCCCGGGGGGGTTCAAGGCCTTGTGGGGGGGGTGTGGGCGTCTGATCTCGGGGGTTGGGAGGGTCAGCTCCCTGACCCCGGGGAGGGGCGGGCTGATGGTGGGGGAGATTGGGGGGCCGGGAGGGTCAGCTCCCTGACCCCGGCGATGGGTGGGCTGCTGGTGGGGGAGATTGGGGCGCCGGGAGGGTCAGCTCCCTGACCCCGGGGAGGGGTGGGCTGCTGGTGGGGGAGATTGGGGGGCCGGGAGGGTCAGCTCCCTGACCCCGGGAAGGGGCGGGCTGATGGTGGGGGAGATTGGGGGGCCGGGAGGAAGCACTCCTGCTCCTCCCAGCCCACAAGGATTTCTCCCCGAGGCTGAGGCCGCCTCGTAGCAGCCACCGGGAATCCCGAGTCCCCAAAGCAGGTTAAAGTAGAGGCTTCAGGCCACATTATCATATGTAAATTGCCAACCCGCCTCTTGGCAGCGGATGGCAGCCCCCCCACCCCCACCCGTCCCGCCTGAGTGAAAGGTGAAAGTGGGCCGGTTGGAGGCCGGTTGGGGTCGGGGTTCACATTTTTTCAACTTTCACTTCTCCCCCCACGCCTCCAACCCACCCGTTTTAGCTCAAAAAATTCTGGCCCATGTGTCGCATGGGGCTAATTATTGATATACACTTTGGGTGGGCAAAGATCCCCTTCTGGAGTGCAAAGTTGGAAAATCAGCCCTCCAATCTCTGCCCTTCCCAATAATGGAACATAATAATCATTATTAATGATACAGAACAACATGTAATGGAATATGTTTAAGAGAGTATCATAATACCACTCACAATTTGTGAAGTTGCCTCAACTAGCAGTGCAAGACTGAAATAAAAACCAAGACTGCTGGAAGTACAAGGCATGTAAAGAGACAACCCAGGTTAACGTGCACACTCAAAATATCAATAACCTGTCTTTTCTGTTTACAGGTGCTGATGTGTAGTTCCATAATTTTCTGTGTCTATTTTGCATTTCCAGAATTTGCAGTTTGTTTCCTTTTTATTTACATAGTATAGTCAGCAATCACAATTAGTCCCTGCCCCAGTGATCTGATCTTATCAGATCTTTGCTCTGTGTAAGTTCACAGAAAACCTTCTGGGTGCCTTAGCCTACTAACCACACTGCACGACGGTTGCTGTGCTTCTCTCACTCTGCCCTTACGGATGTTTACGTGTGGTCATTTCTTCATCAATTATTCCACAAGTAAGTGTAGAGCTCAGAAAGACACCCACCTTAATTTTCGGTTTTGTAAGAATGCTGCTCATACAGAGCACCAGTACTTTTGTACACTACTCTACACATCAGATTCTCAAATTCACAAAGGGAGTGAAATTGGTCAATGACAGTAGTGCAATGAAAAAGAAATGGTGCGTGGTATGAAACAGGCTGCTGATTTGCTATCAGCCCATTTTGCGCTGCTGCAGTTGACACGTTTCACTCCCAAAGATTCTGCACCCAAACATTAACCCATCTTCTCTTAACACCTCCTAACTGATCTGCTGTGTATTTCCAGTGTTCTCTGTTGAATCAAATATAGTATTAATTGAAAGGAAACCAATGTTTATAGAATCATAGAATGATCCAGCACAACAGGCTATTTGTCCCATCGTGCCTGTGGCAGCTTTTTGAAAGAGCTCCCAATTAGTCCCACTCCCCTGCTCTTTCCCCACAGCCCTGCAAATTTTTCCTTTTCAAGTATCCAATTCCCTTTTGAAAGTTATTACTGAATCTGTTTCCACCACCCCTTCAGACAGTACATTCCAGATCATAACAACTCATTGCATAAAAATGTATTTCCTCATGTCGCCTCTGGTTCTTTTGCTAATTATCATAATCTGTGTCCTCTGGTTACCGACCGTCTGCCACTGGAAATAGTTCCTCCTTATTTACTCTATCGAAACCCTTCAAGATTTGAACATCTCTATCCAATCTCCCCTTAACCTTCTCTGCTCTAAGGAGAACAACACAAGTTTCTCTAGTCTCTCCACGTAACTGATGTTCCTCATCCCTAGCACCATTCTAGTAAATCTCCTCTGCACCCTCTCCAAGGCCTGTACATCCTTTCTAAAGTGTGGTGTCCAGAATTGAACACCATATTCCAGCTGAGGCCTAACCAGTGTTTTATAAAGGTTTAGCATAACTTCCTTGCTCTTGTCAATGCAAGTTGTTGTTGTTGTCGTCTATATGCCTCTATTTATAAAGCCAAGGAACCCACATGCCTTTTTAACAGCCTTCACAACTTTTCCTGCCACCTTCAAAGATTTGTGTACGTGCACCCCCAGGTCTCTCTACTCCTGCACCTCCTTTAAATTTGTACCATTTAGTATAAATTGCCTCTCCTCAGTCTTCCTACCAACATGAATCATTCACTCTTCGCTGCATTGCAAGTTGCATAAGGTCAGTGGCTTGTTTGTGACATGTATATATTCTTCATAGCTGAAACTGTGATCACAAGTAGATTAATTTAGTCTGAAGTGTGAGTCGAATCTCACACTCAACCATCCAGTAGTGCCAAACCTCAGGTTCGTTCATCTTCCACAGTGATGACAGACCAAAGGATGCCCACCATACTGTAAAACTCCAGTAGCACCACTGCAGTACTGTCAAACCCCAGGACTCCCACCCTAGTATCATCAAATTACAGGACCCCCACCCCAGTATTGTCAAATCCCAGGACCCCTAATCTAATTTTGTTAATCTATAGGATCCCCCACCCCAGTACTGAAAAACTGAAGGACTCCCACCCCAGTTCTTTAAACTTCAGAACCCCCATCCCAGTACTGTTAAAATTCAGGACCCATACCCAGTACTATCAAACTCCAAGTCCCCATTTAGTTACTTTCAAACTTCAAGACACCCACCCCAGTACTGCAAAACCCTAGGACCACTTCTCAGTGCTACCAAGGTGCGGGACTGCCCCCCAAGTGCAGCTTAACCCCATTCCGCCTCCCCACAACCACTAAATACCAGGGGCTGAATTCTCCTCCCAATTGGTGGGTTAGTGGCCGAGCGTAAATATCGCCTGTCAACATGAATCCACCGCCATTGTGAATCCACCTGCAATTGGCTCCCAGAGCCCTCCTTTGCTATGCAGGCAGATGTGGATGATAATATAGCTCCAGATTCATTTGCCATCACTGAGAGGGAGGGAAATACAGTTCTGGTGCAGCCTTTAAAAGGCAGCAGCCAGTTAAAGGTCGACATCACTTTGAGCAGCAGCAGAAAGAGGAATGACAGAAATGTCTGAAGGGGCAGCAGTAGCAGCAGCATCCTTGGTCGGGAGAGTGGATCAACAAGCTGCAAGGGCCCCCAGCTTTTCAGATGCATCTATGGAGGTGTTGCTGGCTGTACTGGGGTCCAGAAAAGGCAGACTGCTGGGCACTGAGTGCAGAAAGCCCCATAAAAGGTGGTGGAGGCAGTCAGTGTAACCTCCACCACCCATGAACTGCTGTACAGAGCAGGAATAAGGTCAATGATCTCACAAAGATGACCCAGATAAGTCAGGGCACTGGTGCCACCAACAACGACAGTGATGATGACAACAACAACTTATATAGCACCTTTAATATATACACATCCACTACCAGTCATAGAGCCTTCACTGATGCAAGGCAATGGGCTTCACTTACTTGAAGCTGAGTGTGAGAACATGATTCCTTTCAAGATTGTGGCTGTTTCAATTTGCACTGTGCTGCTGAGTTTGAGCTTTCTCCCTCTGCCTTTCCCCAATCTCTTGGGTGAGCTCAGAAAGGTGTTCCTCTTTCAATCCCACTTCACTCCCCTCAACAGTGATATCCCAAAGTCACTGGTATTGCTTTGTTAAGGGCCTGACACAAGTCTGCCACCTGAAAACAAGCTGCCTCTTGATTCTGTTCAAGTAAGTGAAGCCGATGACTGCATAAGACAGGAGTCTGATGGCCGAGACCTCAAAATTCCAAGTCCTACTATCCACCACCAGAAGTGCAATGGGATGGGGCTTCCACATGCCCAATTGCTCCAGTGCTGACCCCATCAGAAATCCCAGGGTCAGCTAATTTTAATATTGTTGGGCATGATAAAGACACGAATCCCTCCAGCAATTGGTCATTTACCAGAGTCCCAGAAAATACATGGGGAAGAGAATGGAGGAAGCACTTCTGAGGACACAGGTGCTGCATTTGAAGTTGGACAGTTCTTAAAACAGAATGACCATGCAGAAGCCTGACGACATGGCTGCAACAGAAGCCAATAAGGAGAGAGACTCAGAGTGACGTAACTTTTCTTCCAACTGAAATTAGGCACAGGCGGGGTGGAATAGTGAGAGCAGGCAACAAGAGACCTACCATGTGAAAGGAGGTGGCACAGACAATGCAGGAAGAAGTTTAATGAACTCACAAGGTCAGCAACGATATGTATGATAGCAGTAAGGTGCAATTCAACTATATTTTTAACTTTACAGACTACAGACCAATATGAACCCTACAAATGTAAGGGTAGAAACCTGTGAACTTAATGTGCTACACAGACCCCTTCACAGGAGAAGTCATATGGGCTGTTGGGAATGATTCTGCTATTGCCATTTACATCTCCTCTAGACCCATTTTTTGTTTCTTTACTTGTCCCATTGCCATCTCCTTTTGCCTTGCACCATCATCCCTTTTGTCATCTAATCTCTCCTGCCTTCCACCCTAACAGACCTTCCCTTTTGTTCTATCCTCCTCTCCCCCATTCCCTATCTCTGTACTTGTTTAAAATCTGTTACATGTCTAACATTTTCCAGTTCTGACGAAAGGTCGTCAATCTGAAATATTAACTCTGTTTCTCTCTCCATGGATGCTGCCTGGCCTGCTGAGTATTTCTAGCATTTTCTGTTTTTATTTCAAATTTCCAGCCTCCGCAGTAGTTTGCTTTTGTATTAGTGTTTAATTCACTGTCTCTTCTCTTCCAGGAATGCCGACCTTGAAGATGTTCTGCTGTTCTCTCCGACGGGATTTCCATTTGTCTCTTTTATCTTGTTCACCTTCTATACTTCCTGTTTCCCTTCTCATGTTTGATCAGGTATATACCAGAACTCGCTTTCACAGCCACATCTCTTTTCTCAGCAACTGTCTCTGGTTCCAACTTTTTCCATGTGGATTCCAACTGAAATTCCACCATTCATGTTTCGGATCCACCCATGATTACAGATATCTCCAAGATATTCAGCGTTCCTCGTACCACTGCTCTCGCCGCATCCTGAGATCCACGCTCAATGCCATGCAGCACCTCATGCAGGCTCTCGACCTCTCTCTTCAACAGCACTAACTCACTCTATTTCAAAGCTTTCCTAGTTTCCAGCTCCATTTTATCGTTCACCTCATCCGGCGCTTTAACAAAAAACTTTTTTTTCTAACTTTCAGGTGTCAATGATCGCAAGCTTCAACAACTCTTGGATACCAACACCCCTCTGGAACCTTCTTCTTCTTCACTTTCCTCTAAACCAATCCCTCCTTCCAATCTCACCCTTTGCCATGTTTTCACTATCCCCTCTAACCTTTCCCCTATGACACCGAACGCTCAGTCCTCAGCAAAGGCCTCAGCTTGATTCCCTTATGCCCCCACTTCAATGAATTTCAAGCTCGGCACGACGCTGAGCTCTTCTTCCATCGCCTTCGCCTCCACACCCATTTCTTTAGCCAGGGGTCTTTCCCTTTCTCCCATCTTCGGAATTCTTGCTCCACCTGGACCCCTCCATTTGGCCTCTTACCCTCTCTAAATCTTTTCACTGGTAACTGCCATCGGTGACATCGGCTGTCTCAATTTTTCTACTCCGCTCACTCACTCTAACCTACCTCCTTCTCAACTTGTAGCACTCTGTTCTCTCAGGTCCAACCCTAACATTGTCATTAAACCTGCTGACAAGGGTGGCGCTGTTGTTGTTTGGCGAACCGACCTTTACCTCGCAGAGGCTGAACACTAATTCTCTGACACCTCCTCCTACCTCCCCCTATTCCCGCTGGAGCATGACCCCTTCCACCAAAAAGCAAGCCATTGTTTCCCAGACTGTCACTGACCTCATCTCCTCTAGAGAACTTCCCTCCATGGTCACCAACCTCATGGTCCCCCAACCCCATATAGCTTGCTTCTACCTCCTTCCCAAGATCCACAAACAGGATTGCCCTGTTAGTCCCATCATTTCAGCCTGTTCTTGCCCCACAGAACTGATTTCTTGCTCCACGGAACTGATTTCTTCCAACCTTGACAATTTTTTCTCCCCTTGTCCAGTCTCTACCCACCTACATCCTCGATGCTTCCAACGCTCTCTGTCACTTTAACAGTTTCCAGTTTCCTGGCCCTAACCATCTCCTTTCACTATGGACATCCAGCCTCTCTACACCTCCATCGCTCACCAGGACCGCCTGAGGACGCTCCACTTCTTCCTTGAACAGAGGTCCAACCAGTTCCCATCCACCACCACCCTCCTCCGCCTGGCTGAACTTGTTCTTACATTGAACAACTTCTCCTTTGACTCCACTCACTTCCTCCAAATTAAAGGTGTTGCTATGGGAACCCATATGGGTCCTAGCTCTGCCTGCCTTTTCATGGGATATGTGAAACAATCTTTGTTCCAGTCCTATTTAGGTCCCCTCCCTCACCTCTTTTTCTAGTACATTGATGACTGTATCGATGCTGTTTCCTGCTCTCATCCTGAACTGGAAAATTTGATCAACTTTGCTTCCAATTTCCACCCTTCCCTCACCATCACATGGTCCATTTTCCCTTCCTCGACTTCTCTATCTCCATTTCTGGTGATAGGCTATCGACTAATATCTACTAAAAGCCCACTGACTCCCACAGCTAATACAAAAGCAAAATACCTCGGATGCTGGAAATCTGAAATAAAAACAGAAAATGTTGGAAATACTCAGCAGGTCAGGCAGCATCTGTGGAGAAGAAACACAGTTAACATTTCAGGTTGTTTTCCTTTCATCAGAACTGGAAAAGTTAGAGATGTGCAGATTGGGAGCAGCAGCGAGAGCAGACCGACTTGTGAGGGAACAGGCGAAGGAGGAGCGAGGAAATAAAGCCCGAGGCTCGAGGCCCAGGCCGAGCTATTGGGAGCAGCAGCGAGAGCGGACCAACCTGTGAGGGAACAGGCGAAGGAGGAGCGAGGAAATAAAGCCTGAGACTCGAGGCCCAGGCCGAGCTATTGGGAGCAGCAGCGAGAGCGGACCAAAACAAGCAACATTCGAAAGTGATGTCAGAGATTAAAAGTGACGTCAGCACAAGGGAAGGAGCTGATTGGTAAGTAGGACCTGGTGAGTATTTCTACAGTCCAGTCGTTAAAGTAAAAGTAAGGTCTCTAGTTTAGAGTAAGTAGTGTTTAAAGTGAAGTAAGGTCCCTAGTGTATTTAATATTCTTTAATTTAAAGGAAGTAAAGGGACTAAATTAAGGGTAGGACATGGCAAGGCAGCTCGGCAGCGTGGAGTGCTCCTCCTGTGCTATGTGGGGAGTCAGGGACACTTTCGGTGTCCAGGGCGAACACGTGTGCAGGATGTGTCTCCAGCTGTAGCTACTCGAAATCCGCGTTTCGGAGCTGGAGCTGCAGCTGGAGTTACTGTGGAGCATCCGCGAGGCTGAGATCTTCATGGATAGCATGTTTAATGAGGTGGTCACTCCGCAGGTAAAGAGTGCACAGGCAGATAGGGAATGGGTGACCGCCAGACAGAGTAAAAGAACTAGGAAGGTAGTGCAGGAGTCCCCTGGGTCCATCTCCCTCTCCAACAGATTTTCCGTTTTGGATACTGCTGGGAGAGATGGTTTCTCAGGGGAATGCATCAAGAGCCAAGTCCGTGGCACTACGAGTGTCTCAGCTGCACAGGAGGGGAGGAAAAAGAGTGGGAGAGCAATAGTGATAGGGGATTATATCGTAAGGGGAACAGATAGACGTCTCTGTGGCCGCAGACGTGACTCCAGAATGGTATGTTGCCTCCCTGGTGCCAGGGTCAAGGATGTCACTGAGTGGCTGCAGAACATTCTGAAGGGGGAGGGTGAACAGCCAGAGGTCATGGTCCATATCGGTACCAACGACATAGTTAGAAAGAGGGACGAAGTCCTGCAAGCAGAATATAGGGAGCTAGGGAATAAATTAAAAAGTAGGACCTCAAAGGTAGTAATCGCAGGATTACTCCCAGTGCCACGTGCTAGCGAGAGCAGAAATAGAAGAATAGACCAGAAGAATGCATGGCTGGAGAGATGGTGTAGGAGGGAGGGATTTAAATTCCTGAGGCATTGGGACGATTCTGGGGAAGGTGGGACTTTTACAAGCTGGACAGGTTACACCTCGGCAGAAATGGGACCAACATCCTCGCAGGGGGGCTTGCTAGTGCTGTTGGGAAGGATTTAAACTAGTTTTTCAGGGAGCTGGGAACCTAAGTGTGGGCCCAGAATGGAGAGAAACAAAGCTGGAAGTGCAAGTTAGAAAAGTAGTCAGCAAAACTAGTAGGGAGCAGAAATAAAGGCCAACAGTAAAGAGGGTCAAAGTGCAGAAAAATATTAAACAGGCAAAGTTGAAGGCACTTTATCTAAATGCACATAGCATTCGCAACAAGGTGGATGAAATAATGGCACTAATAGAAGTAAATGGGTATGATTTAATTGCCATTACAGAGATATTGGTGCAGGGTAACCAAAGCTGGGAACTGAATGTTCCAGGGTACTCAACATTTAGGAAGGACAGACAAAAAGGAAAAGGAGGTGGCATAGCGCTGTTAATAAGGGATGAGATCGGTATGGTAGTGATAAAAGATCTTGGCTTGGCAGATCGTGATGTAGAACTGGAATCAGTTTGGGTGGAGCTAAGATACAGCAAAGGACAGGAAACATTGGTGGGAGTTGTGTATAGGCCACCAAACAGTAATGGTAATGTAGGGCACAGTATCAATCAAGAGATTAAAAGTGCATGTAACAAGGGCAATACGGTAATCATGGGGGACTTTATCTACATATTGACTGGGCAAATCAAATCAAAATGGTGTGGAGGACGAATTCTTGGAATGCATGCGAGATGATTTCCTGGATAAGTATGTGGAGGAACCAACCAGGGAACAGGCTATTCTGGATCTAGTACTGTGTAATGAGAAAGGGCTAATCAATAATCTTGTGGTAAAAGGGCCTTTAGGGACAAGTGACCATAATATGATTGAATTTTACATTAAGTTTGAGAGTGATGTTGTCCAATCTGAAACTAAGGTCTTCAATCTAAACAGAGGAAACTACAAGGGTATGAGGGACAAGTTGGCCATGGTAGATTGGGAGACTACACTAAAAGGTATGAAGGTGGATATACAATGGCTAACATTCAAGGAAATAATGCATAATTTGCAACAAACATATATTCCTCTAGGGCATAAAAACCCAAAAGGAAAAGTGATCCAACCATGGCTAACAAAAGAAATTAAAGCTAGTATTAAGTCAAAGGAGGAAGCTTATAAAGTTGCCAGAAAAAGCAGTCAGCCTGAGGATTGGGATCTTTTTAGAAATCAGCAAAGGGGGACCAAGAAATTGATAAAGAAAGGGAAAATCGAATATGAGCACAAACTAGCGAAAAATATGAAAACAGATTCTAAAAGCTTCTATAGGTATGTGAAAAGGAAAAGACTGGCAAAGGTAAATGTAGGTCCTTTACAGTCAGAGACGGGAGAATTTATAATGGGGAATGAGGAAATGGCTGAGAAATTAAATAAATACTTTGTTTCTGTCTTCACATAAGAACATAAGAACATAAGAAATAGGAGCAGGAGTAGGCCAATCGGCCCCTCGAGCCTGCTCCGCCATTCAACAAGATCATGGCTGATCTGATCCTAACCTCAAATCTAAAGAACACAAGAAGTAGGAGCAGGACTCGGCCACTCAGCCCCTGGGCCCGCTCCGCCACCCACAGGGCCCTGACCGATCCGAACTCAGCCTCATGTCCAATTTCCTGCCCGCTCACCGTAACCCCTAATTCCCTTTACTTCTAGGAAACTGTCTATTTCTGTTTTAAATTTATTTAATGATGTAACTTCCACAGCTTCCTGGGGCAGCAAATTCCACAGACCTACTACCCTCTGAGTGAAGAAGTTTCTCCTCATCTCAGTTTTGAAAGAGCAGCCCCTTATTCTAAGATTATGCCCCCTAGTTCTAGTTTCACCCATCCTTGGGAACATCCTTACCGCATCCACCCGATCAAGCCCCTTCACAATCTTATATGTTTCAATAAGATCGCCTCTCATTCTTCTGAACTCCAATGAGTAGAGTCCCAATCTACTCAACCTCTCCTCATATGTCCACCCCCTCATCCCCGGGATTAACCGAGTGAACCTTCTTTGTACTGCCTCGAGAGCAAGTATGTCTTTTCTTAAGTATGGACACCAAAACTGTATGCAGTATTCCAGGTGCGGTCTCACCAATACCTTATATAACTGCAGCAATACCTCCCTGTTTTTATAATCTATCCCCCTAGCAATAAAAGCCAACATTCCGTTGGCCTTCTTGATCACCTGCTGCACCTGCATACTAACTTTTTGATTTTCTTGCACTAGGACCCCCAGATCCCTTTGTACTGCAGTACTTTCCAGTTTCTCGCCATTAAGATAATAACTTGCTCTCTGATTTTTCCTGCCAAAGTGCATAACCTCACATTTTCCAATATTGTATTGCATCTGCCAAATCTCCGCACACTCACTCACGGAGGAAGACACAAAAAACCTCCAAGAAATACGAGAAAACCAAAGGTGTGACGAGAATGAGGAACTTAAAGAAATTATTATTAGTAAAAAAATGGTACTAGCAATATTAATGGGGCTAAAAGTCGACAAATCCCAAGGACCGGATGACCTACATCCTAGGGTTTTGAAAGAGGTGGCCATTGGAATAGTGGACGCATTGGTTTTCATCTTCCAAAATTCTATAGATTCTGGAACGGTTCCTGCAGATTGGAGGATAGCAAATGTAACCCCGCTATTGAAGAAAGGAGGGAGAGAGAAAATGGGGAACTATAGACCTGTTAGCCTCACATCAGTATTGGGAAAATGCTGGAATCTATTATAAAGGATGCAATAACTGGGCACTTAGAAATTAATAGTAAGAATGGGCAGAGTCAACATGGATTTATGAAAGGGAAATCCTGTTTGACAAACCTATTGGAGTTCTTTGAGGATGTAACTAGTGGAGTAGACAAAGGGGAACCGGTAGATGTGGTATATCTGGATTTTCAGAAGGCCTTCGATAAGGTCCCACACAAGAGGTTGGTGAACAAAATTAGGGCACATGGAATTGGGGGTAATATACTTGCATGGATTGAGAATTGGTTAACAGACAGAAAACAAAGAGTAGGGATAAACGGGTCTTTTTCAGGATGGCAGGCTGTGACTAGTAGGGTACTGCAAGGATCAGTATTTGGGCCCCAGCTATTCACAATCTATATCAATGATTTGGATGTAACATTTCCAAATTTGCTGATGATACAAAGCTAGTTGGCAGTGTCAGTTGCGAAGAGGATGTGAAGAGGCTTCAAGGGGATCTCGACAGGCTCAGTGAGTGGGCGAGAACATGGCAGATGGAATATAATGTGGATAAATGTGAAGTTATCCACTTTGGTAGAAAAAACAGAAAGACAGAGTATTTCCTAAATGGTGAAAGATTGGGGAATGCAGATGCTCAAAGGGACCTGGGTGTCCTTGTACATGAGTCACTGAAAGTGAATGTACAGGTGCAGCAAGCCATCAGGAAGGCAAATGGTATGCTGGCCTTCATTACAAGAGGATTTGAATACAGGAGTAAAGAAGTCTTACTGCAATTATATAGGGCCTTGGTGAGACCACATCTGGAGTACTGTGTACAATTTTGGTCTCCTTACCTAAGGAAGGATATACTTGCCATAGAGGGAGTGCAACGAAGATTCACGAGATTGATTCCTGGGATGGAGGGACTGTCGTATGAGAAGAGATTGAGTAAACTAGGCCTGTATTCTCTTGAATTCAGAAGAATGAGAGGGGATCTCATTGAAGCATACAAAATTATTACAGGGCTTGATAGGATGGATGCTGGGAGAATGTTTCCCTTAGCTGGGGAGTCTAGAACCAGGGGCCACAGCCTCAAGATAAAGGGTAGGCCATTCAGGACTGAGATGAGAAGAAATTTCTTCACACAGAGGGTGGTGAATCTTTGGAATTTTCTAACCCAGAGGGCTGTGGAGGCTCAGTCATTGGGTATACTCAAAACAGAAGTCGATATATTTCTGACTAGTAAGGGCATCAAGGGATATGGCGATAGGGCCGGTGAATGGAGTTGAGGCAGAAGATCAGCCATGATCTCATTGAATGGCGGAGTAGGCTCGAAGGGCCGAATGGCCTACTCCTGCTCCTATTTCTTATGTTCTTATGTTCTTAGTACAGAGGCAGGAAAAGGGGAGGGGAGGAAAGAACAAAAGCGAAGGTCTGTGATCGGGGGGAAGGCAGGAGAGATTAAATAGCCTGACCTGCTAATTATTTCCAGTATTTTCTGTTTTTATTTCAGATTTCCAGCACCCGCAGTATTTTGATTTTGTATTAGTGTTTAATTCACTGCCACTTCTCCTCTAGGAATGTCCACCTTGAAGAAGTTCTGCTCTTCTCTCGAGCGGGATTTCTGTTTATCTCTTTTACCTTGTTCACCTTCTATGCTTTCTTTTTCCATTCTCGTGTTGGAACAGATATCTACCAAAACCCTGCTATTCCCATTGACACCTTTTGTCATTTAATCTCTCACAGTTGAGGCAATAGGGGAAGGAGGAGTAGGAGATCCTCCGCCCACAGTTGGTTTGTGCAGAATAGTACTAATACTCAACGATTTTAAAATGATTTTCGCTTTATAACTTTTGTACTCTGGGACGACCCTTGCTGAAGAAGTGGGGAAATGACGGCTCGTGAGAGACACATTGCATTTCTCTGCCTTTTTCTTTTCAAGGTGTAGGAAGCAGGGAAGAAGCAGCAGAGAGAAACCATGACCCAAGGCAACAATATGAACAGCCAACAGAAATTCACCAGCACCATCCTTCACCCTCTCACACACACTCAGCCGCCCATATCGAGTAACTCAGGTGGGCTAAAGTTAGTTTAGGTGAGAAGTAGACACTGGATGTTACACAAGGAAGCCAGAGGAAGAGGGCATAGAGTCATAACGGCATAGAAGGAGGCCATTCGGCCCATCGAGTCCATGCCGGCTCTCCGTGGAGCAATTCAGTCAGTCCCATTCCCCCACTCTATTCCCGTAGCCCTGCAAGTTTATTTCCCTCAAGTGCCTATCCAGTCTCCCCTTGAAAACATTGAGTGTGTCCGCTTCCACCACTTCCGTCGGCAGCGAGTTCCAGGTCCTCACCACTCGCTGCGTAAAAAAGTTTTTCCTCACTTCCCCCCTGTATCTCTTGCCCAGAATCTTAAATCTGTGTCCCCTAGTCCTTTTGCCATCAACTAGTGGGAACAGCTTTTCCCCATCTAGCCTATCCAAACCCGTCATAATCTTATACACCTCTAGGTCGTGGAACTGGAGAAAGATGCTCCTGAGTGGAGACTAAGGAAATGTCAATGCTAGGCTGATGAGAATTTGGACAATGACCTCAAGGATCCTGCCATGAAAACAAGGATGCTAGAAGAACATCAAACTTATATGAAGGCCCTACAAAGCATCTCTGAAAATGCATGGCAGATGCCAGGACTGGTGCACAGTCCAATGCCATTTTCTGTAGCAACATCAAAGAAGGTTTCTCAACAATGCAGAGCCTGGAGCGAGTAGTTGCTGCAGGAATCTTTGTTTATATTCCACAGAACACAGAGGCCTAGAAGCAGGTCATGAGCTCCACCTGCTGGCTTTGACCGGTGGCATTCAGACCTTGAGTTACAGACTGAAGAGAAAGAGAGAGCAATATCGACCAGATTACGAGACACCATTTCAGAGGGTTTTGCAAGATATTCATGATAGTTTCTCCCAGGGACTAAGGGATATTATAATTCAATAAGTTCTTTTTTCACCGTATCAATAGCAACCCATATCCTGAACCCATGCCTTGTGGGAAAGCAGGAGATGGTCCCTCAGGACAATAGCACCAAAGCAGTCAGCCTAGTCCACCCAGATGCCTTCACAGGTGGAAGAAAGTAAGCAGGCCAAGGCCTTGGAGATTCCAAGCCCAGAAAAGCAGTCCAACATGGATCCATCCCTGGAATCAATGGCCTTGAGACGAGTTCTACATTCGTCCCAAGAGGCCTCAGGCCTCAACTTACACTTGGAAGAAATATTAGACTAGGACTGAGCAAAGAGTGAAAAGTCACAAAGGGGATTGCACAGTGGTAATTCTAAATGAGTTTCAGAACCTTTATATAATTGTTGTTATCAGGAATATTAGAGTCAATTTTAAACCCCCCACACACTATGAGAACAGAGCTTGTGAGGGGTTAAAATAATGGTTGACAAAAGAGATAATATAAAACTAAAGGAAAGAGCATAGAAAAATGCAAAGAATAGTGTAGATCCAGGGGGCTGGGAAGGATATAAAGAACAGCAAAGGAAGACAAAAAAGATAGTAAGAGCTGCAAAATGGAATACAAGAAGAAACTTGCGAGGGATATCAGGATTAACACAAAAAGTTTTTGCAATTATAATAGAACTAAAAGGGTAGTCATAGGTAATCAAAACAGATGTGGGTAATATTGCAAATTAAAATAAGGAAATTACAGAATTGTTGAACAATTACTTTGGGCTGAATTTTGCCAATGGGGAGCTTTTGGAGGCGGGATTCCCACTTGTCGGGTTTCAGTCCCGCCTCCACCAACTTCCGGCCAAACCACGCTATTTTCCCTTGATTGACCTTGTTAAGCCTGCCAGCAGGCTTAGCAGCCAATTAAGGGAAAGCCGGTTACAGAGAACGTCAACGTATGACGTTTCATCTGTCAAAAATTTTTGACAGATGAATTGTCATCGTTTGACAGCTCTGTGAAGCTTTCAAACACTGACATTCTCTGTAGTTTGATGAGGTCTTGAATTCAAGACCTCATCAAACAGTTTTCTTTTGCAGGAATGAGATGGTTGCTGCATTGGAGAATGCAACGGCCATCTGTCATCTCTACCGCGGAGGTGCGAGACTCTCCGCATACACACCGACTGAAGCCTGCAGGGAGAAACAAAGATAAGTACACTTTTACTAACACTTTGCACTTACCTCAGATACTCACCTCTCCACACTTGCACCCATCACTTACCTTCACAGCGCACTTTTACACCCCTCCGACCCCCGCAGACCCACTGCTCGCCTCGGTGACCCTGACAGGGTTTCGCAGCCTTCGGGAAGCCCGCACTTGTGTGGGCAAAATGGTGATAAGCCTATTTTCTGCCTGTTAACTAACTGTTAACAGGCAGTTAAGTAGCTGTAATCCCCTTCCCGCCTCCAAGGAGACGGGACCTGGCGCGGGACAGCTACTCGCCTCCTGGCAAGATGGCACGGAGGCGGGTTGGACACCCGCCCCCAAATTCTGCCATTTTCCCGGCAGTCCCATCTCCATACCCGCCTCCCCAGGGCTGGCAAGATCGAGCCCTTTGTGTCAGTCTTCATAGTAGAGGAAGAGGATAACACACCTCTCGTGATGGAAGGTGTCGTCGACAGTGCTATCAAGCGGCATTTATTCACCAATAACCTGCTCATGGATACTCAGTTTGGGTTCCGCCAGGACAACTCAGCTCCAGACCTCATTACTGCCTTGGTCCAAACAGGGACAAAAGAGCTGAATTCCAGAAGTGCGGTGAGAGTGACTGCCCTTGACATCAAGGCAGCATTTGACCGCGTGTGGCATCAAGGAGCCCTAGTGAAATTGAAGTCAATGGGAATCAAGGGGAAAACTCCCCACTGACTGGAGTCATACCTAGCACAAAGGAAGATGGTTGTGGTTGTTGTAGGTTAATCATCTCAACCCCAGGACATCACTCAGGGCAGTGTCCTAGGCCCAACCATCTTCAGCTGCTTCATCAATGATCTTCACTCCATCATAAGGTCAGAAGTGGGGATATTCGCTGATGATTGCACAGTGTCCAGTTCCATTCGCATCTCCTCAGACAATGAAGCAATCCATGCCCACATGCAGCAAGACCTGGACGACATTCAGGCTTGGGCTTATAAGTGGCAAGTAACAGTTGTGCCACACAAGTGCCAAGCAATGACTATCTCTAAGAGAGTCTAACCACTGCCTCTTGACATTCAACATCATTACCATCGCCAAATCCGCCACCATCAACATCCTGGGGGTCACCATTGACCAGAAACTTAACTGGACCAGCCACATAAATACTGTGGCTACAAGAGCGGGTCAGAGGTTGGGTATTCTGCGGCAGGTGTCTCACCTCCTGACTTCCCAAAGCCTTTCCACCATCTACAAGACAGAAGTCAGGAATATGATGGAATACTCTCCACTTACCTGGATGAGTGCAGCTCCAACAACACTCAAGAAGTTGACACCATCCAGGACAAAGCAGCCCACTTGATTGGCACCCCATCCACCACCTTAAACATTCACTCCCTCCACCACTGGCGTACCATGGCTGCAGTGTGTACCATCTACAAGATGCACTGCAGCAACTCACCAAGGCTTCTTCGACAGCACCTCCCAAAGGGTAGCAGGTGCATGGGAACACCATCACCTCCAGGTTACTCTCCAAGTCACACACCATCCTGACATGGAAATATATCGCCATTCCTTCATCATCACTGGGTCAAAATCCCAGAACTCCCTCCCTAACAGCACTGTGGGAGTACCTTCAGCACAATGACTGCAGTGGTTCAAGGTGGTGGCTCACCACCACCTTCTCAAGGGCAATTAGGGATGGGCAATAAATGCTGGTCTTGCCAGTGACACCCACATTCACTGAACAAATTTAAAAAAAACTGACATTCCAGGGAATCTAATAATGAATCAAGGACTGGAACTCACTAAAGCTGACGTAAGCTAGAAAACAGTATTAGAAAAAATAATATGAACGTACATACGAACATACGAATTAGGAGCAGGAATAGGCCACTCAGCCCCTTGAGCCTGCTCCACCATTCAATAAGATCATGGCTGATCTGATTACTCCACATTCCCGCCTACCCCCGATAACCTTTCACCCCCTTGCTTATCAAGAATCTATCTACCTCTGCCTTAAAAATATTCAGAGACTCTGCTTCCACCACCCTCTGAGGAAGAGAGTTCCAAAGAATCACGACCCTCTGTGAGAAAAAAATTCTCTTCATCTCTGTCTTAAATTGGCGACCCCTTATTTTTAAATAATGGCACTTAAGACTGACAAATCCACAGAACCTGATTGTTTCCACCCTAATGGCTTAAAGGAAATAGGTGAGGAAATTGCAGATGCTTTAGCTATAATTTTCAAAAGCTGTCTTGATTCAGGAATTGTCCCTTTAGGTTGGAAAATTGCAAATGTAACTCCATTATTTAAGAAAGGTGTGAGAGAGAAACCAGGAAATTATAGACCTGTTAGTCTCACATCTGTTATGGGAAAATTATTGGAATCTATAATTAAGGACAAAGTGACTGAGCACTTAGAGAAATGTAAGCTAGTTAGAAAGAGCCAACATGGATATGTAAAAGGTAGGTCATGTCCCACTAACCTAATTGAATTACCTGAGGAAGTAACTAAAGTAGTAGACAGATGAATGTCTATGGTTGTAGTTTATATGGACTTCCAGTAGGCATTCAATAAGGTTCCACATAAGAGACTGTTCGCTAAAGTTAAAGGCCATGGAATTGAATGCAAATGCACGATGCACGATCTGTCCATGCCCTTTGAAGGTAATGCAGGCAGCACGCGAAATTCATACTGCCTGCTAATTAACATAATGGAAGTGCTGAGCGTAATGCTGAACGCACTGCTGGTTGGCTCAGCACTCAGCAGGGGCTCCAATTTTGTGGGAAGTGTGATCTCTATTTAAAGGTTGCCTGCAGAGTGAAACACTGTCTGCACTTCTTAAAGGGGGGGTGTGCTTTCTGAAAGAAGCACCTAATTGTTAGCGTAGGTCAGGAAAGGGGAAGGTACCAATGTCGCAACATGGCAGAGAAAGGGCACCTTGGTTCTTGGACACAGCACTGGAGGCCTTAGTGCAGGGGGTCGATAGGAGGAGACAGGCCCTCTACTCGCAGGGGGCCAGGAGGCCCTCCAGACAGACTGTACGAAGGCAGTGGGAGCAGATTGCTGAAACGGTCAATGCTACCAGTCTTTCCCCCAGGGCCTGGATCCAGTGCCGAACGAAGTTTAATGAGTGGTCAAGGTCAGTGAATGCATCTTCAAATGTCATATCCGACCATCTGCACCACTAGCCTCACACATTGCTCAATGCACCACACACCCATCACTCACCTACCAACAATCTCTATCAATCACAACTCATATCTAACAATCATAGCTTCACCTCGCCATCACACACTTACCAATGTTACAAGCCTCATACCCACATCTTACACATTTCATACTATTCAACCATGACAAGCATATCACCCAAACACATTGCACCGCACTCACTGACACACTTCCCTTTCTCTTGCAGGCCAAGGTGGCACATAACCGGCACCAGCAGCAGCTAACAGGCAGGGGGCAGGCACGGCTGCAGAACCTGACCCAGCTGAAGGAGACTGTGCTGGATATCATTGGAGGGGCCGTCACTGAGTCCGTGGTGATCTGCAAGGCTGAAAGCATTGATGATGACGGTATGCTCATAGTTAATCTTCATTCTCACATCCTACTTCCCCCTCATCCCACAATCTCTTCTCACTTGCCAGCTGCTAATGGTGTAAGCATGCACATTTTCCTTTCCCTCCGCCCCCTCACCACAATCCTACCCTTGTGCCTTTCTCCTTTCAAATACCGAAGAACTTCCACCAGCCCAGCCTGTGCATGAGAATAAGAGGAGGAGGGTGTTAGAGAAGAGACACTGTCAATTGATCTGACACTCGCAGGCACCAACTCAGAAAATGTTACTGCGCGAACTTTAGAGGGTAGTATAGAGGCATGATCTGCATGTGGTGAGTCACCGGGCACGAGTGGGCAGCAGCCAGGACAGGGGAAAGGGTAACACAGGGGCCAGCTCCCCAGAGGGTGAGGTCACACATGGGTTCTGCTGCAGTGGAGTCAGATGAGGACTTTGATGGGGCAGCCTTCGGAAGAAGGGTGAATGACATACACATGGAAATGCTTGGTGAAATGCCAGGTCTACCAGAGAGCCTGTTGTCACTGTCAAGGAGAATGAAGGCGTCCAGCTCCAACTTTTCCCAAACCTTTGCGCAGAGCTTGGAGTCCATGATTTCCAGGATGGAAGTGATGAGCAACTCCATTAGAGCACTTGTGGCCCCAACCATGATGCAGGGTCTGATTGGGCAATGTCTCAGCTTCCATTGGAGCACAAGTGGAAGCAACAAAACGTCTGAGTGCTGCAATGGAAACTCAGACTTCTGTTATGCAGGCTCAGCTTACTACCATGCAAACTCAGACTGCTGCCATCATGGCTGCATTTACCAGTGTTGAAAGGGACTTTCAGGGTCTCTCAGTCCAGCAATCTGCCCTCCAACAGATTACTCGGATTGTTGAGGCGCCTCCCTGGGGGAGTGGCAGTGGCTCTGTGGAGCATGAACCTGCTGTCCTCTCTCAGGGTGACAGGTTTCATCCTCCCACCACTGCCACTGCATCAGTGCCCTTGCTGTTGCCTGTCAGCCAGCCAGTACAGACTGCTGCCCCCCATGCCGAGGTGGTGCAGTCTACAGCTGGGCCTTCTAGGTCCAGAGCTGCTCGAGATTGTCCTGCAAGGCCATCTGCAGTCTCCCCCATGAAAAGTCAGCAGCCTTCCACCAGCCATGCTGCAGCCACTGGCATAGCACTTTGTAGGAGCACTAGAATAGGCAAAGGCACACAAAAGACAGACATTAACGGAATGTACAAGTTGACCTTGTTATGTAATTTTGGAATTAATCCTTTATAAATTATGTTTGGAATGTTTCTTATGTGGTGGCTTTCATTTCAGCATTGTGACCAAGAGGACGCTGTGATGATCCGTGACAGAGGGTTGGTAAGGTGGGGAAATGTTGAGCAACGGGGATCTGGGGTTTCATTCAGGGGAACCGGAATCTGATGATGCGCTCACGGACAGCCTGTCAGGAACGGGGATTTGCAGGCTGTCTCTTCCTTCCTCCTCCTCCTCCTCTTCCTCCTCCTACTCTTCCTCCTCTCCCTCCTCCTCCCCCTGAGGTGGTCGTGGAACCTGTGGTGGCAAGAGCTGTGCCCTCATGATAGCCAATTTGTGAAGGATGGAGCATGTAAGAAATAGCTATTAGATTCATAGATGAAGTTTGACTCTTAGAACAGAAATTAAAATGCAGTCAGGAACAAATGGTTGAAGTGTCAGCAAGGTCAAATAACAAACACCAAAATGATAAGAGGATCGTAAAATGCAACAAGCCTTCTATAAAGTTCCGGCTAAAGTTAAAGAGACCGAGTACCTGTCGTACTCCTCTCACGTTTATGGGCCTTGGCATTTGGCTGATTGCCTCCTTCCTTTCCTCTGGCATAGCCCTTTTTCCCATACTGACCCTATACCCGAGGTATGTGACTTCCAATTTTCCTACCTGGGCTTTGGCTGGGTTTGCTTTAAAACCCGCCTCCCGTAGGGTTGAAAAGACCTTTACCAGGGCCCCCTTATGTCCCACTTTCGTTTCTGACGCTATTAGGAGGTCATCCACGTATTGTAAGAGGGTACTATTTTCACCCTCTAAGTCTAGGTCTTCAAGAGCTCTGGCCATATGGCGGTGAAAAATGGCTGGACTGTTATGGAATCCTTGTGGGACCCGTGTCCATGTATACTGTTTGCCGCCTATTGTAAAGGCGAACTTTTCCTGTGATTCCTCATGCAGGGGAATGGACCAGAACCCGTTTGCGATGTCTAACACGGTGAATATTTTGTGTTCCGGTTTTAAACCGTTAAAGATAGTAGCTGGGCTTGCTACAATTGGATATTCCTTTGGGGTCACTTTATTTAAGGCTGTGTAATCGATTGTAAGTCGATATGACGCATCAGGTTTCTTTACGGGCCATACTGGAGAGTTAGTGCCGGACACTGTTTCTCGCAGAATTCCCTGTTTCACGAGTTCCAATACTATACTCCGTACGGCTGTCTGGGCCTCCACTTTTAGGGGATATTGTTTATGGGGTCGGTGGGTTGGCCCGGGGACTCTGACTGGGTTCATCTTAACCAGTCCGCAGTCCTGCTTGTGTTTGGCCCATAGTTCGGGGAATCGGTGGCAAATTGCCCCCCACCCTCCCTTTTCGTCCCATTTGGGGTCTATTATTTGGATAGCGCTGATGGCACATGCTGTCTTGGATCCCTTTGAGTTATGTCTCCCTTCCTTGTGGTTATCGGGCCATAGCAACTTATCCTGTTTGGGGTCTATTAAAACTCCCACTTCCCTTAGTATGTCTATACCCAGGATGGTTCCCTCAGTATTCTCACAGATCCAGAAACATGTAGGTATAATGATTTTTCCCAATTCTAGTAATACTGTCTCACTTTTCCATGCTTTAATTTTTACTCCCCCTATCCCAGATATAAAAATATTTTCCTTGGTTCGCGGCAAGGGTACGTTTGTTAGAGATATTGCTGCCCCGGTGTCTATGAGCATTCTGCACTGTCGGCCCCCTACCAGTGCCTCAATAAACATTCTAGGGTCTCCCTTTACCGGGTCTCCGAGGGCCGCTACCTTTCAGGCGTTGCCTTTTTTTATCTGTTTGACCAGTTTTTCCATTTTCCTTGTCAGCTCCACTATGTCTTCCTCGTCGGAGGTGTCTGAGGAATCATCTCTCTTATACTTCCTACTCTTTCTCCTCTTCCTTTCTTCTCTTTCTCTGTCATCCTCCCAGTCTTGCATTCCCTTCCTGATCAGTTTCGCCATGCTTTCCTCGTTATTCTCTGACCTTCCAATACTTGACCCCGGTTTTCCTCCCTGTCTAGGTCCCTGACCTTCCCTTCCTCCTCCTTTATTCCAACATTGTTGTTTCCTATGCCCTGGTTTTCCACAATTATGACAGGAAGCCTTTTGCTGAGATGTCTGATTATCCCCTTTGTTCTGTTGCCTCGGGCAATCCCTTTTCATGTGGCCCTCCTGTCCGCAACCGAAGCATGCCGCCACACTTAATGCATCCTCATTGTCGCTATCCGTCCTTAGGGCAGCTATTTTAGGTTTGGCTTGTTCTTGGACCTGATTATCTACTTCGCACGCCCACTGTATTAAGTCCTCCCAATTATGGTGGACCACTAGCCCCATTTTTATTGCATTCTGGTGCATTGGACTTAGTCCCTGTTTAAATGTTTGCAGAAAACAAGCGTTGTTTTTGTTTAAGGGGCCTGGGATCCCACAGTTACCCTCAAAGGCGGACCACTTTCGTTTTCCATAATCGATAGCGCTTTCTCCCTTTTCTTGTGTGATTCCGCTTATAGCTGCCCAATTTACGGGGGCCTGTCCCATTGCTGCTTCCACAGCGGCCTTGAATTGGTCGAACTCAGTGTTTAATTGTTGGATTGTCTGTCCTGTATTTGTGGCCCACTGGCCATTTCCGTGGTTGCCCTGCACTAATCTCCACTGTTCCTCGGGACATTTAGCTCGTACCAATTGATCGATATCTATACTATGTAGGGCATGGTTTATGCGTACTTCGCGCAGTTTGTGCCAGAATGTCTGATTATTCTGGCGGTGTTTTAAGGCTGGTAATTCATTGAGGAGAATCACCCGATCCTGCAGGCTTAACGGTGTGTAGGTCAACGTTGTGGTGGCCGGCCTGCCCGGTACTGCCGGGACGGCCGGATTCCCCCCTGCCGCCGGAATTTCCGGAACCGCGGGGATTGCTGGCCTATATTGCAGTGTCACTGGTGCCATCGGAACAGGCTCCGGGGCTGCCGACTGGTGTCCTGTATATGGGGGAGGACAGCCAGTCGGCCCCCCCTGGGGCAGCTCCGGGTATAACCTTTCCTGGGAGTTACCCGGTTTTGGGTTGGCTGCAGCTGCTGGATATGTTTTAAGGGCTCCGCGCTGGAGCATACGTTCCCGATCGTATCGTGCCGCTACGATAATGCACGCTTTCTCCAATTTATTTTTGGTTTGTTTCCTCCACCAGTCCCTTTGTGTGTCTGGTTTATCGTCCTGGTTCCACCCTGCCTTTCTCATTTTCTCAATTAATTTTTTATTCTTGTCGTAAACATATCGTGTTACAGACTCTGGGTCTCCCCAGGGTTCCTTATCCTCTTTGCTAGCCATAGTTTATTTATTTATTTATTTATTTCTTTTTCGGCCAGAAGGAACTCCCCGTTTTAACTACTACCTAAGTTTACTTTTCGGCCAGAAGGACTCGCCCTCCACCGTGTTAAAACTCCCCGTTTTAACTACTACTTAAGTTTACTTTTCGGCCAGAAGGACTCGTCCTCCACCGTGTTAAAACTCCCCGTTTTAACTCCTACTTAAGTTTACTTTTCGGCCAGAAGGACTCGTCCTCCACCGTGTTAAAACTCCCCGTTTTAACTCCTACCTAAGTTTACTTTTCGGCCAGAAGGACTCGTCCTCCACCGTGTTAAAACTCCCCGTTTTAACTCCTACTTAAGTTTACTTTTCGGCCAGAAGGACTCGTCCTCCACCGTGTTAAAACTCCCCGTTTTAACTACTACTTAAGAGCCGCACCTCGTGGGCCTATCAGGTTTCTAAACCCTTGTTTTCCGGTACCGCAGTCCGGCAGTGTTAACCGCCTTCAATTAAAGGTGTCTTTCTTTTTATAGTTCTTTTGTACGTCAATCTTACTTAACGTCTCGCCAGCGATTAACCTCTAATTTTACAGGTGGTAATTTAAACGTACTCACCCGTCTTAGGTTATCGCTGTCCGAGAGTTTTGTTCAGATCGCGCATCCCATCCTCGTCGCCAATTGATGTAAGCTCCCAAAGTGCGGACCCAGTGATATACAAGGTCGACGCTACTGAGCTTGTTGGAAGAAAGACTGACCAAGTAATTGAAGTCACAACGGTTTATTACAGGCCTGGGGAGAACCTCTCATGTCGCTTACATGAGTACAACTCCACCGAGCTAATGAAAACACACATATTTATATCCAATCAGGTTTAAAAGTTACACACAATGCTAGGTCTAAAAAAACACATTACTCGTTTTACAAATATTTCTGTCTTGCCTTTACAGAGATCCAATTAGGTTTAAAAGTTACTTGGTTAGCAAACATTTCTGTCTCGCCTTATGGGGATCTCGTTATCCGAGGGTGGCTGTAAAAGTTACATACAATGCTATCTGTAAATCTCGTTGAAGGAGGTAGACTCCGAAAGCTTGTAAGGTGTTGTGTGACTTGAAACAAATCTCGTTAAAGGCCTGGCTTTCTGCAAATGAGTCATGCCCGAATTGCCCTGGTTATATCCAATTTTTAATATCTTACTTCACTCCTCCTACTCTTCCTCCTCTCCCTCCTCCTCCCCCTGAGGTGGTCGTGGAACCTGTGGTGGCAAGAGCTGTGCCCTCATGATAGCCAATTTGTGAAGGATGGAGCATGTAAGAAATAGCTATTAGATTCATAGATGAAGTTTGACTCTTAGAACAGAAATTAAAATGCAGTCAGGAACAAATGGTTGAAGTGTCAGCAAGGTCAAATAACAAACACCAAAATGATAAGAGGATCGTAAAATGCAAGAAAACACAGGAGGATAACATCGTAACTAGAAAACAAAGAGCCACAAAGTCATAAAATGTCCTTAAAGAAACATAACAAAACATTCCTCAGAAAGATAAGAGAAAGGCCTTGTCAGCCATGCAGAAAGGGGCAGTGAGAAATGTCTGCCCGCACCACACTTGGATTATAAATGATTGACACTAGATAGATCACAGCCCACCGAAATAACTATAAATATAGACCACTGAGAGAGGAAATCGGACAGCGAGGGGTGAAGGCTTTTTCGACGTGGAAATCAACACTGGCTCAGACTAAGTTTAGCCTCTGAGGTGGATCAATGCTGGCTTATGCCTAACACCTCCAACAGCTCGGGGGACGAATCAACAGAAGTGACTGCTGTTACTGGCTGCAGAGACCCGCTGACCCGAGACCTCCAACCGTCCATCCGGTCGTGGCATTCCGCTTCGGGAGTTGTAGATCGCTCTCTACTGTCACGGGTTGTATGTCTATTATACTCAGCTTAAACCACATGTAATATCTGATGATGCATTAAAACTGTAGCTCTTTAATAAAAAGCCTTACAACTCCTAAGACCCTTTGGGTAATCTGTGTGTGACCTGTGATCCTAACAGCAGACCACCACACATTGGGACACCCACTCCAGTAAGTGCTGGAGAGCTCCTCCTGAGCGGTCAAGGTCGTGGAACCATTGCTTGAGCACCCCAATAGTCAGCTCATTGACATTCCTTGTGGCAGCATGGCTGTCATTAAATGAGTGCTGGCCACGAGTGGTGGGTTTGTGTAGGGGAGTCATCGGCCAGGTGTACAGCGGATAGCCCTTGTTGCCTAGCAGCCACCCTCTTGTTCGACATGGCGGCTGAAAGATTGCTGACACAGCGGACTGGCACAGGATGAAGGCATCATGACTGCTGCCAGGATACCGTGCATTCACCATCATGATGTGCTGGGCGTGGTCGCACGCCAACTGCACAATAAGTGAGTGGTCGCCTTTGTGGTTACAGTACATCTCAGCATTGATATGTGGCACCTGTTTGTGCAGTTGATGGCACCCTGCATCATGGGGAAGCCTGATATCCTGGCAAAGCCACATGTATGCCCCTCCTGCTTCTCTCTGTTTAGAGAGAAGAAAATTAATTTCCTCCTCCTAGAGTACAGAATATTTGTGACCTCCCAGTTGCAGCAATGGGTGGCGAACTGTGAGATCTTTGTTATGTTGCCTGTTCCAGTCTGGAAGGATCCGTTGGTGAAAAAGTTCAGGGCCATGGTCACCTTGAAGGCCACTGGCAGCACCATCGTCATCCTGCTCTGAGGTTGCAGGTCTGGTAGCAGGAGGTGACAGGGTTCTGCGACCACCTCCGTGGTGAAGCGGAGCTGCTGAACACACTGCTCCTGGCTTAGGTGCAGGTAGGAGAAGTGCTCCCTGAAGACCCTGGGTAGGTAAGACCTCCTGCTGAGAGCCCATCTCCCCCCCACTCCTCCTCCCTCTGCGAGCAGCTTGTCTTCTTTGCTGCCTCTGTTCCAGCCCCCTGTCATGCTGTAGCACGAGGAGGACTGCAACTAGAGCCCCCATGACTGGGAGCAAGTGGTGTACTCCGAGACCTTCCAGTAGCTGCCAACACCTTCCCAACATCCAGCAGCACTCCCTGCACACTTTAACAAGGTTATAAATAGCTTCCAGCAACCCAGTACAGACTCTGCAAGAGCCAGTATGAGAAATAATCAACTTACCTGCAAGTTGGATGTATCCCTGTAAATAATGCTGGTGGGGGCAGGCGGGTCCTTTGTGTGGCTTTAGGAAAGGGAATTGATTGGAGTGGCGACATCGAAAATGGCAGGTCTTGCTTCAAATCAGCGTTACATGCTGACTGAAGTCGTGATCTGCCTACTCTGCATACTGCCGACCTGCTCCTGCTCCTATTTCTTATGTTCGACATATAGGTGAGAAACAGGCCTAAGTCTTACACACCCAGTCCCACCAACCAGCCCCACAAGGATAGCCACTGGCTGTCTCTTCTATACCCACTGAGTGTAAATGTTGGTGAGGAGGCTGGGCCCAACAGCCGCTGGATTTGCCTGCTTACTGCTGCTGTCTCTATTGACTCCAGGGACCTAGCAAGCATAGGGTAGCAGTAATCCCTGGGGCAGTAGTGGTAGCCCCCTAACTCACAGAATCGAGGGTGAAGGTCGAGTAGTGGTCGTCTCTCCCTGCACATAGGCCCCAAATGCAATTCTTTCCCCTATTGGCTGAATCCGATGCCATCAAAGAAAATTTAAATGCACCACTACATTTTCTGGCCTTTAATGGTGGGGGTCCCACTGGGAGCCCAGCATGTTTACTTAAAGAGTCCTGTCCCAGGAAAATAGGTCGGGGTTACGACAGGTTTAGGGCGATGGGTTCACTGTGAGGAAAGTCCAGCCCTACACCTTCAAAGTGTATGTAGAACATCATCTTAGTAGATGATTCAATGTAGTTTTCAGCCTCTTCCATTCAAGCAGCCTGACTCACACTTTGTCATTCTGGTTTTCTCCTATTGTTGCGTTATTATTACCATCTCTGGTCAGAATGGCTGTGAATATTACAGAAAGAGGAAATGTTTAATTGTGTGCTGGTAAACCAGGCAGCTGACCATAAATTAAATTGTGGAGTCTTCTCACATTACAGGCAGTCTGTGTCAAGCAGTGGCCACACGTGACTTTTGAAATATAATCCATAGAAACTGTGGGCTCCATTCAAAGCACAAAACAGAGTTTGGTCATTTCACTCTCCCAGCAAGGAGCCTCACCCACCAGCAGAATGTATCAGAAATCTGACCATATGTTGTGTGTGGCTTGCCAGTAGGTGAAGCGCTCAGCTGGGAGCACAAGATCAACAATTAGCCGGCATTAACAACAACAACCTGTATTTATATAGCGCCTTTAACGTAGTAAAACGGCCCAAGGCGTTAAGTAAATAAGCATTGATAAAATCAGGTGCTGAGTAAAGGTGCAATGTATTCATAAACAAGTGTTTGGTGGACAGATGGCACAAAGGCATATGTCCTATCGAAACAGCATCACATCACCTCCATATCACACGATCATTATAAAAATGATACACTCTCTGTCTGATGCCCTCAAACAGAGAGAAGGCTCTGTGGAGACAGTGCCCTATTTTATTTTAGAAGGGAGAAGATTTCCCATGTCACATTGTCAGGATGATATGAGGGCTTGGTTTCACAATCGGGCACCCACAGAGGGCATGGAACTGGAATTCATGGGTTGTGATTAGCTGAGTTGCACCAGCTACAGGTACCACTCCTCACTGGCAGTGCCCGGTCGCAGGTTCGGCCCTCGTGACACGACGGCACATTTCATTCTGATTCACATCACGGTCCGTTTAGAAATTAAAAAGGGATTCTGTTGACAACAGTACCCCTCACAAGTAATGTGTGGGTTTATGAATTAGCTTCCCCAGCACATAGCTTCATGGAGCCAGGAGCATTGAGCAGAAATGTTTTTATTCATCCATCACTCACATTCAAAGAGCATTGCCTTGCACAGGTTAGAAAGAATGCCATAGAATGTTTTTGTCACTGTTGCAGACAGCCTGCACTCTCCACGTGGCTGATCCCCAACCCTGGCGCGAGGCCGAGGCAGCCCACCTCCCAAATGTAAGTGACTGTGAAGCTGGAAGATCAGCCAGAATCAGGGGCTCCTCTTTGCGACAGGTGGAAGTCCCACATGCACCACCCCGCTTCCAGCTCCCCAGATTTGCATCCCAACTATGGTGAAAAATGTATTGGCAAACAGTAGCCATATCTGGGAGGAAAATGTCACATCCTCTGGCGATTCAGTGACCATCTTCTGAGGAATGAAAGTCGGAGACGGAAAGTCCAGTTCGTACTCGCAGAAAAGGCTGTGTGAGTGAAGCATTTTTCACATACACGAACAAAACTGTTTTGCGCATACGCATAATCTTTTAAAACAATCCACTCCCCCACATTCAAGGTGGCCTCTTTATATGAAAGGCACTGTGGGTTGAAACTTTGCAACTAAAACTGCTTTGAAATATGCCAGCTCCATCATCCTTTACTTGCGGCCAGCCATGGAGCAGGCCAAAGTGGCCGGATTTCTGGGCGAGTTTATGATTCCACCTGTCCTGCCCCTAAAGTCACAGCTGGTGTCATCCCAATTTCCTGCCCCTCCTCTCCCACTGCACTAGGTTTCTGCATCTCAAAACAGCGACACTTCTAGTTTAAGGTCATCCTACTCACATGTCATCCAGCTCCAAAATCATACCAGTTCTGGCAAACAGTTATACTCAAAACATTAAACCCACCTTTTCTCTTAATAGATACTAACCGACTCGCTGTGTATTTCCAGCATTTCCTGGTTTTATTTCAGATTTCCAGCAAGTGAAGTTTTTTTCTGGGTTTATTTACCATTTGAGTTACTGCCACTTCTGTTTCAGGAATGTCAGCCCTAACCGTCACAAATTCTTCTTCTTCCTGTTCTATTGTTCCTCTCCTCTACCTCTCCCTTATATCTTTTTCTTTGTCCAGCTTGCTCATTTTTCAGTTTCCATTTCTAGTGAAGAGTACATTCCCAGAACATTGCTCTCCTCTCTTTACAGATTCCGACTGATCAGTTGAATATTTCCAGCATTTTCTGTATTTGATTCACATTCTCAGCGGCTAGTTTTGGAGTTTCAATGAATTGTGCTGTGATAGATGTGAGGCTGTGGAAATCACTTCCAGGGTTAGTGGTTGAGGCAGAAACTATTTATGGCCGAGAATTTCATGGAGACTTACACCATTGGAATGGCCCAACTACAGCAGTGGGCTTGTCTTACACCATAAATGTCCCAGGAAATTTTGTATTGCTGAATAAAATTTATATATTGGACATTATTAAATTTTAAGTTTCTTAATCTTAAGTGAACATTTCCCCACAGTGACAGAAGGGAAATTATGATTTGACAAATAAACCCTTGGGCTCTTAAGCAGAGCCACAATGGATTCTCTGCTTTCTTTTGTTATATGGAAGTTACTTTGTAAACTAATTGCGAGCACTTCTGTCTCGAATGTTAAAACACCATGTAAACCACCAAGCCTGGAGTTGATAAAGTGAATTGTTAAAAATAAAATTGATATGAGTTGCACTCGAGAAGGGAAAATCTAACTGAAGTTTAAGGGGATAGTCAAATTTGCATTAAAAGAAACCGGTGAAAAGCAGTCTAGGTGATCCTGCCAATTGCTGTGTATTGTAGGGGGTGGTATGTGGGGTCAGCCTTCACCTCTGACTCAGTGAGCGGTTCGAATCGCTCCCACGCCCCTGGTTCCTAGAATTTGGACTTATTTAGGGGTTGTGAACAAAGATGCAGTAGACAACAGGTTCTAATGAAAGAATTTTGACTTTATTAAAAGAAAAAGGTAACAAACTTAAAACACACTTAATACTTAAACACAGGTTGGGGAACACACGGTACAGGCGAGGGAGAATGACAATATACAAAAAAAAACTTATCCCTCCCAAAAATCCCACTATCTAGCTAGGTTTTGGTTTCAGGAGATCAGGGATAATGCTCACCAAATGAATCCTTGACAGTTGAGAGTTAGGGTTTAGAGTCTTTTGAGTAAAAGGTTTCGTAAGGCCCTTGTTGCCGTGAGGTGTCCGATGGTCACTGAGGCAGTCGCTCTGGTTTCTTCTTGTGTGTTGGTCTGCTTGTGAAGTTGTTGGCCTTCTTTCCTCCTCCTCCTCGTGGCTTGTGGTGTCTTGCTGGAGCAGAGCTGAGAGAGAGCTGTGCGAGCATTGAGAGCGTTGTCAGAGAGTCCAGAGAGAGAGCGTCTTGGGGGATAGGCCCCCAATTATACTGTCAGCCCCTTTGTCATTTTCGCGCCCAAAACCCCTTACTAAATCGGTTTCCTTTAGATTTCAAATGAGCCCTGTTTATTCCATTGTCTTAGTTTTGGTGGGCTTGTCAGTTTCGATGGCTTTAACTTGGTGTTAAACATGTCTGATAGCTTCCGAATGTTTCCCATTTAGGCAAGGCCTTTATCTGCGCGCCAAATCTTGTCCCTATTGTCCGAGGTTTTTTGGTGGGCTTGTAAATCTGTCCCTGTGGATACCTGGTTGATTGGTTTTTGATGAAGTAATCGGGGTACTAAATGTTTTATTGATTTCAGGCTTCTGTTGTCCTGTTTGGGCCTGGGAATTTCAAAAGAGGTCTTGGATTATTCATATTTCGATGTGTGTGTGAGGCTTTGGGTTTGTCTCTTCCTTCTTGGTAGGAATGCAGTGTAAACAAATTCCCAGACAGCTTGATTGGGCCCCAATACCCAAAGCTGTCCACTGCCTGGCCATGCCCCTCCGCAGCCTGTCTGTGTCTGTGAAAGGTGTCTTTCCCAACAGTAAGATTCAAAGGTCATTTTCCTCAGGGTTTTTTTGTTCCCTGATCTTTTAAAATGTCCAAAACTGAGGTTTTTACCTCAAATCACTTCACTTAGGTCCCATCATCCCAAGTTTGTATGAAAGGTCCAAAAATCACTCCCTTTAGGTTCTGTTCGAGTTTCTGGGGGATTTTGCGAAGCCTACAGTATCAAGGAAGAATGTTTGTGGGGAAATAAAATTGAACATTGACAAAACCTGTCAGTCCGACAATACTGTAATGATAAAATGGACTCAGACACAATAAACCGGGTTATTTTGGGAAATAAAAAGATCCTCTACATTAAAGAATTTAAAAAGTGTTAATAACTGGGACCAAGTGGGAACGTTTGTTCTATGTTTTCAATCTTTAATATTGTATTGGACAGTAAAGTTCCCACCGGGCTCATGAATGAGATAGAATGGTAATTAATGGAATGTATAAAATGGAATGAGAGGAAGTGATTGAGGATGTAAGATAGAAACAGGAAAATTACACCACCAAATGGAATTTTCCCAACATTCTAGTGAAAGTCAGGAAAGTGTAGTTAACAAAAGTAAATTGGTCATTTTCTCTTGGAGACATTTGTGTCCTTGCCTATGAACTTTTTAAAAAAAACTGCATTTGATAGCCTGGCCACTACCCAAGACATCGGGACCATGCACTGGGAGATGACCAAAGATCTCCAGACAATCTTTTGATGAGATCACCTGCAAGCCTGAGAATGGCTTGTATCAGATGGCATGTGTGGCATGATATTGGGATGTGTGGGTGTGCAAATGTGATTTGTTACGTATGAAGCATTTAGCATGCGGAAATGCAGGACGAATTTGCACTGAAGAACGGGTCTCAGACATGCTCAGTTACTTGACAACAGCACGACATGAAATGTTTAATGTGGCTCAGGAGAGTGAGACAACTTTTTAAATCATCACGGCATTGACACATACTCCAGAGAGAAACTGACTTTGAAACGATCAGGATAGAGTTAAACACACTGGTACCTGTCAGAAGGATTGAAATTGAAGTTGAAGTGGAGAGGGAAATAGAATTTGGATTGGGCCAATTGAGGGCTAAGGAGAAATAAATTTAGCAAGAATTATCCACAAGATAGATACGAGTAAAAGAGAATCTTTTAAGTCCATGATTTGTTGATTAGATGTTAAACTGTAGCTTTCTTTACAATGTCTGTATTCTTTGTCTGCATTATTGTCACTTGAAATGTATGTACTTGGTCGATGTGCTAATAATTGTAAGACTTAATTATAACTTTGACTGTAATAATTGTGTTTTGTAGGTAACAGTGTGTGGGAAAAGCCAGTACAAATCCAATATGAGGTGGTTTTGGTGGTGCCTTTTTTGTGAAGCAGGGAGACTGTCAGGTACACTGACTAACGTGAGTAAGGTGACACAGTGGGACTGGGAACCAAGAGTGGTGGGAGTTGGAGTGAGTAGAAAGGAGAGATAGGTGCCTACTCGATCTCTAGTCTGAACACCTGCGAGGGATTGTACCTTAGAATGTACAATGTTACCCGGACTGTGGTGATGACATACTTGATTGAGGAAGGAACCGTGGTGTGTGTAAAATGATCAGGGAAAAGGACCTTACTGTGTCACTACCACCACAACTTCTATGTTGTATGGGACTAGCAGAACCTGTCCCATTCATCGCCCCAGTTTCTGCTTCACACCACATCTACCCACAACCATCAACTAACACGTTTTACTCAATATCAAAACCTATGCCCAAATGAAACTAACAGCAAACAAGACACTCAAGGGTATTCCCCTGTTGTCTGAGGACTTCAGTGAGCTCGTGATGTGACTGAATTCCTCCCTCACCTATTTTTATGTGCTGGAGCAAGACAACTCGAGAATAAATGCTGAAATTGAAAGATTGGGGTTGATTTGCACTGATGGGATATTGGGCTTAATATATCAGCACTCCCTTGGGTTCATATTATTTCACACACTCTGGTAGTTCTCCAACTTGTAATGATAGTGTATTTGATATATGTAACCTGTGTAGTAAGAAATATGTTAAAAAGGCTTAAGCACCACACTGGACAGCTGGAAGTGGCTCAACTCTGTAAGGAAATTAAGTGAGGGAAGAATTTTTACTTTGATGTATAAGCCAAATGTGTATCTATAATCATGACTAAATCTACTAACGAATTAATGCTGGACGAAAATCCGAAGCAACGTAGAGGAGACCCCAGGCAGGGTAAGATCAGGAAGAAATGAGGAACAGAGGATACCTCAGGTGGGGCAGAACTGGAACCGGAATAGTGATTTGAACCTGTGTGAGGGGTGGGAGGTAGTTCCTCCCCCTTAGAGGAGTGGACTGTAAGAAAGGGGGAAATCTTCATTTCTAAGTCTCCCTACTAACTAACTGGACTAAATTAAATAAGTATTATCAGTTATAGTCTTAAGTTTGTATTGTTTTTATTATGTAACTGATACGCAATGTACAATGATGCCTGAAAAATCATGCTTTTAAAACGAGTGTAATATGCCCTGGGTAGGAGCAGTTAGATTTTAAATGCAGGTGTTGGGCTTCCCTTGACCAACATTTTAAAAGTGCTTCTCAGGAAACTTATTAATAAAAACAGTAGACAGCTAGCCTGGAAATCAAGGTCATGTGTGGTTGCCACTGTGTGGAATGTTATGATATCTGCAGGGAATTAAAAACATAGGCAAAGGGCAAGGACACCATGGGCTTGATTTTGTCTTGGGGTCGGGTTGGGGTCATGTTACCCACATTTCGTGTTGCCCCCCCCCCGACTCCAGATTAATGTGGATTAATGATGCGATTTTAACTTAATTGGCCAATTGAGTTCCCACATGTGGGAACCCATGGCCAATGAGTTATTCCAGTCTGAAAGTCGCCTCCGATGATGTCATCATTGCTGCTGCATTTAAGGTCTGCAGCAAGCCTTGCTTCCTCTGCAGGCTGCCAAGCTTTTGGACCTGTAATCTCAGCACCTGCAGCAGGAATGGCCAGCCAATGGCCCAGGGCTGCTCCCAGGTTCCATGATGTTGCCCTTCAGGCTTTGGTAGATGGAGCAAGAGCCAACAAGGAGGTGCTCTTCCCCTCCTCAGGGAGGAAGAAGCCTCCCCAGCAGACAAAGGCTGTGTGGGTCCAGATCGCCCAGGAGGTCACCTCTTTATCTCTGACAAGCAGAACCTGGATCCAGTGCAGGAAGAGGTTTCATGACCTTCTACGTACTGCTAAAGTGAGTATGACTTTCCCTTCACCCTCAATCTGATCCCCATTGCCTCTCCTCACCAGCACTCAGCTTCAGCAACCTCTTCCTCCATATCCCACTTGACACTGACATCCATGCACCCTTACCCATTCCCTCTCCCTCTATGGTCACATTCACCTTACTATTCCACTATGCAGCCCTCACACTCCCTATCACTGTCATGCTATGAAAACAACTTACAACACACAGGGAGGGCCCTTGGTCTTGCCACCTCACTCCATCTTTGTCTCCTTCTAAGCATCTATGCTATGGACTCTCTACATCAGGTCATGGGATTTGTCAGCTTTTAGTCCCATTAGTTTCTCAAGTACTTATTCTCTACTGTTATTAATTACTTTAAGTTCCTCGCTCTTATTAGTCCCTTGGTTCCCCACTATTTTTGGTACGATTTATGATTTTAAAACAAAGCATAATTTTGTTTTATATTTGTGCTGATTATTCATATCTGTTACTGCAGAACATTGAAAATGTATTTTGATATATGTAGAGAAAGGAAGAACTTGCATTTATATAGTGCCTTTCACAACCTTGGGATATCCCAAAGTGCTTCACAGCCAATGGAGTACATTTGAAGTGTACTCGCTGTTGTAATGTAGGCAAAAGCATATCCAAAACTGGCAGAAACATGACCAGATTGTATCCATCTGTAGATTAGCAATTTTCCTTTAGAGGTTGAGGTGAAAATATACAGATGGGGAAATTAAACTTGGCCAGGGATGCAAAACAGGCAGAATCGCTTTTGCTGCCCATTATATGACATGTCCTATATTCAGTTCTATTGAAGTCAATGGAACTGAGTACAATGGCCGACCGATGGAATACTGCCTGTTTTGTATCCCCACCCATCTGCAATTTCACCCCCTTAAAATTGAAATGGAATCTTAAGAAAGATTGATCTGAGCGTCATTCACCATTTTGTGCCCATTTTGGGCAAAGAAGGATACGTCCAACAAAGTAAGTTCTATTCCTTCGTTTAAACATGCAAAAATTCAGTAATTTCACATGCATCATGATACTTTAAAAATAGCACAACATGACAAATAAGGGCAGGTAAGTTTAAATATCAGTTGAGGCTGGGAGTTGAACAGATGACCTTTTGGTTAAGAGCCCAACATTTGATCGCTGGAGTTCCAAGGCAGCTCTTATTCCATTACAGTAAACTGCTGATTTATAAAAGCAGGTTAAATAAGAACTGTTGCTTTGTTAGTATGTTATCAACCTATACTACAGTTGATTTACTTTGTATCAACAGATATAACTGTTTTTGCTTCTTGCTATAAAACTCCAGGTACAATCTATGATTGTTCTTGGCTCTTTTGCTAGTTAAGAAAGCACGTAAATCACCCTCTCTTTAATATACCTTTTGTAATTGTAATTGTGATTTTATACAACTCCCAAAGACAGTGTTATTGAACAAATATATTCTACATTAAATAAAACCCAACAGTCCCATTATTTTGCATCTCCTTAACCAAGTTAACCCATAGATTAGGTTTTCAGAAATTGATGCTGTATTGCCATATTACCCAGTTCAGAGGGATATCGCAGCTTCCTTTCTTGAACACAAACCTCCTGTTAGCACTCTACTAATAACTTCAATTGTGAATGTATTTACAGTTGACCACAACACATTAAGGGGATATGTCATCCATGATAGGATTATCTGCAGTGGCTGAGGTGGAATGGATCTAACTTTTAACTGATGATTAAATAAGAAACTATTGCTTTTATTTTTAAACATTAGCATATTTATCCTGATTCTCCAGTATATAGTAAAATTAGGTTTGACCTTGGGTTGGGAGGGCTGGATATTCAGCGAGAGTATTCACATAGCCATAACAAAGGACTAACTTGATGAAACCCGCTAGTGCAGAAAGATCGCCAACTTATGTAGACACTTCCTGCATCAGACATCCAGAGATGAGATGCATATGAGTCTGCATTCCCTCCCACACCAACAGACTGCCCAGGCTAACTGAGAAAACAGATCCACACCACCGCAACTCTATCAGGGTTTAAAATCCTTACTAGTACTGTAGTTTATTATAAGTTACCTGGGCCATAAGCATAGTCTCATCCTTGGATTATTCAGAGCCGCAGACCTTTCCATTCAAGCTTCTGATCTATTTCCAATTGTCTGATTGTACTTTCTCCTGATTGAAGCTTTGTGTATCACAAAGACATGATGTAGTACAGTACAAACTTCAAAACAAATCGACATTAAACATTGTGGAGCCAAACATGTTACCATGACTCTGAGATAGCCATTATGGAATGCTTTAAGGAAAAAGCAATGTAATCAGTCTTTATTTCGAAACTTAAAAAAGGGAAAACAATATAACATGGCACAAGCAGTAATACTTGGACACTGAAAATATGTATGTAAAATAATATATAAGTTAAAAGCCTATAAGGAAACATGTTTAGTGCTATTAGCCGGGATTTTGCTGCGAGCGGCGAAGGAATGGCTTCTGCCATTCACCTCGTGTACAATTGCCCACAGACGTTCAGTGGGCTTGTCAGCAGACACTTCAGGCTGGATTTTGATACTGGGGCGGGTTGGGGTCGTGTTATCCACTTCTCGTGTTGCCCACCCGAATCTAGATCAATGTGGGAGAGTGATGCGATTTTAACTTAATTGGCCAATTGAGTTCCAACCTGTGGGAACCCATGGCAAATGAGTTATTCCAGTCTGAAAGTCGCCTCCGATGACGTCATCATTGCTGCCGCATTTAAGGTCTGCAACAAGCCTTGCTTCTTCTGCAGACTGCCAAGCTTCTGGGCTTGTATCTTAGAGGCAACTGCAGGAGGAATGGCCAGCCAAAGACCCAGGTCTGCTCCCAGGTTCGATGACGTTGCCCTGCAAGCTTTAGTGGAGGGAGCAAGAGCCAACAGAGAGGTGCTCTTCCCTTCCTCAGGGAGGAAGAAGCCTCCCCAGCAGACCAAGGCTGTGTGGGTCCAGGTCGCCCAGGAGGTCAACTCTATATCCATCACCAGCAGAACCTGGCTCCAGTGCAGGAAGAGGTTTCATGACCTTCTACGCACTGCAAAAGTGAGTATGACTTTCCCTTCACCCTCAATCTGATCCCCATTGCCTCTCCTCACCAGCACTCAGCTTTAGCAACCTCTTCCTCCATATCCTACTTGACACTGACATCCATGCACCCTTACCCATTCCCTCTCCCTCTATGGTCACATTCACCTTACTATTTGACTATGCAGCCCTCACACTCCCTATCGCTGTCATGCTATGAAAATAACTTACAACACACAGGGAGGGCCCTTGGTCTTGCCACCTCACTCCATCTTTGTTTCCTTCTAAGCATCTATGCTATGGACTCTCTACACTCACTCCTTCAATCTCACTCAAACTCCACTTGTCTCCCTCATTGCAGGAAAAGAGAGCTCACAATAAAAGGGAAAGAGCCAGGACAGGAGGAGGGCCTCCTTCATTAGCCCAGCTCACCCCCTGGGAGGATGCGGTCCTGGAGATCGTGGGAGTGGAGGACGATACACAAGTGGGGGACGGACAGACGGGTGCATCACAGCAAGCTGGTGACTGAATAGTGTTCCATCTCTCTCATCGACATTGCATGAGTCGCTGATAATTAATCTGAAGCTCTAACAGATGGAGTTATGATCATCTGCAATATGCAATGTGCATGTAACCTTGGCATCACATCTCTGACTCTTTCCTTTACTCCCCACAGGACCATCGCAAGCACCCGTCCCCACTAGCCAGGAGGCACCAGCCTGAGCATCCAGACTCCTCAGAGGAAGCTGCAACCTCTGAGGGCGCAGCGTCAGCAGAACTAAGCGCACCCAGCACCAGCGCAGACACTCACACCTCGGTGGGACCCTCGGGACATAGAGTAGTGTTGTCACCTGGTGTATCACAGCTCACAAGTGAGCATCAGCAGATGGTGGAGACAGGGACAGCAGTGGAGAGTCCTAGTCGGAGGGCGCAGGACTCTCCTAGCTCGGCTCAGCTGCATGTCGACCCTCTGCCTCTGGGACCATCCATAAGATCAGCGGTGCTGGGACTCCAGGAACAGATGCAGGAGTCTCTGACAGGTTTTGTCTCCAGGGTCACTGCGAGTGTGGAGCAAATGGAGGAGTCCATAGCGAACATGAGCAGAGCCTTTGTGGAGTCATTGGCGCATGAACGCATCACCATGGAAAGGATGGCAACCTCCATGGAGGTGATAAGTCGCCAGAGTGCAGAAAACATGGTCATTGTTCTGAATAGAATGACATCTCTGGAGGAGCGATGGTCATCTATTGAACAGAGAAACCAGACCTTCATGGAAGTCCTTCTGAGTAGGACTTCCAGTGCAGATACGGGTCCCCATGGCCCCCCTGATGTGCAGCAAGGTGCTCTCAAGCCACTTGCAAGCGCTGAGGTGGACCTGACCCATGAGAGGGATGTTGGTGGCACACAACAAGGAGGTGGAGGCTCCTCTCCAAGCGCTCACACTTCCATGCCACTGACAGGTCCTCGCTCAGAGCCCCACCAGAGTCCCCACCCAACTGAGATCGGCGTCTCAACCCCTGCCCAGCCGTAGGAGCAGCAGACTGTTGCCGAGCCCTCTCAGGTTCGCAACCCCAGAGGACGCCCGCCAAAGGAGTCAAGACAGGAGCAGCAACAATGTGAGTAGGGGGCCTCCACTTCTGCTGAAGCCACAGGGGAAGCACCACGTAGGAGCACGCGTAAGAGAAAGAAACTGCACAAATAGTCACAAGGGTAGTCACTTGGGTGAATTTTGATGTGTATTGTTAAGAAGCCATCAGGTTTAAAGTTTAAATAAAAACTCTGATGGCTACAGCTGCAGTTGTGGCATCTGTCATTTCGCTAATGGGACTTCCACAATGAGGCCTTAGGATAACTTGCAATTGTCAGTATGGTGGTCACATTGTTAGGGATCCGCTGGGTCTGGGCCATTGTCGTAGCTCTGGTAAGAAGCTGCAAGGCAAAAGTGCTTTCTTGTCTAGGCTAAGCAAATCTGGCCAAGATGAGTGCGTTCCTTGCATTCCGGGCAGCTATGGTCTCGCGTAATGCTGCCGCTGGTTGAGGGGCCTCTGCAAGTTGTTCGTTCTCTCTCTCCCCCTCCTCCTCCTCCTCCTCCTCCTCATCTGAGGAGGCTATGTGAGGAGCCACTTGGTCCTCCGGCATCTGTAAGCCACGACGCTGTGCCATGTTGTGAAGTGCACAGCAAACCACGACGATTCTGGAGACCCTGGCTGCTGAGTATTGCAGGGCTCCACCTGATCTGTCCAGGCATCTGAAGCGCATCTTCAGCATACCGATGGTTTGCTCGATTATGGATCTGGTGGAAATGTGGCTGGAGTTGTAGCTCTCCTCAGCTGCGTTGGATGGGCTCCTCAACGGCGTTATTAGCCACGTCCTCAGGGGATAGCCCTTGTCTCCAAGTAGTCATCTGTGAAGTTGGTCTGGCGGACTGAATAGCGGAGGCACACTAGACAGGCGCAGTATGAAGGAGTCATGGCAACTGCCAGGGTACTTGGCACAAACATGCAGAACTTCCTTGTTGTGGTCACACACCAGCTGAACATTGAGGGCGTGGAAGCCCTTGCAGTTGACAAAAATACCTGGATTGCGATGGGGTGCTTTAAGGGCCACATGTGTGCAGTCAACGACGCCCTGCACCCTTGGAAAGCCTGCCAGATTAGCTAATCCAACCGCACGCGCCGTGACACTTGCCCGATCCTTGGTGAAATGGATGTGATTGTGCGCGATGGCAAAGACGGCATCGGTTACCTGCGTGATGCAGGTGTGTGCGGCCGCCTGGGAGATGCCGCAGATGTCTGCTGCTGATCCCTGGAATGAGCCTGAGGCAAAAAAGTTGAGTGCGGTGGTGACTTTGACGGCTACTGGTAAGGGGCGTCCACCTGGTCCTCTGGGCTCCAGGTCTTGTTACAGCATTGCGCAGATGTCACCCACTACCTCTCGAGAAAGTCGGAGCCGCCTTTGGCACTGCTGCTCAGACATGTTGAGGTAGCTGGCCCTCTGTCTGTAGACCCTGGTTGGGGGGTATCTCCTGCGCCGACGGCCTTCCATGCGCTGGCCCCTTCTGTCCTGTGCAGCTTCAGGTGGGTGAGCAGCAGCTTGGCGCTCCTGCTGTTGCTGCTGCTGTTGCTGCTGCAGTTGTTCATGGTTCTGCTGGTGCCGCGGCTGCTGTTCCTCCTCATCGGATATCCAGGAGGGAAGGAAATAAATGGCTCCCATGCCTCTGGTATATGTCTCAGTTGAGGAAGCCCTCAATGAGGGTGGCGAGAGGGGTTTCCCAGGAGGTCACACTGCAGATGGGTGTCAGGCTCAAAACTTCCAGAGCTGTAGTTATGCCTTCTAAAAGTTCCCCCAGACCTGTGACAACAAAGTCCTGCCACCTGCAATTGATGGCTGATCAAATCTCCTGTTTAAAGGTTGAGCTGCAGCTGATAGTCAGCAATCCACTTGTGCTCCTGCCAGGTTTCACTGGAGTGTTTCCCATCAGGCGTGCTTCACGTGGGAAAAGGGTTAAAGTGCCTAAAATGGTTCAAAATGGCATTACTGAGCCACTTTAGGGATTGTTAAGAGCGTTAATGGCCTTTCGCGCCTCTTGGAGGCGGGACGGAGTCGGGAACCCCGCGATCCATTTTGTCAAAATTGCATGGAGGCGTGTTGGAATCGGGATGGGGTCGGGACCCCCGAATCTGCTACTTTAACCCCCCACCCCACGCCTCCAATCCCGACTCCACGGGGCATTGAAAATCCAGCCCCATATCTCTACACATGGAGACATGTTCTGTTTGTGTTGCCATAACTACCCCAGATATGAGTCTTGATGCTCAAAAACAGATGAAGTCAGGGTGTCATGAGATGAGGACCTGACAGGGGCAGGTGGGATCATTAGCTACGTGGCATCCCTGTAATCGGACAGGGGGTTTCAGGTCAATGATTGGGTTAACTGGTCCCCATAGGCTTTGCTGGGAAGAAGAAGTATAAGACGGGCTCTCTCAAACACTTAGGTTGTAGAGGCATTCGGCAAGAAGCCTGGGAACATCCACCAGACGAGCCGAGGAGGGTTTCGGGTTGGCGGAAGACCCACACCGTCACACCGGGCGGACGAGCGAGCCTGGAGGCCAGGTCCGACTGGGGTTGACCCATGGAGATCGCGTCTTCTACCCAGGGCCCAACGGGTAATACAAACCTTGATTGCGCCTTGTTTAACTACTGCTCAGATGCTGTAATGTATCAAGTCTCACTTTCACTGAATAAAATATAATTACTGTCACCAATACGAGTCAAGTCGAATCTTTCGGAGCTTAGGAGTGAAAGGGTTAATTGGCACAGACCCAGGAACTCAACAATGCTCACATGTCGTCCAGCTCCGCGGGGGTAAGGATCGCGCGCGCTCTTACCTACCGCGCCTGCCGTTGTGTTTTGGGCCCACGGGAACTTCGGGTCCTGGGCCTCTCCCTAGTGGCCGGCACGCAGTGCTTGCGTGTTCCAGGGGCGCAGTTATTGCGATGCGTCCCCTGGGATCACGTGGGCCATGGAGAGCCAATGGCAGCAGACCATCTTTCATTCATAGATTTGACAGGAGACCGGTCAAATCTGTGAATTGAAATCGGCCCCAAAAGAACAGCTAAACTTAAAATAATTTTTTTAAATACCATCACATTTATAAAATAACTATAGTTAAATAAATTAACCACTTTAAACAAAAATTTTAATTTTTGAAAAAATTAAAATACTTTTTAAAAGTGATAAAAATAAACTTACCTTTCTTTAAAGTATCTAAAAAAGATAAACCTGTTGAAAAAATTTTAAAATTATACTTAATTAATCACTTAGCTTTTTCAAAACGGGTCTTATGCCTCCTTTTCATTAGTGTAGTATCTTCAATACTTACCCTCGCGTAGGAACCTGAAAAAGAATCTAAGTGTGCTGCGTGCGCGCAGCCTCTAGCGCGCACGCGGTTCACCTAGGAACCGCCCCCTTCACCATACCGGAAGTTCCGGTTTCCCGCGCATGCGCAGTGCATGCAGGAAACCGGCACTTCGGGAAGTAATACGGGTGAGTACGGACTGTGTACTCACCCGGGAAGGGCCGAATTTTTGGGCCATTATGTTTTGCTAACACAAAGCTGTGAAAACAAGCTTTGAAATGGGAATTGGTTTGTAAATACAGAGACAAAGCCCCTGTTGAAGCAAACCATTGGTGCTTCCAGAATGTGTAGAGTTTGGAACAAAACCAAAGCAATGCCCAAGTACAGTGTCAAAATCTAACACGTCGAACAGGTGCACAGAACATTAAAAAAACCAAGTGCCTTTGAAAAAATGACATCAAGTAAAAGAAATACCTGCCGTAAAATAGTTTTATGTTAAACTTAGAAACAGGAAACATGATTAAATATGTAACCAATTGAAATAGCAAAAAAATGCAAAAAACACCCTGGTTGAAGTGTTTTTGATTTACAAGTTGTAAAAGGTACAAATAGGAAGGCTTTGAAAATATAATATCAATAGATGACACGAAGCAATTACATTATGTTTGTATTGAACTTGGAACACCATGGAGTCACGACATCTGGCTTACAAGCAGTTAAGTGATATTAAGAATTCAATAGAAAGACTTCCTAAGAATAGCATTAAATAGATAAATCGACAATAACCATAAAAATGATAAGTTTTTAACTCCTAAAGGTAGAGACAGAATTCTAAAAGTTGGCAGCTGAAATGGCAGTTAGAATAGAAAAGAATTCAATACAAAATCACTAGAGATAATTAGTTTACATCAGCAGGAAACTTCAAAGAAAATACCACTAAAAAAAGGTATAAAAATAGAGCTTTTCAGATAGAGAGTCAGAAGTCGCTGGAAGGGCAAGCGTTTCTCAACTTCACAGGCGCGCTCTGTAAGTTTTCAACTCTGAGTCTCGGGTAATCAAGGTATTTGATTTTGGTGGATATTCTGGATTAAGAAATAAGTAGAAGTGTGGAAATGTAATGAAGTTAAGATTTGAGAACAAGGATCTCTGATAAGAAATGTAAGCTATTTGTATTTTGAATGGTTAAAGTCGCGATTGACTTATCAGCTGTTAACTGAATGTCGGCTCTTAAATAAATCTATATATTTTTAGAATTGTCTCAAGTAGTATTTCTGTATCAACCTCACAAACTCAATTTCTGTACACTCTTCAGAGAGGAGTTGCAGAATTCTGGGGGGTTTTCCAGACCATCATAATATCCGGAAGGTTACAGTCTAGTTAAACGTATTAAAAGTGCTATCCAGAGGACGGTAACATCTTCAGGCTGTTTCTTTCCTTAAGGGAGAGGTAGTCTGACCTTTAAACCCAATTAAGCATCTCTAGGATTCGGCTACCACTAACTTTAGTTGAAGGTGAACGTCTGGGGAATACGCCTGATCTGGGGTAGTCCGAAAGGGCTAAGACTTGTAATTATCCCTTCAGAATTTCATGGAGACTTACGCCATTCGAATGGCCCAACTACAGCAGTGGGTTTGTCTTACACCATAAATGCCCCAGGAAATTTTGCCGTAAGTGAGTTACACCATTATTCACACTGCACCATACTTTTCTGGGCATTTTGTGCCACTCTACCAATACTCTCGCGGAAACCATGGAAAGTTGATTTTCATAGGTCTGCCCCCAATTAAGTGAATGGCAATCGCAGATTTCCTGGATTTACACTAATTTTCTTACCACAGCCACTTAGTCTGAAAAATACTGACACAGGTCACAAGAATGTATTTAAATTCCTGTTCAAAATAATTGGTTAAAGTAAAATAAAATCTCCACACTTTTTAAATATTTGTAATTCTTCAATACATCAAAACACTTCTTCATTGTTGTGTTAGGTTTAGTGTATATTGTGTCTAAGCTGTGGGGCACATGACATTGATGAAAGTGAGAGTGGAGGAGAAATCGTTTAGGCCCATTTTCAGGCCTGAAATGGTCAGCGTGCTCACAGCATGCACCAGAATAGAGGCCCAAGGCTTGTCCTAAATTGGGCCTCAGGTCTCCTCTGAATAATTCCTCCTGAGGCATCTTGCCAGTTTCTTCTGGACCAATTTGGGCTGGCTGTGATTCCAACAGCAGCCTTCAGGTAAGTCCTGTGTGTGAGTGGGGGAAGCGATCCTGAGGGGAACAAGTGAGGGCGGCAACAGCCCGCAGTGATGCTGTGGAGTCAGAAGGAACATTCTTACTCCTCCTGGCTCCACATTAAGGTAAGTTCAAAAGAAAAAGATTTATCTATCTGTTGACAGCCTCCAGCTGCACTTTAGTGATCGCGGGTTAGGCTGCAGAATGAACAGTAAAAAGTGAGCAGAGCATGCCTGGTACATGCTCGACTCAGCTTCTGACCAACTTCAGAGAGGGTTCTTTGAACAGACTTTAATTATTTCTAATTTGTTATACTGATTGTCCGACATCCAGCACTGGATGAGCAGAAATTTGCAACCAACTAAATATTGGGAAGACCGAAGTCATTGGGGGAGAAATTCGGTGTCGCCCATTTTGGGGCGCTAACATCGGCCAGGCACAACCTTTAGTGCCCGGCGAGAATTATCGCCGGACACCATCCTTGGAGGTGATTGCAGCGCTAAATCAAGCACCACACACCCCTCTTCGGGAGCTAACATTGGGGAGCGGGGCACTACCTCAGAGCACTACCCAAGGCCAGGCATTGTGAATCGCACCTAATCAGACAAACTGGCACCTTCCAGTTCTTAAAGGTGAGGTTAAAGCATCCTGCACAGCCACACCCTTCTCATTGCTGCTTGTGACCTGGTCCTGGGGGGAGCCTCAAACCTTGCATTGAGACAGTGATGGCATTGGAGGCCCAGGGAGAGAGCTGCTCCAGTGACCAGGCATTGGAGTCCCAGGGAGAGAGCCTGCTTCACTGACCAGGCATTGGAGGCCCAGGGAGAGAGCCTGCTTCAGTGACCAGGCACTGGAGGCCCAGGGAGAGAGCCTGCTTCAGTGACCAGGCATTGGAGAGGCCCAGGGAGAGAGCCTGCTTCAGTGACCAGGCATTGGAGGCCCAGGGAGAGAGCCTGCTTCACTGACCAAGCATTGGAGGCCCAGGGAGAGAGCCTGCTTCAGTGACCAGGCATTGGAGGCCCAGGGAGAGAGCCTGCTTCAGTGACCAGGCATTGGAGGCCCAGGGAGAGAGCCTGCTTCAGTGACCAGGCATTGGAGGCCCAGGGAGAGAGCTTGCTTCAGTGACCAGGCACTGGAGGCCCAGGGAGAGAGCCTGCTTCACTGACCAAGCATTGGAGGCCCAGGGAGAGAGCCTGCTTCAGTGACCAGGCATTGGAGAGGCCCAGGGAGAGAGCCTGCTTCAGTGACCAGGCATTGGAGGCCCAGGGAGAGAGCCTGCTTCAGTGACCAGGCATTGGAGGCCCAGGGAGAGAGCCTGCTTCAGTGACCAGGCACTGGAGGCCCAGGGAGAGAGCCTGCTTCACTGACCAAGCATTGGAGGCCCAGGGAGAGAGCCTGCTTCAGTGACCAGGCATTGGAGGCCCAGGGAGAGAGCCTGCTTCAGTGACCAGGCATTGGAGGCCCAGGGAGAGAGCCCACCGCTTCAGTGACCAGGCACTGGAGGCCCAGGGAGAGAGCCTGCTTCAGTGACCAGGCATTGGAGGCTCTAGTCGTGGCAGTCGAACGGCGACGGGCACTGCTGTTCCCACACACTGGCAGGAGGACATTGCCCCGGGAATTTTCAAGGCTGTTGAAGGAGGTGGCCTAGTATGTCTCCTCCAGAAGCGTGGTGGGAAGGACCCACACCCAGTGTCGGAAGAAGATCAACGACCTCACTCGGGTGGTCAGAATGAGTACATGCTTCAAAAACCTCTTCATTCCACCATCCCAACCCCACTGTATGCACAGACTGTATACACTGCCACATTCCCAAAGCACACCCACCAACTATGCCCACCTACTAAATGTCACATCCACATCTCACACCCCACAGACATTAACGACTATTCAACTATGGTGGGCACATGTGGCAACCACATGGCTGCAGAATCACTCACACGCTGTCCTTATTCTTGCAGGCCAAGCTGGCCCACAACAGGAGTGAGCAGCAGCACACGGGAGGCAGGCAGGTCGAGCTGCGGCCGCTCACACAGCTCCAGGAAGGAGTGCGGAGTATCGTCGCGAGCCATGTCATGGGAGCTGTGGCGATTGGAGAGGTGGACCCCCTTGGGCACAGCAACGGTATGTTCATCACCTCTCCCTCTTCCCTCATACCATTTTCCCCTCACAACACAAGTCCTTCCCACTTTCCATCTAAGTATCCTGTCTCCATTCCTTGTTCCCTCCCTGCCCTCCTCCCCTCATGTTAAACCCACTCTTGTGCCTTCCTGCTTTCAGACAGTGAGCCAGCATCTGACCAGCCTGTCCCTCAGCCTGCCAGTGGCAGCGAGGCCGGAGACGAAGAGGAAGATGAACCCAGAGCCTCAGCGCCTGCATCTCCCGAGCCCGAGACATCGCAGTCACTCGAGGGGAGCATGGAAATGGGCTCTGATGTGTTTGAAGCTCTGGGACCCAGTGGCCTGCAGCAACGCCTTAGGTAAAGGGAAGCTCAGGGGCCATCTCCCCAGAGGGTGAGTGTGTGCACAAGTTCTGCTGCACAGGACATCGTGACCATGAATACCCAGGCCTTGAGAATGCACACTGAGCTCATGGGTGCAATAGCAAGGGTGCCCGACAGCATGATGCACTGGCTAGGAGCATGGAGGAGTCCGTCGCCAGCATCTGTGCGCAAACCCTTGAACCCATCCTTGCAACTCTGCAGAGGATGGTAGAATTGCTGGAGGACCATGGGGACCCAGACACCATGCTGCGTGCAATGGGTGAATGTAACTGTTTGCCAGAACTGTTAAGATTTTGGAGCTGGATGACATGTGAGTAGGATGACCTTAACCTAGAAGTGTCGCTGTTTTGAGATGCAGAAACGTAGTGAAGTGGGAGAGGAGGGGCAGGAAATTGGGATGACACCAGCTGTGACTTTAGGGGCAGGACAGGTGGAATCATAAACTCGCCCGGGAATCCGACCACTTTTGCCTGCTCCATGGCTGGCCGCAAGTAAAGGATGATGGAGCTGGTATATTTCAAAGACTTAAGTATGAAAATCTAGGCTGACACTCCAGTGCAGTACTGAGGGAGTGCTGCACTGTCAGAGGTGCCGTCTTTCAGCTGAGACAATCAACTGAGGCCCCATCTGCTCTCTCAGGTGGAGGTAAAAGAATCCATGGCACTATTTCGAAGAAGATGAAGGGAGTTTTCCCCAGTGTCCTGGCCGATATTTATCCCTCAATCAACATCACTAAAATAGATTATCTGGTCATTATCACATTGCTCTTTGTGGGAGATTGCTGTGCACAAGTTGGCTGCCGTGTTTCCTACATTACAACAGAGACTACACTTCAAAATATACTTCATTGGCTTTGGGACGTCCAGTGGTCGTGAAAGGTGCTATAAAAATGCAAGTCTTTCTTTTTTATATTTTAAAGCCGTTTTATTTGCAAAGTTTCAACCCACAGTGCCCTTCAGATAAAGAGACTATATTGAATGTGGGGGAGTGGATTGTTTTAAAAGATTATGCATATGCACAAAACAGTTCTGATCGTGTATGTGAAAAATGCTTCACTCACACAGCCTTTTCTGCGAGTACGAACTGGACTTTCCGTCTCCGACTTTCATTTCTCAGGAGATGGTCACTGAATCTCCAGAGGATGTGACATTTTCCTCCCAGATATGGCTACTGTTTGCCAATACATTTTTCACCATAGTTGGGATGCAAATCTGGGGAGGTGGAAGGGGGATTGTGTGTATGGGACTTCCACCTGTCGCAAAGAGGAGCCCCTGATTCTGGCTGATCTTCCAGCTTCAGAGTCACTTACATTTGGGAGGTGGGCTGCCTCGACCTCGCGCCAGGGTTGGAGGTCAGCCACGTGGAGAGTGCAGGCTGTCTGCAACAGTGACAAAAAAATTCTATGGCATTCTTTCTAACCTGTGCAAGGCAATGCTCTTTGAATGTGAGTGATGGATGAATAAAAACATTTCTGCTCAATGCTCCTGGCTCCATGAAGCTATGTGCTGGGGAAGATAATTCATAAACCCACACATTACTTGTGAGGGGTACTGTCACCAAGATTACATAGGATTACATAGGATTACATAGGGTATACGGCACAGAAACAGGCCATTCGGCCCAACCAGTTCATTCCGGCATATATGCTACACTCAAGCCTCCTCCCATTTCTCCTCATCTAAATCTATCAGCATAACCCTCTATTCCCTTCTCCCTCATATGCTTGTCTAGCCTCCCCTTAAATGCATCTATACGATTCGCTTCAACCACTCCCTGTGGTAGCGAGTTCCACATTCTCACCACACTTTGGGTAAATTAGGACTTTGGGCAAAGAAGTTTCTTCTGAATTCCCGATTGGATTTCTTGGTGACTATCTTATATTGATGGCCTTTAGTTTTGCTCTTCCCCACAAGTGGAAGCATTCTCTCAGCATCCACTCTACCAAAACCTTTCATAATTTTACAGACCTCTATTAGGCCACCCCTCAGCCTTCTTTTTTCAAGGGAAAAGAGACCCAGCCTGTTCATCCTTTCCTGATATGTATACCCTCGCATTTCTGATATCCTTGTAAATCTTCTCTGAACCCTCTCCAGTACCTCTATATCCTTTTTATAATATGGCGACCAGAACTGTACACAGTACTCTAAGTGTGGTCTAACCAAGGTTTGATACAGGTTTAGCACAACTTCCCTACTTTTCAATTCTATCCCTTTAGAAATATACCCTAGAGCTTGTTTTTTTTGTGGCCTTGCTAAACTCCCTTGCAACTTTTCGTGATTTGTGTATTTGTACTGCCTTGTTCCTCTACCCCACCTAGACTCGCACCCTCCAAGGAATAAGTGACGACCCTATTCTTCCTAACAAAATGTAATATCTCACATTTATCTGTGTTGAACTTCATTTGCTAATTATATGCCCATTCTGCAAGTTTATTAATGTCCTCCTGTAATTAGTTGCAGTCCTCCTCAGTATTGACTAAGGTGGACCAATGTGGTGTTTTCTGCAAATTTAGAAATTGTGTTTTTGATTACAAAGTCTAAATCGTTAATGTAAATTGTGAACAGTAGTGATCCCAGCACTGATCCTTGTGGAACACCACTACCCACCTTCTGCCACTGTGAATAGCTACCCTTTACTCCTACTCTCTGCTTTCTGTCTTGTAGCCAGTTGAAATCCATTCTGCTACTTGTCCCCTGACTCCGCATTCTCTGACCTTGTCCATCAGTCTATTATGGGGTAACTTATCAAAGGCCTTTTGAAAATCTAGATAAATTACATCTACTGCATTACCGCTTTTTAATTTCTAAACGGACCGTGATGTGAATCAGAATGAAATGTGCCGTCGTGTCACGAGGGCCGAACCTGCGACCGGGCACTGCCAGTGAGGAGTGGTGCCTGTAGCTGGTGCAACTCAGCTAATCACAACCCATGAATTCCAGTTCCATGCCCTCTGTGGGTGCCCGATTGTGAAACCAAGCCCTCATATCATCCTGACAATGTGACATGGGAAATCTTCTCCCTTCTAAAATAAAATAGGGCACTGTCTCCACAGAGCCTTCTCTCTGTTTGAGGGCATCAGACAGAGAGTGTATCATTTTTATAATGATCGTGTGATATGGAGGTGATGTGATGCTGTTTCGATAGGACATATGCCTTTGTGCCATCTGTCCACCAAACACTTGTTTATGAATACATTGCACCTTTACTCAGCACTTGATTTTATCAATGCTTATTTACTTAACGCCTTGGGCCGTTTTACTACGTTAAAGGCGCTATATAAATACAGGTTGTTGTTGTTAATGCCGGCTAATTGTTGATCTTGTGCTCCCAGCTGAGCGCTTCACCTACTGGCAAGCCACACACAACATGTGGTCAGATTTCTGATACATTCTGCTGGTGGGTGAGGCTCCTTGCAGGGAGAGTGAAATGACCAAACTCTGTTCTGTGCTTTGAATGGAGCCCACAGTTTCTGTGGATTATATTTCAAAAGTCACGTGTGGCCACTGCTTGACACAGACTGCCTGTAATGTGAGAAGACTCCACAATTTAATTTATGGTCAGCTGCCTGGTTTACCAGCACACAATTAAACATTTCCTCTTTCTGTAATATTCACAGCCATTCTGACCAGAGATGGTAATAATAACGCAACAATAGGAGAAAACCAGAATGACAAAGTGTGAAATAACAACAGAAAACGATGGAAAAACTCAGCAGGCCAGGCAGCATCCGTGGAGAGAGAAACAGAGTTAACGTTTCAGGTCGAAGACCTTTTGTCAGAACTGGAAATAGCAGGAAATCAAATAGATTTAAGGCCAGGATAAAGCTGGGAAAAGGGGGAGGGGATGAAAGAACAAAACGAGAGATTAAGAGACATTGAGAGACATTAAGAGATGATCAAGGCAAGAGGTGGTGTTAATGTGACAGGTTGAGGCTAAAAGAAGTGTGAAATGCACTGGCAGAATGAAGGACAGCTGCCAGCTTCTGGGAGGGAAAAAAAAGGGGGGGGGGGCAAACAAAAGGGTGGATGAAAAAATAAATGTGATAGGGGCTGAGGTTATGATCTAAAATTGTTGAACTCGATATTGAGTCCAGAGGGCTGTAGGGTGCCTAAATGAAAGATGAGGTGCTGTTCCTCGAGCTTACGCTGCGCTTCCGTGGAACAGTGTAATAGGCCGAGGATGGTGAGGTCAGGGTGGGAGTGGAGCGGAGAATTAAAGTGACAGGCCACCGGGAGCTCGGGGTCCCCCTTACGGACTGAACGGAGGTGTTCCGCAAAGCGGTCACCCAATCTGCGTTTGGTCTCCCCAATGTAGAGGAGACCACATCGTGAGCAGCGAATACAGTATACTAAATTGCAAGAAGTACAAGTAAATCGCTGTTTCACCTGGATGGGGTGTTTGGGGCCCTGGACAGTGGGAAGAGGGGAGGTATAAGGGCATGTGTTTCATCTCCTGCGCTTGCACGGGAAGGTGCTGGGCGAAGGGGAAGGGGTGCTGGGGGTGGTAGAGGAGTGGACTAGGGTGTCGCGGAGGGAGCGGTCCCTGCGGAATGCTGAAAGGGGAGGTGAGGGGAAGATGCGTTTGGTGGTGGGATCACGCTGGAGGTGGCGGAAATGGCGGAGGATGATCCGTTGAATGTGGAGGCTGGTGGGGTGAAAGGTGAGGACAAGGGGAACTCTATCGTGGTTCCGGGATGGAGGGGCAGGGGTGAGGGCAGAAGTGCGAGAGATAGAACGGACATGGTCGAGGGCCGTGTCGACCACGGTAGAGGGGAATCCTCGGTTGAGGAAAAAGGAAGACATGTCGGAAGCACTGGTATGGAAGGTGGCATCATCAGAGCAGATGCGGCGGAGACGGAGAAACTGGGAGAATGGAATAGAGTCCTTACAGGAGGCGGAGTGGGAGGAAGTGTAGTCCAGGTAGCTGTGGGAGTCAGTGGGCTTGTAGTGAATGTTAGTCAATAACCTATCTCCAGAGATGGAGACGGAGAAGTCGAGGAAGGGAAGGGAAGAGTCGGAGATGGACCATGTGAAGGTGAGGGAAGGGTGGAAATTGGAAGCATAGTGAATGAAATGTTCTAGTTCAGGGCGAGAGCAGGAGACGGCACCGATACAGTCATCAATGTACCGGAAAAAGAGGTGAGGGAGGGGACCTGAGTAGGACTGGAAGAAATAGTGTTCCACATATCCCACGGAAAGGCAGGCATAACTAGGACCCATGCGGGTACCCATAGCAACACCTTTAATTTGGAGGAAATGGGTGGAGTCAAAGGAGAAGCTGTTCAATGTGAGAACAAGTTCAGCCAGGCGGAGGAGGGTGGTGGTGGATGGGGACTGGTTGGCCCTCTGTTCATTGAAGAAGCAGAGCGCCCTCAGGCCATCCTGGTGGGGAATGGAGGTGCAGAGGGATTCTACGTCCATAGTGAAAAGGAGGCGGTTGGGGCCGGGAAACTGGAAACTGTTAAAAATGGCAGAGGGCGTCAGAAGAGTCGCGGATGTAGGTGGGAAGAGACTGGACAAGGGGAGAAAAAATAGAGTCGAGATAGGAAGAGATAAGTTCCGTGGGACAAGAACAGGCTGACAAAGTGTGAGTCAGGCTGCTTGAATGGAAGAGGCTGAAAACTACATTGAATCATCTACTAAGATGATGTTCTTCATACACTTTGAAGGTGTGGGGCTGGATTTTCCTCACAGTGAACATCTACCCATCGCCCTAAACCTGTCGTAACCCCGACCTATTTTCCTGGGACAGGACTCTTTAAGTAAGCATGCTGGGCTCCCAGTGGGACCCCCACCATTAAAGGCCAGAAAATGTAGTGGTGCATTTAAATTTTCTTTGATGGCATCAGATTCAGCCAATAGGGGAAAGATTGCATTTGGGGCCTATGTGCAGGGAGAGACGACCACTACTCGACCCTCACCCTCGATTCTGTGAGTTAGGGGGCTACCACTCCTGCCCCAGGGATTACTGCTACCCTATGCTTGCTAGATCTCTGGAGTCAATAGAGACAGCAGCAGTAAGCAGGCAAATCCAGCGGTTGTTGGGCCCAGCCTCCTCACCAACATTTACACTCAGTGGGTATAGAAGAGACAGCCAGTGTGGGGCTGGTTGGTGGGACTGGGTGTGTAAGACTTAGGCCTGTTTCTTACCTATATGACGAACATAAGAAATAGGAGCAGGAGAAGGCCATTAGGTACTTCGAGCCTGCTTTGCCATTCAATAAGATCATGACTGATCTACTACCTCAACTCCACTTTCCCGCCCTATCCCTATATACTTTGATTCCCTTAGTATCCAAAAATCTATCGATCTCTGTCTTGAATATAATCAACAACTGAGCATCCACAGACCTCTAGGGTAGAGAATTCCAAAGATTCACAACCCTTTGAGAGAAGGAGTTTCTCCTCGTCGAATCCTAAATGGTCGACCTCTTATTCTGAGATTGTGGCCCCTAGTTCTAGAATCTTGAGCCAGGGGAATATCGTCCCAGCATCTACTCGGTCAAGCCCCTTAAGAATTGTATATGTTTCAAAGAGACCACCTCTCATTCTTCTAAACTCTGTGGAATATAGGCCGAATCTACTCAATCTCTCCTCATAGGACAATCCCCCCATCCCAGGAATCAGTCCAGTGAATCTTTCTTGCACTCCCTCTAAGGAATGTGTATCCTTCCTTAGGTAAGGAGACCAAGACTGTGCACAGTACTCCAGGTGTGGTCTCACCAAGGCCCTATATAATTGCAGTAAGACGTCTTTACTCTTATACTCCGATCCCTTTGCTTTCCTAATTGTTTGCTGTACCTGCATGTTAACTTTCAGTGATTCTTGTACAAGGACACCCAGTTTCCTCTGAATACAAACATTTCCTAGTCTCTCACCTTTTAAAAATATTCTGTTTTTCTATTTTTTCTACGAAAGTGAATAACTTCACATTTCTCCACATTATATCCCATCTGCCATGTTCTTGCCCATTCACTTAAACTGCCTATATCCCTTTTGCAGCCTCCCTCCTCACAGCTTACATTCCCACCAAGCTTTGTATTGTAAGCAAACTTGTATACATTACACCTGGTTCTTTCATTTATGTCATTGATGTAGATTGTAAATAGCTCAGGCCCAAGCAGTGATCCTTGCGGTACCCGATTAGTTACGGCCTGCCAACCCGAAAACGACCCGTTTATACCTACTCTCTGTTTTCTGTCCTTTAACCAATTCTCAATCCATGCTAATATATTAACCCCAATCCCATGAGCTGTAGTTTTGTGCAATAACCTCTTGTGTGGCACCTTAGCGAATGCTTTGTGTAAATCCAATTCCACTACTTCCACTGGTTCCCCCTTATCTACCCTGCTAGTTACAACCTCAAAAATCTCTAACAGATTTATCAAACACGATTTCCCTTTCATAAATCCGTGTTGACTCTGCCCAATCATATTGGCTCAGAAATTGATCTCGCTCTGTTCCCGCGGGGGTAAGGCTTTCCCGCGATCTCTCACCTCGCTTGTGCTTTTTCAGATCCAGCTCGCACGAACTTGATGTTCTAGAGATCAGCTGGGCAGTGCTTGCGTATCCCAGCGGCGTAGTGAATTCGTGCGAGCTGTGGGATCACGTGACTCAGTTAGAGCCAATGGCAGCACACCATCTTCCATTCATAAGTTTCACAGCACGGCTGTGAAATCTATGAATCTTACACCCCCCCAAAATAACAGCTAAACCTCAATTAAATTTAAAAAAAAAACCATCACATTAATAAAATAAGTATAGTTAATTAAATTAACCATTTTAAATAAAAAATTAAATTTTTGAAAAAATTTAAAATCTTTTAAAAAGTTATAAAAATAAACTTATCTGTCTTTAAAGTCTCTAAAAAAGGTATACCTTTTAAAAAAAATTCAAAAAAATACTTAATTCACTACTTACCTTCTTAAAAGTGGGTCTTACTCCTCCTTTTTACATTTCCAAAATCTTCCGTACTTACCTGCGCGTCCAAAGCATGAAGTGCACAGCGTGCGCGCAGCCTGTAGCGCGCACGCGATGCACCGAGGACCCGCCCCCTTTTCAGAAGAGCAATTGCCGGTTTTCAGCGCATGCGCAGGGCATGCAGAAAACCGGCAATTGGAGTGGGAATACGCGAGAGTACGCAGTGCGTACTCTCGCCTCCCGGGATCAATTTTCGGCCCATTATGATTTTCTAAGTGCCCAGTCTTCATGTCCCTAATAATAGATTCTAGCCTTTTCCTTACTACAGATGTCAGGCTAACTGGCCTATAGTTCCCTGTTTGAGCACAGAGCTTGGGGATACAGTTGGGTAAATGGCAATCGGAGTGGATCGCAAACCGAGTGGAAGCTGAGAATTTGGTTATAGTAGGAATTCGGTGGGGAGGAGGAAGGCAGTTTCTCACGTCCAACTGAAAAGACGGTGTGGAGCCACAAAACCTGAGGATTCTAAGTTAAGTATCTAGATATCTAGGGCCGTATTTTATGACCCCTACAGGTGTGTACGAGGTGCGCACATGCCCGTAGGGGCTGCGCAAGTTCCGGGTTTAGGCATGCGAAGTGCATGCGCTGAAACCCGGCACTTGCGATCTGTCAAGAATCTTCTTGACAGATACCCCACATCCCCAGGAAAAGGGCCTCTGCGGGTGGAGAGTTGCGCTATTTGCCCAACTTCCGCTTGCTGAAAGGCTGTGGAATTCTTACGCCTGGTAAAAGCAGCTTAAGAATTTTTAAAAATAGAAAAATAAAACTTTATCACTCACTTATACATTAGAAACACTGTCCAATAAGGTAAGTTTATATTTAGCCCCATTAAAACATATAGGCCTAAAAATAGGGTCAGAGTAGGGAAAAATGTGAAAAAGACAAAATTGAAGGCTCTTTATCTGAATGCATGCAGCATTCATAACAAGATAGATGAATTGATGGCACAAATAGAAATAAATGGGTATGATCTGATAGCCATTACAAAGATGTGGTTGCAAAGTGACCAAGGCTGGGAATTGAATATTCAGGGGTATTTGACATTTCGGAAGGATAGGCAGAAAGGAAAAGGAGGTGGAGTAGCTCTGTTAATAAAGGATGAGATCAGTACAGTAGTGAGAAATGATATTGGCTCAGAAGATCAAGATGTAGAATCAGTTTGGGTGGAGATAAGAAATAGAAAGGGAAAGAAGTCACTGGTGCGAGTAGTCTATAGGCCCCCCTAGTAGCTATAGTGTAGGACAGAGTATAAATCAAGAAATAATGGGGGCTTGTAAGAAATGTACTGCAATAATCATGGGCAATTTTAATCTTCATATCGATTGGACAAATCAAATTGGCAATGGTAGCATTGAGGACGAGCTCATAGAGTGTATTCGGGATGGTTTCTTAGAACAATATGTTGTGGAACCGACCAGGGAACAGGCTATTTTAGATCTGGTAATGTGTAATGAGACAGGATGAATTAATGATCTCATAGTAAAGGATCCTCTGGGGAAGAGTGATCATAACATGATAGAATTTCACATTCAGTTTGAGGGTGAGAAACTTGGGTCTGAAACTAGTGTCTTAAATTTAAATAAAGACAATTACAAAGGTATGAAGACAGAGTTGGCTAAAGTGAACTGGAAAAATAGATTAAATGGTAAGATGGTAGATAAGCAGTGGTAGACATTTAAGGAGATATTTCATAACTCTCAACAAAGATATATTCCTGTAAGAAAGAAAGACTCTATGAGAAGGATGAACCATCTGTGGCTAACTAAGGAAGTTAAGGATGGTATCAAATTGAAAGAAAAGGCATACAATGTTGCGAAGATTAGTGATAGGCCAGAAGATTAGGACATTTTTAGAAACCAGCAAAGGATGACTAAAAAAATTATAAAGAGGGAGAAAATAGATTGAGAGTAAACTAGCAAGAAATGTAAAAACAGTCGGTAAGAGCTTCTACAAGTATATAAAAAGGAAGAGAGTAGCTCAAGTAAACGTTGGTCCCTTAGATGATGAGACTGGGGAATTAATAATGGGAAACAAGGAAATGGCGAAGAATTTGAACAAATATTTAGTATCAGTCTTCACAGTAGAGGACACTAAAATCATTCCAATGATAGCAGATAATCAAAGGGCAAAAGGGACAGAGGAACTTAAAACAATTACTAGCACCAGAGAAAATGTACTAGGCAAACTAATGGGACTAAAGGCTAACAAGTCCCCTGGACCTGATGGCCTGCATCCTAGGGTCTTAAAAGAGGTGGCTGCAGAGATAATGGATGCATTGGTTGTGATCTTCCAAAATTCCCTGAATTCTGGAGAAGTCACAGCGGACTGGAAAACCGCAAATGTAACGCTCCTATTCAAGAAAGGAGAGAGACAGAAAGCAGGAAACTATAGGCCAGTTAGCCTAACTTCTGTCATTGGGAAAATGCTGGAATCCATTATTAAGTGAGTAGTAGCAGGACATTTAGAAAATCAGAAGACAATCAAGCAGAGACAACATGGTTTTATGAAGGGGAAATCATGTTTGGCAAATTTATTAGAGTTCTTTGAGGATGTAACGAGCAGGGTGGATCAAGGGGAACCAGTAGATGTAGTGTATTTGGATTTCCAAAAGGCATTCGATAAGGTGCCGCATAAAAGGTTACTGCACAAGATAAGAGCTCACAGTGTTGGGGGTAATATATTAGCATGGATAGAGGATTGGCTAACTAACAGAAAACAGAGAGTCAGGATGAATGGGTCATTTTCAGGTTGGCAAACTGTAATTAGCGGGGTGCCACAAGGATCAGTGTTCCAGGTCCTCCAGATCCCCTCCTTCCGGCTCAGGCACCTGCCGCTCGGGAATGCTCCTTTTAATTGCTCCGCCCTCGCTGTGCTCCCTCCAGGTGTGCATCTTCGGTTTCCGAGTATAGAACGGGAGAGAGGATCAAAGGAGGAGAGAGGATCGAAGGGGAGAGAGGGTTGAAGGGGGAGAGAGGATCGAAGGGGAGAGAGGATCAAAGGGGAGAGAGGATCGAAGGAGAAGAGAGGATCGAAGGGGAGAGAGGATCGAAGGAGAAGAGAGGATCGAAGGGGAGAGAGGATCGAAGGAGAAGAGAGGATCGAAGGAGAAGAGAGGATCGAAGGAGAAGAGAGGATCGAAGGGGAGAGAGGATCGAAGGAGAAGAGAGGATCGAAGGAGAAGAGAGGATCGAAGGGGAGAGAGGATCGAAGGAGGAGAGAGGATCAAAGGGGAGAGAGGATCGAAGGAGAAGAGAGGATCGAAGGGGAGAGAGGATCGAAGGAGGAGAGAGGATCAAAGGGGAGAGAGGATCGAAGGAGAAGAGAGGATCGAAGGGGAGAGAGGATCGAAGGAGGAGAGAGGATCAAAGGGGAGAGAGGATCGAAGGGGAGAGAGGATCAAAGGAGGAGAGAGGATCGAAGGGGAGAGAGGATCGAAGGAGAAGAGAGGATCGAAGGGGAGAGAGGATCGAAGGAGGAGAGAGGATCAAAGGGGAGAGAGGATCGAAGGAGAAGAGAGGATCGAAGGGGAGAGAGGATCGAAGGAGAAGAGAGGATCGAAGGGGAGAGAGGATCGAAGGAGGAGAGAGGATCAAAGGGGAGAGAGGATCGAAGGGGAGAGAGGATCAAAGGAGGAGAGAGGATCGAAGGGGAGAGAGGATCGAAGGGGAGAGAGGATCAAAGGAGAGAGGATCAAAGGGGAGAGAGGATCGAAGGGGAGAGAGGATCGAAGGGGAGAGAGGATCGAAGGGGAGAGAGGATCAAAGGAGGAGAGAGGATCGAAGGGGAGAGAGGATCGAAGGGGAGAGAGGATCAAAGGTGAGAGAGGATCGAAGGGGAGAGAGGATCAAAGGAGGAGAGAGGATCGAAGGGGAGAGAGGATCGAAGGGGAGAGAGGATCAAAGGAGAGAGGATCAAAGGGGAGAGAGGATCGAAGGGGAGAGAGGATCGAAGGGGAGAGAGGATCGAAGGGGAGAGAGGATCAAAGGAGGAGAGAGGATCGAAGGGGTGAGAGGATCAAAGGAGGAGAGAGAGGATCGAAGGGGGAGAGAGCTTTACAATTAGCCCCATACCCCTGCCCTTTCCCCGTAGCCCTAAAAAATGTTTCCCCTTCAAATATTTATCAAATTCTCTTTTGAAATTTATTATTGAATCTGCTTCCATCACCCTTTCAGGCAGTGCTCTCCAGATCATAACAACTCGCTGCATAATTTTTTTTCCTCATGTTACCTCTGGTTCTTTTGCCAATTACCTTAAATCTGTCCTCTGGTTACCGACACTTCTGCCACTGGAAACAATTTCTCCTTATTTATTCTTCAAAACCATTCATGATTTTGAACACCTCTATCAAATCTCCCCTTAATCTTCTCTGCTCTAAGGAGAACAAATCTAGTTTCTCTAGTCTCTCCATATAACTGAAGTCTTTCATCCCTTGTGACATTGTAGTAAATCTCCTCTGCACCCTCTCTAAGTCCTTGACATCCTTGCACAATACTCCAGCTGGGGCCTAAGCAGTGTTTTATAAAGGTTTAGCATAACTTCCTTGCTTTGTACTGTATGCCTCTATTTATAAAGCCTTTTTAACAGCCTTCTCAGCTTGTCCTGCCACCTTCAAAGAATTGAGTACGTTCACCCCCTTAAAATTATACCATTCAGTTCATATTGCTGCTCCTCAATCTCCCTACCAAAACGAATCACTTCACACTTCTCTGCGTTAAATTTCATCTGCTATGCATCTGCCTATTTCACCAGTCTATGTCCTCCTGAAGTCTGTTACTATCCTCTTCATTGAAACTTATAAAATTCTAACAGGACTAGACAGACTAGATGCATGAAGGATGTTCCCGATGGCGGGGGAGTCCAGAACCAGAGGTCACAGTCTCAGGATACGGGGTAAGCCATTTAGGACTGAGATGATGTAAAATTCGCAATTATCACGATTCGAAATAACGAGAGAGATACAGATTCGTTTAAGCAGTTTTATTTAAACAGAATGCTGTCACGATTAAAACGGACACAAGAAGCCTGTAAAATGGCCGCCACACCTCGTGGCAGAAGTTTCCAGAATTTTCAGTGGGCAGACAAGATGGCGTTCGAATAAACATTTCAGTATAAGATTGGATAATACTCAGCAAACATTGGTAAAGACAGGATGCGACCTGTCTGCATTCGACACAATAGCAAGAGATATAAGTGCTGGAATCGTTTTCCATGCACAAGTAAGGACTATTGTACTGGGCAATCAGAGGCCCATCCAAATACATCAATACGCAAATTCCCCACGGCTCTACAATGAGAGAGCCATTCTCGGGTGCTTACACAAATATTTCGGAGGCCCCCAAAACCCCGCCAGGGAGGCTCCTAGCTGGTTCCACAATGGGAGAAACATTAACGGGTACTTGGCAGTTACAAGTATCACCGAAACCCATTACAGACAGAATCACCCCATACTGAGAAGTTCGAGCGCCAAGATTTTACAAAAGATGAACATTAAGATTTGGGCGGGAGATAAGGGAACCGAGCACTATAACTATAGACAACGAACGTCCATCGCTCTCTTGACTCTTATCTCTGCTGACTATTGACTTGGGCTGAACTCTTATCCTCTTGCCGTTCATCGAGCTCTTGTTCTCCGGGCTCTTATTCCGCTGAACCTTTTGGGGTCGACCTCGTGGCTTGCTACGGACTGCTGAAGCTCTGTGAAGAGCTGGATTTCGAAGGCCAGTAATCGGGGGCACCATCCCGAAGGTCGGTAAACGGTGTCTGGACCCGAAGGCCCGAGGAGACGAGACGAGATGAGATGAGAAGAGAAGAAGAAGACCACACGTGCCGCCGCGGTCAGTAAACCCCGACCGCGCCCGAAAATATATAGACCATTTTGAACTCTACAGGCTACTTCACGAACTGGCATAGGAAGACTCTTCTTCGAATTCTACAAGGTGTCCGAGGTCCACACAGGTCTTCATGACAACAGACGGTCCAGCCTGCTAGCCGGAGCAGGGCAGATAAACAAGTGGGGTACAGAAACCCTTTTCAACACGTGACAGTCAGGCGTTGCAGCGAAAATAGCCGAGCGCCTCATTTTAAATTCTCCGAGGTATCACGAGTGGTGAGCATGTTTCTCGATCCTACAAATCTAGATTAGTGTAGGTATTGATAGGGGAGGGTGGTTTTTATTAAGGATAAATATAATGTGTTCCCCTTTTTACGATGTGTCGTGCGCTCCTCATTACCCTAGACCCAGTTTTATAAATGTATGTAAGCTTGTACTGTCATCAATCTGTGCTTATGACATGTATTTCGTGATCTTGAACAATATGCAATAAAGATTTCCATTTCGTACTATTCAACCGGGTCTACCTGAGTTTTCTCTGCATTACTGCTCTCGCACCTAAGTCCAGTGTTAGAACCGTAAGGGCGAGTGGGTCGAACCACTCACAGGTGTTTAGTGCTACAAGGCTGGCCGGAGACCAGGGCAAGCAATAAGGCCTAACCCCGCACAAGCACCTAGGAACCTGAACCCCTTACAATGAGGAGGAATTTCTTCACCCAGAGATTGGTGAACCTGTGGAATTCTCTACCGCAGAAGGCAGTTGAGGCCAATTCATTAAATATATTCAAGAAGGAGATAGATATATTTCTTAAGGCTAAAGGGATCAAGGGATATGGGGAGAAAGCAGGGACAGGGTACTGAATTTGGATGATCAGCCATGATCTCATTAAATGGCGGAGCAGGCTCGAGGGGCCGAATGCCCTACTCCTGCTCCTATCTTCTAGGCTTCTATGCTTCATTGTTTACTACATTTCTGAGCTTCTTGTTATCTGCAAACTTTGAAATTATGCCCTGTATACCCAAGTCCGTGTCATTAACATATATATATATATAAAGCAGTGGTCCCAACACCATTCACCACTACTCTCTGCGTTCTGTCCCTTAGCCAGTGTTGTATCCACACTGTATCCCTTTAATCTCATGGGCTTAAATTTTGCTAACAAGACTATGTGGTACATTATCAAATGCCTGTTGAAAGTCCATATACACAAGATCAACCATACTACCCTCATCAACTCTCTCCATATTGCAGCATGTATCTCATATTGCCCAGAAGGCAGCCTTCCTTCTCCATAGAAAAGCAGAGACATGCAGAACTACCACAATATAAATGAGTCAGCTTTCGAGAAAACGGAAAATGAGTTTTCAGATGCATGACTCACTCATAGTTGTAAAGAATTTGATCATTGGGCAAATGCTGCCCTCTTTGTGTTAATCTACCACTGCCTTTCCTATCAGTGCGCCAAGAGCTGTGTAAGTGTCATGGAGCAGGCTGTATCTCCTTGGAGAACTGTATATACCCTTTCATTTACTGTAGTGTACAACACCTGATTCCAGGTATGTCTGCAGTTGGTGCCTGGAAAGCAGAGGTGCAACCGGGTATCTAAAGGCTGATGTCCTGATGACCAATGGGGTGGCTAGCTTACAGGCCAGGCATACCAGGAAATCACAGGTGTGTTGCCCCTGATTTTGGATCTATAAACTTCTCGGTATATGTGGTAGCTCCCTGCCAGTATTGCAAATTCAGAAACTTACTCCCATAGAGCTGGGAGGCGGGATAATTCTTAATTTTGCAGTGGGCAAGAGAAAGGGACATGACCCATGACAAAAAACAATTGGGGGGTGGGGGGTTGGTGGGCTATGCTTGAAGGATTCTGTGGTATAGAATTGGAGGACAGCTGTAATTTTCACTGCCTCTGGTAGTACCATCTGAATATTGGATCATGGCTGCAGGTGCTGCTAGAGAAGGTTGCCAAGCTCAGAGTCTCCCTGCTTTAATCATAGCTTCCTAATGCATCGCTCCAAATAGTGCAATACTTAGCGAGTGCTGCTTTGTCATATCTTTTAGATGAGATCTTAAACCAAGGTCCTGTATGCCTGTTCAGGTGGATGGAAAAGATTCTATGGCACTATTCGAAGAAGAGCAGGGAATTCTCCTGCTCTCCTGGCCAACATTTATCCCTCAACCAACATTACCCAAATTAACTAATCATTTATCGCATTGTTGTTTATTGGATCTTACAAACAATAGTGATGACACTTCAAACATAATTCCTTGGTCGTGAAATGTTTTGAGACATTCTCAGGACGTGAGATGTGTCATAGAAATGCGAAGGATGGTTGAAGCAAACACTGATGCAGGCACACACATGTGGATCATGGAAATAAGATGATTGCACCTTCTTTTGAATTTTTGGTAATGATTTGTTGGCAAGAAGAGAGATCTAACTGTTATAGTTGGAGATAAACATGTAGGGATGGAAGGGAAGGTGGGGGGTTTTGACGCAGCATGTTGGCATGAGGTGAGTGAAGGACAGGGATGCCCATATCATTGTTCATGTTGCTGAAGCAGGGCTGCTTTTAACTAAAGGTTGGTTTAATCAGGCCTTGCTGCAAACATATGCCTGAGTGTGCATCAGCCAGTTCCACTGCTCCTTTCCCTGGAGACAAGAGTTCAGGTTCACGTTCCAGCCCTTCTGGCTGCTTGGGCTCCTCTCTTCTCCCATTGCACAGAATACAGCAGTTGCAAGAAATCTTTGCGGTGTTCTCTGGGCTGTACAATAGGGCCCCATCTCATCTGTCCAGACATTGAAAACATTGCTTTTATATCCCGATGGTACGTTCTACAAGAATTCAGTTGGAGGCATGAGCCTCATTAGACTTTCCTTTGACCTCATATAAGGTTTTCAGACAATTAGCTAGAATAGCAAGGTCCCCCAGGGGCCAGCTATCCATTCTGCCTTCTCCTTCAAAGAGTTGTGGCTCTGTCAACTGTCAGTAGATGAAAGCATCATGTTGTTGCTGGGGTATCTGGTTGTCACATGCATTATTCGGTTGTGGTGGTTTGAGACCACCACCTTGTGTATGGAATGAAGTTCTGGAGTTGCTGGTTGGCACCCTGCTGTCAATGTAGTTGCCATCAATGGTACCCTGCACTCTTTGGAACTCAGCCACTCCAGATATCCCCCAGCAGGCAAAGCTAATCTAACATTTGTCACCAGTGGCACCTTAAGGGGATTATTACAACAACAACTTGTGTTTATATCGCACCTTTAACGTAGTAAAACATCCCAAGGTGCTTCACAGGAGTATTATAAGACAAAAAAATTGAAACCAAGGCACATAAGAAATTCGGGCAGATGACCAAAAGCTTGGTCAAAGAGGTAGGTTTTACGGAGCGTCTTAAAGGAGGAAAGCGAGGGAGAGAGGCAGACAGACTTAGGGAATTCCAGAGCTTAGGGCCTAGGCAGCTGAAGGCACGGCCACCAATGGTTGAGCGATTATAATCAGGGATGCTCAAGAGGGCAAAATTTGAGGAGCGCAGATATCTCGGGGGGTTGTGGGGCTGGAGGAGATTACAGAGATAAGGAGGGTCGAGGCCATAGAGGGATGTGAAAACAAGGATGAGAATTTTGAAATCAAGGCGTTGCTTAACCGGGAGCCAATGTAGGTCAGCGAGCACAGGGGTAATGGGTGAATGGGACTTGGTGCGAGTTAGGACATGGGCAGCCGAGTTTTGGACTACCTCAAGTTTACGTAGGGTAGAATGTGAGAGGCCAGCCAGGACTGCGTTGGAATAGTCAAGACTAGAGGTAACAAAGGCATAGATGAGGGTTTCAGCAGCAGATGAGCTGAGGCAGGGGCAGAGATGGGCAATGTTACGGAGGTGGAAATAGTTATGCCTTAGTTATGCCTTAGGTCTTAGTTATGCCACGGATATGTGGTCGGAAGCTCATTTCAGGGTCAAATATGACACCAAGGTTGCGAACAGTGTGGTTCAGCCTCAGACAGATGCTAGGGAGAGGGATGGAGTCAGTGGCTAGGGAACAGAGTTTGTGGCGGGGCCTGAAGACAATGGCTTCGGTTTTCCCAATATTTAATTGGAGAAAATTTCTGTTCATCCAGTACTGGATGTCGGACAAGCAGTGTGCCAATTTAGAGAACTGGAGGGGTCGAGGGAAGTGGTGGTGAGGTAGAGCTGGGTGTCGTCAGCGTACATGTGGAAACTGACACCGTGTTTTCAGATGATGTCACCAAGGGGCAGTATATAGATAAGAAATAGGAGGGGGCCAAGGATAGATCCTTGGGGGACACCAGAGGTAACGATGCGGGAGCGGGAAGAGAAGCCGTTGCAGGTGATTTTCTGGCTACGATTAGATAGATAAGAATGGAACCAGGCGAGTGCAGTCCCACCCAGCTGGACGACGGTGGAGAGGCGTTGGAGAAGGATGGAGTGGTCAACAGTGTCAAAGGCTGCAGACAAGCCAAGAAGGAGGAGGAGGGATAGTTTACCTTTGTCACAGTCACAAAGGATGTCATTTGTGACTTTGATGAGAGCCGTTTCGGTACTGTGGCGGGAACGGAAACCGGATTGGAGGGATTCAAACATGGAGTGCCGGGAAAGATGGGCATGGATTTGGTAGGCGACAACACGTTCAAGGATTTTGGAAAGGAAAGGGAGGTTGGAGATGGGGCGGTAGTTTGCAAGGACGGAGGGATCAAGGGTTGTTTTTTTGAGGAGAGGGGTGATGATGGCAGATTTAAAGGAGAGGGGGACAGTACCTGAGGAGAGTGAACCGTTAACAATGTCAGCTAACATGGGAGCCAGAAAAGGAAGTTTAGTGGGAATAGGTTCAAGGGAGTAGGAAGTGGGTCTCATGGACAGGATGAGCATGGAGAGGTCAGGAGGGGAGATCGGAGAGAAACTGGAGAAAGATGCGAGTTCAGGGCTAGGGCAGTGGGAACCTTAGAGGAAGCAAGGAAGGGAAGTGGCAGAGGCAGCTGATCGGATGGTCTCAATCTTAGAGACAAAGAAGTCCATCAGATCCTCGCGCTTGTTGTTGGTGAGGGTGGAGGAGACAGGGGAGAGGGGTTTAAGAAGATGGCTAGCAGTAGAAAATAGTAGCCGGGGGTTATCTTTGCATTCCAGAATTATCCAGGAATAGTGAGCAGTTTTGGCAGACAAGAGTAGGACCCGATAATGCTTTATGTGGTCCAGCCAGATCTGGCGGTTAATGGCTAAACCAGTTGTCCACCACATCCGTTCAAGTCTGCGTCCCTTGGACTTGAGGGACCGAGGATGAGGGCCGTACCAGGGGGATCGGCCAGGGTGAGAGAGAGTAATGGTTTTAATAGGGACTAGGGTATCAAAGGTGGTGGTGAGGGTGTGGTTGAGCAGATCGGTAGCTGCAGAAATGTTGTGGTGAATGGAGGGCCAAAGGCTGAACAGTTGGGATTTCGTAAGTGCAGTTGTAAGAGAGTTGGGAGAGAGTTTTTTCCAGGGGCGGACACAGAAGGAAGTAGTGTTGGGTGGGGGAAGGGGGATGTGGGTGGAGAGCGATATGAGGAAGTGGTCAGAGATGGCCTTATCTTCAATTGACTCGATGGGAGTAGCGAGGCCACGAGAGATGGCAAGGTCGAGGGGGTGGCCATGAATATGGGTTGGAGAGTTCACATGGAGGGAGAGATTAAGGGAGGATAGGAGGCTAGTGGACTCAGAGGAGAGAGAGCATGAGGAATTGAGATGGAGGTTGAAATCAGCGAGGACGAGAAGTCGCTCAGTGCAGAGGTTGAGGGTGGAAAGCAATGAAGATATCTAGGTAATAAGATTTTTATCTTACTTGGGTGGGTGGTAGAGAACGAGAATTTTAAATGAGAGTTGAGAGGGGTGGAACAAGGTGAGATGCTCAAAGGAGGAGAAAGTGCCGGAGGAGTAGCGGGACAGTCCCAGGTGTGATTTGGTGATGAGAGCCACACTGCCACCACGATGGGTCTGGGTGGGGCAAGTGGTGGAAGGTATAGCCAGGCGGAGAAGCTTCATAAAAGATCAATGCAGTGGTGACTTTAACAGCAACATGCAGGTCTGTCCCTGGGCTGGATGTTGCCTGCAGGTCAGACTCCAGTATACAGCACAACTCAGTGACTCCTGAAACGTAGAAGGTGAAGGCAAGTCCCTTCCGACATGCCCGAATAATTGTGCTTGTGTCGTAAGATGTAATTCCTGGGCTGGGTGCTGGTAGGTGCCGGGCGCTGGTTGTGCCTCTCTTTCCCCCTGAGTGAATTCCTCTTCTTCCTCCAAACCCAGTAAACAGCCCTTGGCAGGCCCATAGAACACACTTGATCAGTCTGCTTGCAGCTGCAGGAGTGATCTAGTGGCAGCAGGAATGCTGATGTGGAAGGTGCAAACCATGGGGATGAATAGAAGGGAAACAGCAACAGGCAGCAGAGGAAAAAATACACCAACTTTAATGATCATTGTTCAGTTAGTAAAGCAAACGCATCACTCAGAATGCAGGGCTCACCAAGTGGAATCCTAACTTCAAATGTTGGAGTTCTTCACTGAATGGTTTGCAGGCCTCCGTTTTATACAGGCATCCAGTGAATCAGGAGCTGTGCTGCAAACCTGCACAGAATGGTACCAATTGATTCATTGACATCATTTTGTAGTGCCATTTGAGGCCTGTGCACATACAAAGGAATTCAATAGGGTAATACATAGGCTGCAAATTTTATTCCTCTGAGGGGGCGGGTTTGGAGACAGGTCTGTCGCGAAAATCGGAGAAATTGGGGGCAGGCTGCGAACCCGCCTCCATCCCGCCTCCACGCAACTTTCGGAAGTGTCGGGTCAGCCGCTATCGAACTGACCCGACACCAAACGGCAGGACAGGTTGTTAAGGCAGTTAATACGTCGGTAACTGCCTAGTTAATCCTATTTTAAAGGGCTGATCATATTTTCGTGGTTTTTCAAGATGCTGCCCGCCTTCATCAAAACACACCTGGTGAATGGAGGCGTGTTCACCTCGGATCTCAATAGTTGACAGCTGCTCGAGCAGCTTTAAAGTGGTCCTGCAATGTCTCATTCTTTCACATGCCACAACTTAGTGGCTTGAGGTTTGGGAGACATTTTGGTGCTCAACTAATCTTGAGGTTAGAGTCTGACATCCGTCTGCTGTGTCAGCTCCTTGGAACACCCTCTGGCCACTTTGTCTGAGCGCTCACAACCTCCATTCCTTGACTGAGATATCTACCAGCGGTATGGGCTCCATTTATTTCCTCTCATCCTGGTCGTCATGATCGGAGGAGCAGCAGCTGCGTGACTCAGCGCAGAGCTTCCTCGGAAGAAGAGGAGGAGGAGGAGGAGGAGCGCCTTGCGGGCCCTGTTGTGACTAATGCAGCATCCCTCCAGGTCACTGCTGCCCGTCAAACAAGGGATGCACTCTGCCACATTCGCATAGCTTACTCTTCAACCATAGGTGGCTACCATATGGCTCTCTAATTGTAGGTGACCATCCTCCAACGTCATACATCATCTCTGCTATAACCGGTTCTTTCATATCACTTCCACCATTATTACAAATGCAAGTCGCCCTGAGCCCGCAATGCGCATTTGCCATTTCCCAGAACACATAGGTTGCAGCTTCCTCTGAGGAATCTTCCGGCTCTTCCTCCTGGACAGTGGGGAGGGGGGCTCTCGATGGTCATGTGGGGGAGTAAAGGCACGAGTTAGACATGTGACACTAAAGTAGCATGCACATTGAATTGTGTAGTTGATCATAACTCAATCTGTATGAGTATCAGATGCCATATCAGTCACTCATGCAATGTAAATGAGAGGGATGCAAATCTATTCTGTCACCAGCTTGTTCTACTGCGCCCATCTGACTGTCCCCCACTTCCAGATCCTCAGCACCTCCTATGACCTCCAGAGCAGCCTCCTCAGCAGTGGTCAGATGGGCAATGGAAGGTGGCCCTCCTCCTGTCCTGGCCTTCTCCCTCTTATTGTGGCTCTCTTTTCCTGCAATGAGGGACACAAGTGGAGTTTGAGTGAGAATGATGGAGTGAGTGTAGAGAATCCATAGCATAGATGCTTAGGGGGAGACAAAGATGGAGTGAGGTGCCAATACCAAGGGCCCTCCCTGTGCGTTGTTAGTTGTTGTCATTGCATAACAGTGATAGCGAGTGTGAGGGGTGCATAGTAGAATAGTGAAATGATTCTGTACATAGAGAGAGAGGGATGGTTAAGGGTGCAAGGGACGTAAGGGTAAAGTGGGATGTGCAGCAGTAGGTTGACAATGCAGAGTGCTGGTGATGAGAGGAGATGGGGAGCAGATTGAGGGTAAGTGTGATGTTATACTCACTTTTCCTGAGCAACCAGGTCACTAAACCTTTTCCTGCATGGGACCCAGGAGTGAGCACACAACGATCTGGAGCTGACCTCCTCAGCAATTTGCAGCCAATCTGTTTTGCTTTGCTGAGGAGGCTTCCTCCATCCAGAGGATGGGAAGAGTACCTCCTGGCGCCTTCTCACTCCATCCACAAGACCATGAAGGGAGTCATCATCAAAGCGGGGAGAGGCCTTGGCTCTTGCAGCAGTCATGGGTACAATGGGGACAGCACGGTGGCATAGTGGTTAGCACTGTTGCCTCACAGCGCCAGGGACCCGGGTTCGAATCCGGCCTCGGGTGACTGTCTGTGTGGAGTTTGCACATTCTCCCCGTGTCTGCGTGGGTTTCCTCCGGGTGCTCCGGTTTCCTCCCACAGTCCAAAGATGTGCAGGTTAGGTTGATTTGGCTATGATAAATTGACCCTTAGTGTTAGGGGGATTAAATACGTGGGGTTACGGGGATGGGGTGGGATATGTGTCGGTGCAGGCTCGATGGGCCGAAATGGCCTCTATCTGCATTGTGGGGAATCTGTGATTCTGAATTTCCAAACGAGAACCAGCAGGAAAGGATGAAAATGAAACAATGCTGCATGGGCCCCTTAAATACAGTTGGCTGACAGACGTCAGCAGAGGTGAGCAGCAGACCCGAAACCACTAATTGGGCCAGGTAGCGCGCACGCAGAGATTCAATAGGGCAATTAAGGCAAAATCGCAGTTTCTGACTGGCTGGAAGTGAAGGCGGGACCGGAACCCACCGAACATCAAACCCCCACCCAACCCCACCTCGCGGCCAAAGTGACTCCCACGGCTTCTCCGTGGAAACCCGCTGGGCATTAAAATCGACCCCCACTAGTCAATACTCAATTCAAATGGGGGATAAAGTCAACAAAACGAGGTACTTCCAGTCATTGTTGGCATTAATTCACAACTGTTATTGGTTGATTGTAATGAAAACAGAAGAAGTGAGGTGCCAACTTCCAGCAAAGAACAAAAAGCTATTTCTGGGACTTCTGCAAATTATTTGGCTTGTCTTCATGCCTGTCGTCATATCCCTAAACTAGTTTCAGTATTATTCCACTTCATACAGAGTACAAATCGCAAAGGGTTCTAATTATGCAATATATGCTGAATGACACCAGACTTCATGAGACAAGCTGCTGCTACTTCGCAATGTGAGTCACCTCAAGCCCATTGTGCCAGAATCCTGGAGTGAAGAGAATTGTATCTGCAGAAATCAATTAAATTTTGGACTATTTGATACAATGCCAACTTCTTTAGTTCTTGGATTTACCAGGTATGTGATTTAAAAGTGAGCCTCACTATCAATAGGTTCTTTTAAAAATCAGTTAGAAAGAATTGCTGTCAACTTTAGCATTGTTTTGTTCTTTATCTGGACATTTGTTTTATTTTTTAACATGATTGGTTAATGGAAAAGGAAGTAAGAGTGCTTGCTTTCGATAAGTCCCATATAGATGCACATTACAGGGGTTATTTTCCAACTTTGCAAATGAATTTAATTGGCAGGAAAAATCATACACAGCACGAGGACAAATTTCCAGCATGTTCTGTGTCGAAGTTTTACATGCCGAGTAGAGCTCTTTCTTAAACATAGAATCGTGTCAAAGAAGGCTTTTTAATAAAGTTTACTTGTTACAAGGGAAGGTTCTGACACAGTCAAGTTGCTATGTCAGAATGCTTCGAATCTTACAAGATTTGAACATACTTTATACAAAAAGAACACAGAACAGGCCATTTGACATAGCATTAAACATCCTGATTAATGAGGCAGAAACTTGTGAGTTATTGCATAGGTTTTCGTTATAATAACAAGCAGAAATTCAATGTTCATTCTCTAATCTGTGGGTTGATGGCTTACCTTATCTCATCCTGAGCTGGTTAGAACTAATTGATGCCTTATTTTGCTAAGCTTTTCTTAGATAAGGAATTCCGAGTTGTCTCTATCCTTGTAGCTAATTAGAATGATTTACTTATTATGGTGACTTCTACTGTCGGCCATTTTGAATTCCCTTTTTTAAATTCTTTTCTCAGAGAAGCCATTTTGTTTGTGTCTTAAAAGTAAACTGCAGTTCCACATTTTCCCCTTTTGTCCTTTCTAGGACAACATAGCTTTCTCCTATCGGTCCTTATACTAACTTAAAATCTAGTCAAGGATACCGACTTCTTTTCTGTTTGTAACCATCCCCGGGATATACCTGTATTGATGGTTGACCTTATCTAAGATCGTCCTTCTTCTCTGTCTATTCTCGGTGTTTGGGCGTATGTTCTTGTAGGGGTTTTAGTTGTGTTTTGGTGACTGTGGCGTACTTTTGTGGTTCATTAGTCTGCTGTTCTCTAACTTTTCCTGCAGCTTATACTAGCCTGCAGTTCGGGTGTTGCTATACACCCTCTAAGGAGATAGGGTACAGCAGTTCATAGAGGAGTTCTAAGTCATGGCCCACACAGTTTATACCTAACCTGTGGGGTTCTCCAAAGGAACTACAGCTGATTCATGACCCACACAGTTTATTCCTAACCTGTGGGGTTCTCCAAAGCACAAGTGCTTCTACGTGAGCCTCCAGAGTGCAGACCAAGTGGTATACAAGGTCGACGTCACCGGCAGTTGAAAGGAGTCCTCTCTCTTTCCCTAGCCTGCAGATCCCATTTGGGTGGAAGAATATTTTACCAAAAAGTGGGGAGCATGCAAAATGTATATATATATATATATATATGTATATCTTGTCTAGGTTGTCTAATCCTTAAAACTATATTTTATTCAATCGCCTCAGTTCCTCCCCGAAGGGACCATACTTTTCTTCTTCGTCATTCATTTCTTTCTGTATCAAGTTCATACTTACTTCAGGTATGACTACCTTGCCTAACCTATTACAACAACACTTAATCATTGTGACAACCAAAATGATACATGCCATCGTGGCTAATACTACTACTAATCCATGCAATAATACTTGTCCCATTGATCCCAACCATCCCCCTAATATCCAATCAGCCCAGCCGCCTTTGGTCCTGGATTGATAGAGCAGGGCAACCTGTTTCTGAATATGGTCCGCTAAGTTGGTTATATTTTCAGAGCTATCTGGGATATATGTGCAGCATTCTGCTCCGATCATGGCACATGTACCTCCCTGTGCAGCTAGTAGGTAATCTAGTGCCATTCTATTTTGTAGGGCGACGGTTCTCAGGGCTACCATTTCGGCGCTCACCTCCCTCAGGGATTTGACCGTGTCGTTAGCTACCCCCTCGATTAATGCTGACAGTAACAGTATTTCTTGGGAAGTAAACGCTATTCCAGCAGGGGGAAACATAGCTCCAACTAACATCTTCCATGTGGGGAGTTCTCTTTTCTTACAGCTATGCTTATGGTGGTCTTTCAATTCCTTTATGTGGTGTATGTATGGTACTACATACCCCAAATAGCATGATCCTGCCCAATTCTCTGGTAGCCAAGGGTATGCTCTGTGACCGCATATGAAGTACATCCCGTTATAGGCTGTCACTATCTGACCCGGTTGATCAGGGTTCACGTTGGTGCGGAAAACGGTAAAACCCATCTGATTGTCAGTATTCAATCGTTTAGTCCCATTCCATGGTCTGTTATTAGTCAAATTCATCAAACTGGTAGTATTGAACCACCAGCTTTCCATGGAACTCCCTGCCCCGTACGTAATAAACTTTTGTATGCAATGACTTTTCCCCATATTAACTCTGTTCCCTTTAGTCTGTCCTAGATCGCGTTCCCAGCAAATATCCCCGATCGGTCGGCCCTTTCCCGATGTATTGGTAAGGGCTAGAAAAGGAGGTACTTTCATATAATCATACGTCGGCTTGTACCATCCCTTAAAATTTTCTAACCAATATCCTCCCCCCTTAAACTCGTTTCTTAGGCTAGACCACTTTTATTCCCATTTATTTCCGAAGGTGGATAGGGTGGTATTTTTCTGTTTCGTATGATTTTTATTAATTATCCATTCTGCCATATCTGTGAGGTTCAAGGGTATCGGTCGCAGAGGTATTCCTCCTTTCACATGGGTAGGAATATGGCTACATACCCAACAGGCGTTTATCCCACTTTTTTTGGCATACTTATATGACATATACAAAAAAGTGTTCATATGTAATTCTCGTTTCTTTCGGGGTTCTTTTCTTCTCCCTTGGCAGGCTATACATATCAGTCCGATTAGTAGGTAAAACGTAAATAACAGCTTCATTATTTAAGTCTTTTCAAATTCAAATTCAACTGTCCTTATCTGATACTTTCTTGCAATGGGATGCGTGGATCCAAGTAGGTCTTTCCTTGACCTTTACAGCTGTATTTGTTGTCAAGAGTACTTGATATGGCCCTTCAAAGCGTGGCTGCAGACCGTTCTTCCTCTTAAAGACCTTTATGTAGACGTCATCTCCTGGTTCCAAATTATGGCACTTTCCTTCGGCCGGTTCCGTTTGAGCTTCCTTTACCTGTTGGTGAAAGCTGGAAATACATCTAGTTAATGCAATGCAATAGTTTAGCATATTTTCATCCATTTTATGAATGTCCATTTGTTTAACCGTAAAGGGTGCTGAGAATGGCAGTCTTTGGGGTCTTCCCATAACAATCTCATGTGGCGACAGTCCAGTTGTCCTGTTAGTTGCTGCTCGCATTACCATCAATGCTAAGGGTAACATTTCAACCCATTTTAGTCCAGTTTCATTGCAAAGTTTAGAAAGTTTATTCTTCAGTACTCCGTTATATCTTTCTACCAGCCCTGCAGATTGTGGATGATAACTGCAGTGAAAATGCTGATTAATCTGCAAGGCTTTACATAGTTCTTTAACGATCATTCCAGTAAAGTGCGATCCATTGTCGCATGAGAGCTGCATAGGTATTCCAAACCTTGGTATGATTTCTTTTAGCAAACACTTCGCAACTGTTACAGCATCATTCTTTTTACATGGAAAAGCTTCCACCCATCTTGAGAATGTGTCTATAATTACCAACACGTATTTGAATCCTAAACATACAGGTAATTCAATAAAATCCATTTGCAAATTTACAAAAGGGCCTGATGGATTTGGGTGGGAGGCAGACTGTACTTTCTCTGTCTTGCCTGGATTCATTTCCTGGCAAATGGTGCACCTTTCACTAATTTGTTTTGCAATTGCCGAAATACCTGGTGCATACCATGTTTGATTAATATAGTCTGCCATCCCCCCTTTGCCCGCATGTGTGAAAACATGAACGCAGCGGGCAATCCACGGGAGTAGAGATTTCGGGGCCACCATGCGGCCGTCATGGTGAACCCATATCCCTTCAGGCGTTTTAAAGCACGAATCCCTTGCCCAACTTAACACTTCGTCCGAGTTAGCCTGTGACTGAAAGGTCAAAACATCATTAATAGAAGGCGGGTCATTGTCTGATTTTTGTTGACGCAAAACAAATGCTGAGACTTGTGGCCCTGTATCTGACAGAGCGGCTGATTTAGCAGCTTTATCTGATCGATCGTTACCCAGGGAGATCTGATCCTGACCCCCGGTATGAGCCTGACATTTGATGACTGAAATTTTTGTGGGACACGCTAGGGCTTTTAAAAGGTTATTAATTTGTTCAGCATTTTTAACAGTTGTTCCTGATGAAGTTAGAAACCCCCTTAATTTCCAGATCTGTCCGTAATCATGAGCAACCCCGAAGGCGTATCTGGAGTCGGTATAGATATTAACGGTTCGACCAGCAGCTAGTATGCAAGCCCTTGTAAGAGCAAAAAGTTCTGCTTGTTGCGCTGAAAAAGACTGAGGTAATGAGAGAGCTTCCACAACTGAATGATCATCTGAAATGGCATATCCAGCCCTAGGTGATCCCCTGTCATCCCTAAGAGCTGACCCGTCCATGTAGTATATTAAGTCACTATTAAAAATAGGAGTTTCAGATAGATCTGTTCGGGCCTTGGTAGCTAATTGGGTAACCGTCTCTCAGCAATGTGGAATTCCGTCTTCTTCTGTTGGCAGCTGCATGGCTGGATTCAAAACTGAACACCTTTGAATTAGGAGGTTGGAATTAGATAGCAATGCAACCTCATATTTGCTGCTACGGGCTGATGTCAGATGTTGGGTGGCGTATTTTGTCAGTAGTACTTCAACTGAATGTGGCACAAATAAAACTGTTCAGTGATTAAGTGTGATGCCTTGAGCCTGTTCCACTGCGTAATAGGCAGCGGCTAGAATTGGCAAGCACCCGGGCAAACTGCGTGCAACAGGATCTAATTGAGTACTGAAATACGCTAATGGTCTCTGTTTATCCCCATGGATTTGAGTCAGAACAGATTGAGCAAAGCCCGCTTTATGATGGACGAAAACGTTAAACTGCTTCTGATAGTCTGGCAGCTCTAATGCTGGGGCTGATATAAGGGCTTGTTTAACATTTTCAAAGGCATCTTCAGCCTTTTTGTCCCAGGCGAGAGGATCCTCCGCTGTGGGTGCGGAAATATCCAGCAGTGGGCGTACCAGGTCCGAATATCCTACTATCCACTGTCTACAGTATCCTGACATGCCGAGAAAATGTTTCAACTGTTGTTTAGTGCTAGGCAAAGGTGCCTCACAAATGGCTTTAACTCTTTCTTGCATCAAACGGCGGCTATTGCCATGGAGCTCATGTCCCAAATATTGTACTTTCTCTGACACAAACTGCAGCTTAGAACGTGATACTTTATGTCCTTTTGCCGCTAAGGCACGTAGCATAATGAGCGAGTCGGTCTGGCATGACTGTACATCGGGTGAAGCTATCAGTAAATCATCGACATATTGGATAAGTGTGGATCCTCCGGTAAAGTGTATGTCTTCTAAATCACGTTTAAGGCTTTGCGAAAAGATTGTGGGGCTTTCTGTGTAACCCTGCGGGAGTCTTGTCCAAGTGAACTGTGTTCCTTTAAATGTAAAGGCGAAGAGGAACTGTGAATCTTGATGGATAGGGATACTAAAGAAGGCTGAGCATAAGTCAATGACAGTGTAGAATTTCGATCCAGAGGGAATGCTAGTCAGGATCGTGGCAGGATTTGGCACAACTGGGTAAACGGGTAATACTGATTCGTTCACTGCCCTTAGATCCTGCACAAGTCTCCACTTCCCACGCTCTTTCTTCTCGACCGGAAAAATCGGAGTGTTACATTGGCTCTGGGTTGGAACAATTATTCCTTGCTCCAACAAAGAGTTAATAACAGGCTGGATTCCTTGTTCGGCTGCTGTTGAGATCGGGTACTGCGGTCTACGGGGCAATCTGACAGATGGTTTTAATGTAACCTTGTATGGCTGAGCAGTTAACATTTTTCCAACCTCGTTTGAATGGCTAGACCATACTTGTGGTGGAATTTGATCGAGTAGTTGCTCTGTTTCCCGTGAGGTAACTGGAGGGGCGCATTTCTGCAAAGGATACATAGTGCATCTATCAGTAGGGATGTACACCTGTAGTCCTTTTTCTGAACAAATTATTGTAGCTTGCATTTTGCACAGCAAATCTCTCCCTAAAAGGTTCATAGGGGCATCGTCTGACAGAAGAAAAGCGTGCTGGCCAGAAAAATTGTCTGCTTGTATTTCTAATGGCTGTGACCACGTCATAGTCTGCGAGATGCCAGAAAGTCCTACACATGTAGCGCTCTTCTCTGTACACGGAGTTCCCTTAGCGTATTGCTTTGTTAATAGCGAGCTTGTGGCTCCTGTGTCAATAAGAAAAGGAACTCTCTTGCCCTGCATTTCTATGGATAAATATGGCTCATCTCTAGAATTTGATGATACAGAAGGTAATTGTAAAATGTGGGTAACGTTCGGGGCTGTTTCACTGCGTCATGCTGAATAATTTTGTCCTGGGGGTCCGAATTGCCCCTCCATATATTGATTTCCCCAAGGATTCCCTGTTGTAAAACCTGCCTGCGGACGAGTGTGAACTTGGGCTTGGGTATTTACATTGTTTTCTGCACCTCCCCAGCCTTGATTTTGCTGGTTGGGGAATGGGCAGTTAGCCTTCCAGTGTCCAATCTGACCACAATTATAACATGGAGAGTTTGTACCTCCTCCATTCCACTGGCCTCTGCCAGTCCCACCCCTATTTCTTCCTCTAAATCTACCTTTGTTATACCCTCTGGGGTAAAAATTCAGTTGGTTGCGCCTCCCGTTAGCGCCTTAAGAGGGCGCTAATGGGGCGCAAAGCCGCTAACGCCCGGGCGCAGCGATGTTTGCGCCGCTCGAGAACTTAACTTGAGATTGTGCGGCGGCGCTAAAACTTACCGCTGCGACCACCTGCGCGCGCAGATTGTGACGTCATTCCATGGTGCAACGCCCTTGTGGCGCCCCGGAGCGGAAATTGAGTGGCGCCCCCTGCCTTACCGCCTGGCGCATCCAACGACCAGAAGACTGGAATGCTATCAATCGCTGTGGGGCTGGGGGGGGCGCTATTTAAAGGGGGCCTCTTCCTGTATTTTATTGTTGGTGGCATTTTTGAACTATGCATTCTGAGAGAGAGAGGGAGAGACTTCTGGAGAGATTCAACGTTGTGTGAAGGAGTTTTGGGTACTGAGCAGCACTTTGCAGGTTCATTTTGATTTGCCATTCCTTGTATCGATTTAGCAGAGACTGTGGGAGCTGCACTCTGAGCTCTTTGCCTGGTACTCTCCATTGTTCTTTCCAGCACATTTGATGTGCAAGTCTCTCCAGGCCGAGATTCAAGGCTGCAATGAACAGGATGTGGATGGAAAGCAAGATTAACCATCCCCTTTAAGAACTGGCCCATGCCATTGTGTGTGTGTTCCATTGCTGACTGACATTACATGAGCTTCGCCAGCGCTCTGAGTTAACGCCTCACTCCTTGGCCTTTGCGCCTTAAGACAGGTGTACAGCGCCTGATTTAGCGCTCCACTCACCTCCCGGGGCGGTAAAAGTGAAGTTTCCAGTCAGTGCCGATAATTAGCGCCAGGCGCTAATATTTGCGTCCAGACGATATTTGCGCCCCAAATGGGGCGCGACCTAATTTCTACCCCTCTGCCTCATCCTCTGTAATGACCTTGATAATAAATAGTGGTCTGGTCAGTCGGGGCTGCCGAAGCTGCTTGCTCCATTATGAGGGAAACCTTGTTCTTTTGATCTCTATTTCTCTCCTGAATTTCTTTCAACATTTGTGTTAGTTCAGGAGTTGATGTATGCCTCCAATCTAGGCAGACCAGAGTCAATGGTTCCTTAAGTTCTGTTCTGAGACCATTTACGAGGGCATTGACTAAAGGAACCTGATAATTTTCTTTGGTCATTCCAGAATGTTGTCCCATAATTGCTTCTATCCTTTCTATATAATCCTCAACATCTTCGTCCTTTTTCTGAGTTGTCTCAATTATTTTTGTCCAATTAGTTCTTTTTGAGAATTTAACATGCATTACTCTATACAATTCAGTCCAGAACGGTTCGTTTGGTAGTGTTTCGGGATTCCAGTTCTGGTTTGTTCTATGATTTTCAATTAATCTGAATTTATCTTCGCCTTCTGTTAAAAGGCGGTATTTGGAATCCTTTAACCAAGCTCTGAGTAGCTGGTCAACGTCCACAATAGTGGGCTGGTGGCAAATAATGACGCTTTTCAGCTCACCAATCACTTTTTCTAAATCCTCTACGGGGTCTGGTAGTTCGTGGATTATTGTCCGTAGCTCGGACGCTGTCCATGGGCGATGGACAACAACTGGAGCTCCGTCTGGCACGTGAACATTGGGGAAACGTCTGAGCGGATTGATAGTGACATCTTCTTGGCCCTGTACCTGATCTGGCTGACGTGCATCATGGGATCTGGTATGCTGACTGACGTGTTCTGGTAAGGACCCCCGATTTCCATTTTGGGTTTCGGGTACTTCACTAACCGCTGCAACCTGTTGTTGCTCTGCATATGCGGGAGGTGGAGTTGGTCTTCCGTACCATCCCTGATCCTCGCCATCACTTGAGTGAGGCATGGGTAAAGGGGGGTAAACGGAGGTAGGAGCGGTAGGCTTCAGGGTTTGTCTTAAAGCCATTTGTCTGACTTCATCTGGTTTTGCCAATTTATTCACTGGGTCTTTTCTCTTATTTTTAATGTCAGATCTACTGGCTTGTATACTACGGTCCTTACGCCTTTCCGCTTCCTTTTTCCAGTCTGAAAAGGCTGACCAATTTACTGACTTTTTACCTTTTCTTTGTGGGTCTCTATTTGTGAGACAGTCCTCCAGACATGTAATCCTATCCATGTTAAAGGTTCCGTCAATGGGGAACGGGTATCTGCCATTCTTGGTCCATTTAGACCAATGAGGCAAATCCCTTGTGGACATCCAACCACAGTTCTGGAAGATGTAAAAGGCTGGAGTTCCTTTTTCTGGGATTTTACTTTGTGAAGCTCCCATCTTAGTAAAGTTTTAATTATACTAGGCACTCTTCTTCCGGATTGCAAATTTCACCCTTTACCCCTTTACAATTATTATTAACCCTTCGGAGCTCCACAAGTGACAAACAATAACAAGAATTAACAACAATAAAGACAATGATAAGTAACGCAAAAGCCCAAACAGGCAAACAAATCAAGTAATCAGACATTAATCTTATACTTTAAACTAAACAAATAGTCAATTCTCAGCCTGCGTTGAACGCCCCTACAAACTGAGTCCTTAACATTTAACTTATGCTTTATACGTAACTTATATTCTAAGTGAAGGCTTCTCTCTAAACCTTTCTGCCGCGAGACTCTTTTCTCCGGCTCAAGGGAACCACCCTTGATACTGCAGTTTTAACCTTTTAGCGCTTTTTCACAACCTGGTACCTTTAGTCCGGGACGCAGCCCTGCCGACTCTCTTTCTTGCCTTCTTTGCCCGATAGTTTTGAGACTTGAGCCCTCAGAATTCTTCTCCTTTTAACGTTAAAATAAAAGAAGCAAAAGTTACAAGATTCAACTCAATTCTAAAACAGGATCATCGCAGTGCTGCTGTCGGAAGAAACAGACTAACACCAATTCAGTATCTAGTGAGAAATCCTTTTAGGTGATAAAACATCACTTTTGGCCAGTTAGGATTTGTCACTAGAAATTCATAGTGTCCTCTGTCCGTGACTTACCGAGAGGTAGCAAGCGATCTCGGTGGGACCTCCAAGAAACTGTCGAAGTTTTACATGCCGAGTAGAGCTCTTTCTTAAACATAGAATCATGTCAAAGAAGGCTTTTTAATAAAGTTTACTTGTTACAAGGGAAGGTTCTGACACAGTCAAGTTGCTATGTCAGAATGCTTCGAATCTTACAAGATTTGAACATACTTTATACAAAAAGAACACAGAACAGGCCATTTGACATAGCATTAAACATCCTGATTAATGAGGCAGAAACTTGTGAGTTATTGCATAGGTTTTCGTTATAATAACGAGCAGAAATTCCTTAAAGATCAGATAACCAGACCTTCCTTGTGGGATCCCTTTGTTCAATGTTCATTCTCTAATCTGTGGGTTGATGGCTTACCTTATCTCATCCTGAGCTGGTTAGAACGAATTGATGCCTTATTTTGCTAAGCTTTTCTTAGATAAGGAATTCCGAGTTGTCTCTATCCTTGTAGCTAATTAGAATGATTTACTTATTATGGTGACTCCTACTGTCGGCCATTTTGAATTCCCTTTTTTAAATTCTTTTCTCAGAGAAGCCATTTTGTTTGTGTCTTAAAAGTAAACTGCACTTCCACATCTGCCAGGAAGCAAGGTTCCAACCAGGAGCATTGTTCGAAAATCGCCTCAAATTTGTTTATATTAATATTTCCCATTTACTGGAAACCTTCCGTAAGGTTACTTGTATGTCCAGCATGTAAGAAAACAGAACTTGGCCACAATTAGCAATCCGGGTGCAAATTGCACCCAAAATTACTCTAGTTTTGAGAAGTTTTTATTTCTCTCAAGTTTCCGCTCAAACTTTTTTGCATATAGCCAAATGTAAAATCTGCCATGAACCAATGCAGCGTTTTAGAATGCACTTAAAAAGAATTTGCATTAAAAAAAGTTTCCTTGATGTATTTAAGAGTGGTAACCTGGAGCAATTTTATTAAAACAGCTGAAAATGGGTTTATCACAAACAATAAATATTTTAATCAAAGTGTCTAGTCCACCACCTGTGAGTAACCCAATTTTAAATAACTGAAATAACTGAAAATGACTTAAAAAAAAATATACAGAACATTTACTGGACACATTGGGGTACAGTAGCTTTTTAGTAAATTTAAAAAAAATATTTAAAATCTTTTAAAACGTGCCTATTAGTGTCCTTGCGCCTAAAAAAAAAAGTTTAATTTTCAGAGCCTCCTTGAAGTCCTGCAAATAGGCACAATTAGCAGAAACTCGCCATGGTGATTAATTCAATCTGGGGGCAGTGCCAATTTTGTGGGTAGGGCCGGCTTCTAGCGAGATGTTTTTTAAACTGCGCAAAAGATCGCGGAAACTCGATTTGTGCTGAACGTAATTTGCGCTTGAAATTCCACGATCATTTGCGCTAGTTTGGCTGATTTCAGGCGAATTGCACTGAGAAAATCCACCACAACCTAGCAGAATCTCCTACCCCTGTATTTACCTCGTGCCTTTCACATCCTCAGCATGTCCAAAACCACTACACAGCCAATTATTTACTTTTGAAATTGTAGTCACTTGCTTTGTGCAGCCAATCTGTCCACAGCAAGGTCCCACAAACAGCATAAGAACATAAGAACATAAGAAATAGGAGCAGGAATAGGCCACTTGGCCCCTCAAGCCTGCTCCGCCATTCAATAAGATCATGGCTGATCTAGGGCTCAAAGTCACTTCCCAGCCCGCTCCCCATAACCCTTCACTCACTTATCTTGCAAAAATTTGTCTATCTCCACTTTAAATGTATTTAATGACCCAGCCTCCACAGCTCTCTGGGGCAGAGAATTCCACAAATTTACGACCCTTTGAGAGAAGAAGTTCCTCCTCATCTCAGTTCGAAAAGGGCGACCTTTTATTCTGAGACTGTGCCCCCGAGTTCTAGATTTCCCCATGAGGGGAAACATCCTCTCTGCATCTACCCTGTCGAGCCCCCTCAGTACCTTATATGTTTCGATAAGATCACCTCTCATTCTTCTAAATTCCAATGAGTATAGGCCCAGCCTGCTCAACCTTTCCTCATAAGTCAAACCCCTCATCTCTGGAATATACCTAGTGAATCGTTTCTGAACTGCCTCCAATGCAAGTATATCCTTCCTTAAATAAGGAGAGCAAAACTGTACGCAGTACTCAAGGTGTGGTCTCACCAATACCTTGTACAGTTGTAGCAGGACTTCCCTGCATTTATACTCCAACCCCCTTGAAATAAAGGCAAACATTCCATTTGCCTTTCTGATTACTTGCTGTATCTGCATGCTAACTTTTTGTGTTTCATGCACAAGGACCCCCAGGTCCCTCTGAACTGTAGCATTTTGTAATATCTCTCCATTTAAGTAATAGTTTGCTTTTTTATTTTTCCTGCCAAAGTGGATAACCTCACACTTTCCCACATTATACTCCATCTGCCAAATGTTTGCCCACTCACCTAGCCTGTCTATATCCCTTTGCAGATTCTTTGGGGGAAAAATTCAGTATCGCCCCATTTGGGGCGCAATTATCGGCCGGGCGCAAAGATTAGCGCCTGGCGCTAATTATCGCCACTGACTGCAAACTTGACTTTTAACGCCCCGGGAGGTGATTGGAGCGCTAAATCAGGCGCTGCACACCTGTCTTAAGGCGCAAAGGCCGAGGAGTGAGGCGCTAACTCAGAGCGCGGGCGCTGCGCAGGTGATGTCAGTTAGCGATGGAACACAGACACACTGGCGCCGGCCAGTTCTTAAAGGGGAGGGTCGATCTTGCTCTCCAGCCACACCCTGCTCATTGGAGCCTTGAATCTCGACCTGGAGAGACCTGTGATTACATTTTCAAGCCAAGGACTATGGAGAGAGTGAGAGAACGAGCTCAGCGCTTCAGCGAGCGGGCCTTGGATGCTCTGGTTGGCACGGTGGAGCGCAGAAAATCTATACACTTCCCTGAGAGTGGCAGGAGGCCTTTGCCGCGCGAGTACAGAAGAGTGTGGAGGGAGGTGGTTCAGAGCGTCTCCTGCAGGAGCATGGTGCCCAGGACCCATGTACAATGCCGAAAAAAGTTCAACGACCTCACTCGGGTCGTCAGGGTGAGTGGCTTTTTTTCAATACCTCTCCATCCCTCCATCTCAACCTCACTCTATGGCCAGAGGGTCTTAAAACCCCAATTAACAACACTCATCCAACACCTATGGCCCTTTCATGAAACACACACACACATTCCACACTTTGCATACAGTAAGGGCTATTCACCTATGGGAGGCACATCAGGCAAGACCATGGCTGCATACAGTAAGGGCTATTCACCTATGGGAGGCACATCAGGCAAGACCATGGCTGCATACAGTAAGGGCTATTCACCTATGGGAGGTACATCAGGCAAGACCATGGCTGTATATTTACTCAGACGCCGTCCTTTTTCTTGCAGGCCAAGCTGTCTCATAATAGGAGACAGCAGCAACGGACGGGTGGAGGGCGGCCTCAGCTGCAACCCCTCAGCGATCTTGAGGAGCGCGTCCACAGGATTGTGGCAAGCCGGGTGATCGGTCACGTCGCCACTGGAGATGCCGACCCCGTTCTGGACAGCAATGGTAAGGTCATCACCTTTTTGGCCTCTGTCCTTCCACTTGTCCCTCACAACACCAGCCTTTGACACTTTCAATCCAACTTACTAAATCGCTGCACTTATTCCTCCCTTACTGCCACCCTGTCCTCACGCTAAAGCCACTCTTGTACCTCCCTGCTTTCAGATGGTGATTCACCAGCTGAGGAGACGGGCCTTCAAGCTGCCAGTGGAAGTGAAGCTGCAGCCGAGGAGGAAGATGAAGGCGGAGCATCAGTGCCACCCTCTCCCGAGGAAGCCCATGCCCACACTGAGAACACGCCTTCCCTGGAGGGGAGCAGGGGGGAAGGGTCTGATGAGGGTGAAGCTCCAGGACCCAGCGGGCTGCAGCAACGCCATGGGGGTAGGGAAGAACGGGGGCCTTCTCCCCGGAGTGAGAGTATGCCAGTGAGTCCTACTGCACTGGACGCAGAGGAGGAGCGGCTGATCGCTGGAATGAACACCCAGGCGGTGGACATGCACACTGAGCTCATGGGTGCAGTGGGAAGGGTGCCCGAATGCATTGAATCACTGGCAAGGAGTGTGGAGCACTTCGCTGTAGCACAGGCGGATGCCACACTAAAGCTTAGTGCTGCAATTCAGTCACTGGCTGCCGTGATCCCATCTCTGACTGCTCTCATGCAGACTCAGATTGAGGCCACGCGAGCACTGACTGCTGCCATGCTCGATGGTTCGTTCACATTTCCCCGGGGCTCTCACCGCGCCGCAGCAGGCCAGCAATCTGTGCTCCAGCAGATTGCTCCGGATGCTGAAGTGCTGTCCCGTGGGAGTGCCAGTGTGTCGGTCGAGCAGGGAGTTGCTGTCCTCTCTCAAGATGACAGCATTCCTGCTGCCAACACTGTCACTTCTCCACTGCACTTGCCACCGCCTGTAGGACAGACTGCTGCCGCCCATGCAGAGTTGGTGCAGTCTGCAGCCGGGCCCTCCAGGCCCAGAACTGGTCGAGGCCGTCCTTCAAAGGCATCTGCAGTGTCAGGGTCTGACAATCAGCAGCCTTCCACCAGCCTTGCTGCAGCCACTGAGGTCCCATTACGGAGGAGCAGTAGGGTAAGAAGGGGGGAAGTGCGCAAGGGAAGGAAATCACCCTCGAAGGGCAAAAAGTAGGAGGTGTGACAAAATGTTGGTCATTTTTTTATTAAAGGCCGAGGTTCGTGGTCAAACTTTTGTTTAGTGCTTTGGACATTATCTCCAGGTTGTGAGAACCAGTTATGTTGATGACTGTTTTTTTGTGTTTATTTCTATGAGTTTGTCATGAAGAAATGACAGACACAGAGTTTGTAAAATAAATACGTTTTTGTATTCAAAATATACATGTTTGGTGTTTGGAATCATTGGTGCCTTGGCCGGCTTAGGGGTTGCGTGTTGGGTTCATTCATGTTGTTCTCAATGGCAGAAGCCATTTCCACAGCAGGGGCCTAGAAGCGGCTGCTATCAGCCGTTGACGGACGGCCCTTGCAGTTTCACCATTGTGGGCCGCCCTCACGCCTTGGTGCTGCTGATGATCATCCTCCTCCTCCTCTTCCTCCTCTTCCTCCTCCTCCTCTGGTGGTGCTCCAAGGCCTGGTGGCATTGGCTGGGTCCTGAGGATTGCCATGTTATGCAGCATGCAGCACACAACTACGAAGTGGGAAACTCGCTCAGGCGAGTACTGCAGGGCTCCTCCAGAATGGTCCAGACAGCGGAACCGTTGCTTCAGCACGCCGATTGTGTGCTCAACGATGTTCCTGGTAGCTTGATGGCTCTCGTTGTACCGCAGCTCAGCAGGGGTGTTGGGTGTACGGAGCGGTGTCATCAGCCAGGTGCTCAGTGGATACCCCTTGTCCCCGAGAAGCCAACCAACTGGCTGATGCGGTGCCTCGAAAAGTTCTGCCACAGTAGTCTGGCGCAGGATGAAAGCATCGTGGCAGCTGCCAGGATAGTGGGCATTGACAGCGAGTATCAGCTGTCTGTGGTCACAGACCAACTGAACATTCAAGGAATGGAACCCCTTTCTGTTCCGGAAATCCTCGGCATTCTCATGCGGAGCACGCAAAGCCACATGCGTGCAGTCAATGGCGCCCTGCACCATGGGGAAGCCCGCTATCCTCGCAAAGCCCAGAGCGCATTCATGCTGCTTGTCTGGCGTCATGGGGAAAGAGATGTCTCCTTTTAAAGAGGGCATTTGTGACGTGACGGATGCAGCAATGCACCGCGAACTGGGAGATATTGGCAAGGTCCCCAGCAGCAGATTGAAATGAGCCAGTAGCATAAAAGTTCAGAGCCACTGTGATCTTCACTGCCACCGACAGAGACGTCCTGGACCTCAGTTGAGGCTGCAGATCTGGCTGCAGCAGGTGGCAGAGCTCAGTGATCACCTCCTTGCTGAAGCGCAGCCTTCGCAAACACTGCTCATCAGACATATGAATGTAGGAGAGCTGGTCACGATATATCCTGGGAGGGTAAGCTCTCCTGTACAGACGCCTGTTGGCCCTCCTCCGTCTGGCCATCATTGCCACTCTCTCTCTGCGTCTCTGTGTTCTCCGATTCAGCTGGCGCAGGACGACACCCCCAATCAGTGCAGCCCCCATAGTCTCTTAGCAAGCAAAGTTATGAAGGCCAAAAACCAAAGTACCAGCGAAGTTATGATCAGTAGCCAAAACTACCTCACACAGCATTGACTCAATGCAGAAGTCTCTCTTTCTCTCTCTCCGAATCTCTCTCTCTCTCTCTCAGAACGAGTGGTGCAAAAATGTCAACCACAGAGAAAGACAGGAAGAGGCCCCCTTTAAATAGCGCCCCCCCCCCCCCCAGCCCCACAGCGATTGATAGCGTTCCAGTCTTCGGTCGTTGGATGCGCCAGGCGGTAAGGATGGGGGCGCCACTCAATTTCTGCTCCGGGGCGCCACAAGGGCGTTGCACCCTCGTATGACGTCAGAATCTGCGTGCGCAGGAGATCGCGGCGATTAAGTTTAGCGCTGCCGCAAAATGTCTAGTTAAGTTCGCGAGCGGCACAAACTTCGGTGCGCCTGCGCGCTAGCTGCTTTGCGCCCCATTAGCGCCCTCTTAAGGCGCTAACGGGAGGCGCAACCAACTGAATTTTTAGCCCTTTGAGTCCTCTGCACAACTTGTTTTCCCACCCATCTTTGTATCATCTGCAAACTTGGCTACATTACACTTGATCCCTTCATCCAAGTCATTAATGTAGATTGTAAATAGTTGGGGCCCCAGCACCGATCCTTGTGGCACCCCACTAGTTACCGTTTGCCAACCAGAAAATGACCCATTTATCCCGACTCTCTGCTTTCTGTTAGTTAGCCAATTCTCTATCCATGCTAATATATTACCCCCAACTCCGTGAGCTCTTATCTTATGCAGTAACCTTTTATGAGGCACCTTATTGAATGCCTTCTGGAAATCCAAATACACCACATCCACTGGCTCACCCTTGTCCACCCTGCTTGTTACATCCTCAAAGAACTCCAGCAAATTTGTTAAACATGATTTCCCTTTCCTAAAACCATGCTGACTCTGTTTGACTGCAGTATGTTTTTCTAAATGCCCTGCTACTGCTTCCTTAATGAAGGACTCCAGCATTTTCCCAACGACAGATGTTAGACTAACTGGTCTATAGTTTCCTGCTTTCTGTCTCCCTCCTTTCTTAAATAGGGGTGTTACATTAGCGGTTTTCCAATCCGCTGGGACCTCTCCAGAGTCCAGGGAATTTTGGTATATTGCAACCAATGCATCCACTATCTCTGTAGCCACTTCTTTTAAGACCCTGGGATGCAGGCCATCTGGTCCAGGGGACTTGTCGTCTTTTAGTCCCATTATTTTAGCGAGTACTATTTCCTTAGTGATAGTGATTGTCTTTAGTTCCCCACTCCCTGTGGCCCCTTGATTATCCATTATTGGGATGTTGTTAGTGTCTTCTACTGTGAAGACAGATGCAAAATATTTGTTCAGATTCTCTGCCATTTCCACGTTCCGTATTATTAATTCCCCAGTCTCATCCTCTAAGGGACCAATGTTTACTTTAGCTACCCTCTTCCTTTTTATATACCTGTAGAAGCTCTTACTGTCTGTTTTAATGTTTCTTGCCAGCTTATTCTCATAATTCATCTTCTCTCTCTTTATTATTTTTTTAGTCATCCTTTGCTGGTTTTTAAAATGAGATAATGACCAGTTAATCTGTTCTGGTGGTGTTGGTTGAGAGATAAATGTTGACCATGATACAGTGAGAACTTCCTGCTCTTCTTCAAATAGTGCCAGGGGATTTTTTAAAACAGGAAAATTATATTAATTTCAAAACTTAATTGCTTGATCGGCACCCCATTCACCACCTTAAACTCCTTCCACCACCAGGGCACCGTGGCTGCAGTGTGTACAAGATGCATTGCAGCAACTTGCCAAAGCTTCTTTGGCCGCACCTCCCAAACCCAGGACCTCTACCATCTAGAAGGACAAGGGCAACAGGCACATTGGAACACCACCACCTCCAAGTTCCCCTCCAAGTCACTCACCATCCTAGCTTGGAAATATATCGCCGATCCTTCATCGTCGCTGGGTCAAAATCAAGTAACTCGCTATCGAACAGCACTGTGGGAGTACCTTCGCCACATGGACTGCAGCAGTTCAATAAGGCAGCTCACCACCACCTTCTCAAGGGCAATTAGGGATGGGCAATAAATGCTGGTCTTGCCAGCGATACCCACATCTCGTGAATGAATTAAAAAAAAATTCTGGCAGTGTTTTGGGCTGTTTTTAGACTGATTGAGAATCAAATATTTGCAAAAACAGCTCAAGGACAAGATAATGTAAATTTTACAAGTGCATGCTCCCAGTACAGACCCTCACCCACTGGGAGTGCATATCAGAAAATCATGAAAAGCTGCCTAGTACATCAGGTAATCATGGGAATACTTACTTTTATTTCCCATCCAAATGAAGTGACATGAGTGAAGGGGAGAGAGATCAACACAGATAAAGACAGACGCAGAAGTGGAGCAGAGATAGTTAGATAGAAGTGAAGGGGTGCAAAGGAGGCAGAAATGAAGGAGAGAGAGAGATAGACAGAGGTGAAGGGGAGAGAAATAGATAGAAGTGAAGGAGAGAGTGTTAGACAGAAGTGAAGGAGAGAGTTAGTCAGATGTGAAGGAGAGAAGTAGACAGAAGTGAAACATAGAAACATAGAAACATAGAAGATAGGAGCAGGAGTAGGCCAATCGGCCCCTCGAGCCTGCTCCGCCATTCAATGAGATCATGGCTGATCATCCACATTCAGTACCCTGTCCCTACTTTCTCCCCATATCCCTTGATCCCTTTAGCCTTAAGAAATATATCTAACTCCTTGAATATATTTAATGAATTGGCCTCAACTGCCTTCTGTGGTAAAGAATTCCACAGGTTCACCACTCTCTGGGTCAAGAAATTCCTCCTCATTCCAGTCCTAAATGGCTTATCCCTTATCCTTAGACTGTGACCCCTGGTTCTGGACTCTCCTGCCATCGGGAACATCCTTCCAGTATCTAGTCTGTCTAGTCCTGTTAGAATTTTATAAGTTTCAATGAGATCCCCTCTCATTCTTCTAAACTCTAGCGAATATAAGCCTAATCGACCCAATCTCTCTTCATATGTCATTCCTGCCATCCCAGGTATCAGTCTGGTGAATCTTCGCTGCACTCCCTCCATGGCAAGAACATCCTTCCTCAGATAAGGCGACCAAAACTGCACACAATACTCAAGGTGTGGTCTCACCAAGGCCCTGTACAACTGCAGCAAGACATCTTTGCTCCTGTACTCGAATCCTCTCGCTATGAAGGCCAACATACCATTTCCCTTCTTAACCGCCTGCTGCACCTGCATGCTTACCTTCAGCGACTGGTGCACAAGGACTCCCAGGTCTTGTTGCACTTCCCCTTTTCCCAATCTATTGTCGTTCACATAATAATCTGGCTTCCTGTTTTTGCCACCAAAGTGGATAACCTCGCATTTATCCACATTATACTGCATCTGCTATGTATCTGCCCAATCAACCAACCTGTTCAAATCATACTAGAGTTTCTCTGCATCCTACTCACAGCACACACGCCCACCCAGCTTTGTGTCGTCTGCAAACTTGGAGATATTACATCGAGTTCCCTCGTCTAGATCATTAATATATATTGTGAATAGCTGGGGTCCTAGCACCGATCCCTGCGGTACCCCACTAGTCACTGCCTGCCACTCGGAAAAAGACCCGTTTATTCCAACTCTTTGCTTCCTGTCTGCCAAACAGTTCTCTAGCCAAGTCAGCACCTTACCCCCAATCACATGTGCTTTAACTTTGCACGCTAATCTCTTGTGCGGGACCTTATCGAAAGCTTTCTGAAAGTCCAAATACACCACATCCACTGGTTCTCCCTTATCTATTCTACCAGTTACATCCTCAAAAAATTCCAGTAGATTAGTCAAGCATGATTTACCTTTTGTAAATCCATGTTGACTTTGTCCGATCCTGTCACTGTTTTCCAAGTGCTCAGCTATTACATCTTTTATAATGGATTCTAGCATTTTCCCCACTACCGATGTCAGGCTTACCGGTCTATAAATCCTCGTTTTCTCTCTATCACCTTTTTTAAATAGTGGGGTTACATTAGCTACCCTCCAATCCATGGGAACTGTTCCAGAGTCTATAGAATTTTGGAAGAGGACCAGCAATACATCTACTATTTCTAGGGCCACTTCCTTAAGTACCCTAGGATGTAGATTATCAGGCCCAGGGGATATATCGGCCTTCAATCCCGTCAATTTCCCTGACACCATTTCCCTGCAAAAACTGATTTCATTCAGTTCCTCCCTCTCAGTAGACCCTATGTTCCCCGACATCTCTGGGAGGTTATTTGTGTCCTCCTTTGTGAAGACAGAACCAAAGTATGTATTTAATTGGTCTGCCATTTCTTTGTTCCCCGTTATATATTCCCTGAATCTGACTGCAAGGGACCTACGCTTGACTTCACCAATCTTTTTCTCTTCACATATATATAGAAGCTTTTACAGTCAGTTTTTATGTTCCCTGAAAGCTTACTCTCATATTCTATTTTCCCCCTCTTAATTAATCCCTTTGTCCTCCTTTGCTGAATCCTCAAATGCTCCCAATCCTCAGGTTTGCTGATTTTTCTGGCCAATTTATATGTCCTCTCCTTGGACCTTATGCTATCCCTAATTTCCCTTGTTAGCCACGGTTGTGCCACCTTTTTTGTTTTCTTTTTATGCCAGACAGGGATGAACAAATTCTGTAGTTCATCCATGTGATCTTTAAATGTTTGCCATTGCCTATCCACCGTCAACCCTTTAAGTAACGTTCCCCAATCCATCCTAGCCAACTCGAGCCTCATACCATCGTAGTATCCTTTATTTAATTTCAGGACCCTAGTCTCTGAGTCAACTACTTCACTCTCCATCTTAATGAAGAATTCTATCATATTATGATTGCTCCTCCCCAAGGGGCCTCGCACAACAAGATTGCTAATTAATCCTTTCTCATTACATAATACCCAGTCTAAGATGGCCTGATTTCCAGTTGGTTCCTCGACATATTGGTCCAGGAAACCATCCCGTATACACTCTAGGAATTCCTACTCCACAGTATTGTTACTAATTTGGTTAGCCCAATCTATATGTAGATTAAAGTCACCCATGATAACTGCTGTGCCCTTATTGCACGCATCTCTAATTTCCCATTTAATGCCATCCCCAACCTCAGCATTACTGTTTGGGGGTATGTATACAACTCCCACTAACGTTTTCCACCCCTTAGTATTTCGCAGCTCTACCCATACAAATTCCACATCATCAGAGCTAATATCCTTCCTTACTATTGTGTTAATCTCCTCTTTAACCAGCAATGCTACCCCGCCTCCTTTCCTTTTTGCCTGTCCTTCCTGAATATTGAATACCCCTGGATGTTGAATTCCCAGCCTTGGTCACCCTGGAGCCATGTCTCCGTAATCCCAATTATATCATATCCGTTTACATCTATTTGCGCAGCTAATTCATCCACCTTATTATGAATGGTCCTCGCATTAAGACACAAAGGGGGGAAAATTCAGTTGGTTTGCGCCTCCCATTAGCACCTTAAGGGGGTGCTAATGGGGCGCAAAGCAACTAGCGCCTGGGTGCGGCGATGTCTGCGCCGCTCGCGAAATCGACCAGACATTTTGTGGCGGCGCTAAACAATACCACCCCGATCTCCTGCGCCCGCAGATCTTGACGTCATTCGAGCATGCAACGCCCTTGTGGTGCCCCGGACCGAATATTGAGTGGCACCTCCCTCCTTTCCGCCTGGCGCAAGCAATGACAGGTAGACTGGAACATTTCCCAGTCGGTGTGGGGCTGGGGGGGGCGCTATTTAAAGGCAGTCTCTTCCTGGCTTTTTCTGTGGTAGACATCTTTGCACCACTCATTCTGACAGAGAGAGAGATTCTGAGAGAGAGAAGGAGAAAGTTCTGCATAGAGTCGACGCTGTGTGAAGTAGTTTTGGCTACTGAGCATCACTTTGCAGGTACTTTTGTTTTTGACCTTCATTACTTTGATTGCCAAGAGACTATGGGGGCTGCACTTATTGGGGGCGTCGTCCTGCGCCTGCAGATTCGGAGGCAACAGAGACGCAGAGAGAGAGTGGCAATCATGGCCAGACGGAATGGGCCAACAGGCCTCTGTACAGGAGACCTTACCCTCCCAGGTTATTTCGCCAACAATTGAGTGAGGAGGACATAAAAAACCTGCAAGGGGACATAGACAGGCTAAGTAAGTGGGCAGAGATTTGGCAGATGGAATACAACACTGGAAAGTGTGAGGTGATGCACTTTGGCAGGAAAAATCCTAGAGCAATTTATTATCTTAATGGCAAGAAACTGGAGAGTACTGAAGTGCAAAGGGATCTGGGGGTCCTGGTGCACGAAACTCAAAAGGTTAGTATGCAGGTGCAGCAAGTGATTAAGAAGGCAAATGGAATGTTGGCTTTCATTGCTAGGGGGATAGAATATAAAAATAGGGAGGTATTGCTTCAGTTGTACAAGGTATTGGTGAGACCGCACCTGGAATACTGCATACAGTTTTGGTGTCCTTACTTAAGGAAAGACATCCTTGCTCTCGAGGCAGTGCAAAAAAGGTTCACTCGGTTAATCCCGGGGATGAGGGGGTGGTCATATGAGGAGAGGTTGGGTAGATTGGGACTCTACTCATTGGAGTTCAGAAGAATGAGAGGCGATCTTATTGAAACATATAAGATTGTGAAGGGGTTGGATCGGGTGGATGCGGGGAGGATGTTCCCGATGACGGGTGAGACTAGAACTAGGGGACATAGTCTTAGAATAAGGGGCTGCTCTTTCAAAACTGAGATGAGGAGGAACTACTTCACTCAGAGGGTGGTAGGTCCATGGAATATGCTGCCACAAAAAGCTGTAGAAGCTACATCATTAAATAAATTTAAAACAGAAATAGACAGTTTCCTAGAAGTAAAGGGCATTAAGGGTTACGGGGAGCGGGCAGGAATTTGGACATGAGTCTAGGTTCGGATCGGTCATAGCCCTGTGGGTAGTGGAGCGGGCCCAGGGACCGTGTAGCCTGATTCTGCTCCTATTTCGTGTGTGCAATTCTGTTAGATGCAGGAGATGGTTCTGTGATAGATAGTAGATTGGCGGTTAGGATCAGATCAGCCATGATCTTATTGAATGGCGGAGCAGGCTCGAGGGGCCGATTGGCCTACTCCTGCTCCTATTTCTTATGTTCTTATGTTCTCCTACATTAATTTGTCTGAGGAGCAGTGTTTGCGCAGGCTGCGCTTCAGCAAGGAGGTGGTCACTGAGCTCTGCCACCTGCTGCAGCCAGATCTGCAGCCTCAACTGAGGACCAGGACATCTCTGTCGGTGGCAGTGAAGGTCACAGTGGCTCTGAACTTTTATGCCACTGGCTCCTTTCAAGCAGCTATTGGGGACATCGCCAATATCTCCCAGTTCATGGTCCATTGCTGCATCCGTCAGGTCACAAATGCCCTCTATAAAAGGAGACGCCAGTACATCTCTTTCCCGCTGACCCGGGCCAAACAGCATGAACGCGCATTGGGCTTTGCGAGGATAGCGGGCTTCCCCATGGTGCAGGGCCCCATTGACTGCGTGCATGTGGCATTGCGTGCACCGCATGAGAATGCAGAGGATTTCCGCAACTGCAAGGGGTTCCACTCTTTAAACGTCCAGTTGGTCTGTGACCACAGACAGCTGATACTCGCTGTCAATGCCCACTATCCTGGCAGCAGCCACGATGCTTTCATCCTGCGCCAGACTGCTGTGCCAGAACTTTTCCAGGCACCACATCAGCCAAGTGGTTGGCTCCTTTGGGACAGGGGTTATCCACTGTGCACCTGGCTGATGACACTGCTCCGTAACCCCAACACCCCTGCCGAGCTGCGATACAACGAGAGCCATCTCGCCACCAGGAACATCGTTGAGCAGACAATCGGCGTGCTCAAGCAACGGTTCCGTTGTCTGGACCACTCAGGAGGAGCCCTGCAGTACTCGCCTGAGTGAGTCTCCCTCTTCATAGTTGTGTGCTGCATGCTGCATAACCTGGCAATCCTCAGGACCCAGCCAATGCCACCAGGCCTTGGAGCACCACCGGAGGAGGAGGAGGAAGAGGAGGAGGATGATCAGCAGCAGCACCAAGGCGGGAGGGAGGCCCACAATGTTGAAACTGCAAGGGCCGTCCGTCAATGGCTGATAGCAAGCTGCTTCTAGGCCCCTGCTGAGGAAATGGCTTCTGCCATTGAGAACAACATGAATGAAACCAACCCGCAACCCCTAAGCCGGCCAAGGCAGCAATGATTCCAAAGACCAAACATGTACACTTTGAATACAAAAACTTATTTATTTTACAAACTCTGTGTGTGTCATTTCCTCATGACAAACTAATAGAAAGAAACACAAAAAAACAGTCATTAACATAACTGGTTCTCACAACCTGGAGATAATGGCCCAAAAATTCGGCCGAGAACGGGTGAGTACTAAGTGCGTACTCACCCGTATTCGTTCCCGAAGTGCCGGTTTCCTGCATGCACTGCGCATGCGCGGGAAACCGGCACTTCCGGTATGGTGAAGGGGGCGGTTCCTAAGTGAACCGCGTGCTCACTAGAGGCTGCGCGCACGCAGCACACTTAGGTTTTTTTTCAGGATTCAACGCGAGGGTAAGTATGGAAGATTCTACACAAGTAAAAAGGAGGCGTAAGACCCCTTTTGAACAAGGTAAGTAGTTAATTAAGTATAATTTTTAATTTTTTTCAACAGGTTTATCTTTTTTAGAGACTTTAAAGAAAGGTAAGTTTATTTTTATAACAATTTTTTAAAAATTTAATTATTTCAAAAATTTTAATTTTTGTTTAAAGTGGTTAATTTATTTAACTATAGTTATTTTATTAAGGTGATATTTTTTTTAATTTATTTGAGGTTTAGCTGTTCTTTTGGGGTCTCTTTCAATTCACAGTTTTGACAGCTCTCCTGTCAAATCTATGAATGAAAGATGGTCTGCTGCCATTGGCTCTCCATGGCCCACGTGATCCCAGAGGTCGCATCGCACTAACTGCGCCCCTGGGACACGCACACACTGCGCACCGGCACTAGGGAGAGGCCCAGGACCCAAAGTTCCTGTGGGCCCAAAACACAACGGCCGGCGCGGTGTGTGATATCGCACGCGATCCTTACCCCCGCGGCAAGCCTCCGAGTCAAATTTCTGGGCCAATGTCCAAAACACTAAACAAAATTTTGAACATGACCCTCGGCTTTTAATAAAAAATTGACCAACATTTCATCACACCTCCTACTTTTTGCCCTTCGAGGGTGATCTCCTTCCATTGCGCACTTCCCCCCTTCCCACCCTCCTGCTCCTCCGTAATGGGGGCCCAGTTGCTGCAGCAAGGCTGGTGGAAGGCTGCTGATTGTCAGAACCCGAGACTGCAGATGCCCTTGAAGGACGGCCTCGACCAGCTCTGGGCCTGGAGGGCCCGGCTGCAGACTGCACCAACTCTGCATGGGCGGCAGCAGTCTGTCCTACAGGCGGTGGCAAGTGCAATGGGTAAGTGACAGTGGTGGCAGCAGGAATGCTGTCATCGTGAGAGAGGACAGCAACTCCCTGCTCGACCGACACACTGGCACGCCCACAGGGCAGCACATCAGCATCCGGAGCAATCTGCTGGAGCACAGATTGCTGGCCTGCTGCGGCGCGGTGAGAGCCCCGGGGAAATGTGTCCGGACCAGCGACAATGACAGCAGTCAGTGCTTGCGTGGATTCAATCTGAGTCTGCATGAGAGCAGTCAGAGATGGGGTCACGGCAACCAGTGACTGAATTGCAGCACTAAGCATTTGCGTGGCATCCGCCTGTGCTACATCGAAGTGCTCCACCCTCCTTGCCAGTGATTCAATGCATTCGGGCACCCTTCCCACTGCACCCATGAGCTGAGTGTGCATGTCCACCGCCTGGGTGTTCATTTTAGCGATCAGCCGCTCCTCCTCTGCGTCCATTGCAGTAGGACTCGCTGGCCTACTCTCCCTCCGGGGAGAAGGCCCCCGAGCTTTCCTACCCCCATCGCGTTGCTGCAGCCCGCTGGGTCCCGGAGCTTCACCCTCATCAGACCCTTCCCCCCTGCTCCCCTCCAGGGAAGGCGTGTTCCCAGTGTGGGCATGGGCTTCCTCGGGAGAGGGTGGCGCTGATGCTGCGGCTTCATCTTCCTCCTCGCCTGCAGCATCACTCCCACTGGGAGCTTGAGGGCCCGTCTCCTCAGCTGGTGAATCACCATCTGAAAGCAGGCAGGTACAAGAGTGGCTTTAGCGTGAGGACAGGGGGCAGTAAGGGAGGAATGAGTGCAGCGATTTAGTAAGTTGGATTGAAAGTGTCAAAGGCTGGTGTTGTGAGGGACAAGTGGAAGGAGAGAGGACAAAAAGGTGATGACCTTACCATTGCTGTCCAGAACGGGGTCGGCGTCTCCAGGGGCGACGGGACCGATCACCTGGCTTGCCACAATCCTGTGGACGCGCGCCTCAAGATCGCTGAGGGGTTGTAGCTGAGGCCGCCCTCCACCTGTCCGTTGCTGCTGTCTCCTATTATGAGATAGCTTGACCTGAACAAAAAGGACGGCTTCTGAATAAATATACAGCCATGGTCTTGCCTCATGTGCCTCCCATAATTGAATAGCCCTTACTGTATCCAGCCATGGTCTTGCCTGCTGTGCCTCCGATAGTTGAATAGCCCTTACTGTATGCAGCCATGGTCTTGTCTGATGTGCCTCCCATAGGTGAATAGCCCTTACTGTATGCAAAGTGTGGAATGTGCGTGTGTGTTTCATGAGAGGGCAATAGGTGTTGGATGAGTGTTGGGCATTGGGGTTTTAAGACCCTCTGGCCATAGAGTGAGGTTAAGATGGAGGGATGGAGAGGTATTGAAAAAAGCCACTCACACTGACGCCCCGAGTGAGGTCGTTGAACTTTTTGCGACATTGAGTATGGGTCCTGGGCACCATGCTCCTGGAGTAGACGTGCTGAGCCACCTCCCTCCACACTCTTCTGTACTTGTGCGGCAAAGGCCTCCTGCCACTCTCAGAGTAGAGTATAGATCTTCTGCGCTCCACCGCGCCAACCAGAGCATCCAAGGCCCGCTCGCTGAAGCGCTGAGCTCGTTCTCTCACCCTCTCCATAGTCCTTGGCTGGAAGATTAAGGCACAGGTCTCTCCAGGCCGAGATTCAAGGCTCCAATGAGCAGGGTGTGGCTGGAGTGCAAGATCGACCCTTCCCTTTAAGAACTGTCCGGCGCCAGTGTGTCTGTGTTCCATCGCTAACTGACATCACCTGCGCTGCGCCCGCACTCTGAGTTAGCGCCTCGCTCCTCGGCCTTTGCGCCTTAAAACAGGTGTGCAGCGCCTGATTTAGCGCTCCAATCACCTCCAGGGGCAATAAAAGCCAAGTTTGCAGTTGGAGGCGATAAACTTTGCGCCCGGCCGATAATCACGCCCCAAACTGGCCGATACTGAATTTTTCCCTCTTAGTCCTTTTAGAATTATTATTTACTGTGGCCATGTTTGATTTACACCCTTAATTTCTCTGCCTTCCACTTTTGCTTTTCTCCTTCCTGTCTTTTGCTTCTATCCTTGTTCCCTTTCCTCTGTCTCCCAGCACAGGTTCCCAACCCCCTGCCATTTTAGATTAAACCCTCCCCAACAGCACTAGCAAACACTCCCCCTAGGACATCGGTCCCGGTCCTGCCCAGGTGCAAACCGTCCAGTTTGTACTGGTCCCACCTCCCCCAGAACCGGTTCCAATGTCCCAGGAATTTGAAACCCTCCCCCTTGCACCATTCCTCTAGCCACGTATTCATCTGAAATATCCTTCTATTTCTACTCTGACTAGCACGTGGCACCGGTAGCAATCCTGAGATTACTACCTTTGAGGTCCTATTTTTTAATTTACCTCCTAACTCCCTATATTCAGCTTTTAGGACCTCATCCCAGTTTTTTACCTATATCGTTGGTACCTATATGCACCACGACAACTGGCTGTTCACCCTCCCCCTCCAGAATGCCCTGCAGCTGCTCCGAGACATCCTTGACCCTTGCACCAGGGAGGCAACATACCATCCTGGAGTCTCGTTTGCGGCCTCAGAAACGCCTATCTATTCCCCTTACAATAGAATCCCCTATCACTATAGCTCTCCCGTTCTTTTTCCTCCCATCCTGTGCAGCAGAACCACCCATGGTGCCAGGAAGTTGGCTGCTGCTGCCTTCCCCCGATAAGCCATCTCCCCCAACAATATCCAAAGCGGTATATCTGTTTGAGAGGGAGATGGCCTCAGGGGACCCCTGCACTACCTGCCTGCACCTACTACTCTGCCTGGCGGTCACCCATTCCCTTCCTGCCTGTGCAGCCTTTACCTGCGGTGTGACCAACTCCCTGAACGTGCTATCCACGACGTCCTCAGCATCGCGAATGCTCCAGTATGCATCCATTCGCAGCTCCAGCGCCGCAATGCGGTCTTCTAGTAGCTGCAGCTGGATACACTTCCCGCACACATGGTCGTCAGGGACACAAAAAGTGTCCCTGATTTCCCACATAGTGCAGGAGGAGCATGCCACAGGGAGATGTAGAAATAAGTGGAGAGGTAGACAAATAGAGGCATGACAGGGCAGATCAGTCCCACGGAATGCACATCCTGTGCCATGTGGGAAATCCAGGACGCTTCCCATATCCTGGACAACCATGTGTGCAGGAGGTGTCGTCAGCTGGAGGAAGTCGAGCTCTGGGTTTCGGAGCTTGAGCAGAAGCTGGCGACACTGCGGTGCATCCATGAGGCTGAGAGCTGCATGGATAGCATGTTTCAGGAGGTGGTCACCCCACAGCTAAGGAGTGTGCAGGCAGAGAGTGAATGGTTGTCATTTTCCAAAATTTCATAGATTCTAGAACGGTTCCCGCGGATTGGAAGGTAGCAAATGTTACCCCACTATTTAAGAAAGGAGGGAGAGAGAAAATGGGGACTACAGACCAGTTAGCCTGACATCAGTAGTAGGGAAAATGCTAGAATCTATTAGTAAGGATATGGTAACAGGGCACTTCAAAAATAATAATAGGATTGGGCAGAGTCAACACGGATTTATGAAAGGGAAATCGTGTTTGACAAATCTGTTAGAGTTTTTTGAGGTTGTAACTAGCTGAAAAGATAAGGGGGAACCAGTGGATGTGGTATATTTGGATTTTCATAAGACATTCGATAAGGTGCCACACAAGTGGTTATTAAACAAAATTGGGGCTCATGGGATGGAGGTAATATGTGTGATGAGGATTGGTTAATGGACAGAAAACAGAGAGTAGGAATAAACGGGTCATTTTCGCGTTGGCAGGCTGTAACTAGTGGGATACCGCAAGGATCAGTGCTTGGACCTCAGCTATTCACAATCTACATCAATGATTTGGTTGAGGGGACCAAATGTAATATATCTAAGTTTGCTGATGATACAAAGCTGGGTGGGAATGTAAATTGTGAGGAGGATGCAAGGGGGCTTCAAGGGTTATAGACAGGCTAAGTGAGTGAGCAAGAACATGGCAAATGGAATATAATGTGGAGAAATGGGAAGTTGTCTACTTTGGTAGGAAAAATAGAAAATCAGAGTATTTTTTAAATGGTGAGAGATTGGGAAATGTTGGTGATCAGTGGGACCTGGGTGTCCTTGTACATGAATCACTGAAAGTTAACATGCAGGGACAGCAAGCAAGTAGGAAAACAAGTGGTATGTTGGCCTTTATTACAAGAGGATTAGAGTATAAGAGTAAAGACGTCTTATTGCAATTATATAGGGCCCTGGTGAGACCACACCTAGAGTATTGTGTACAGTTGTGGTCTCCTTACCTAACGAAGGATATACTTGCCATAGAGGGAGTGCAACGAAGGTTCACCAGACTGATTTCTGGGATGGGGGGATTGTCCTTTGAGGAGAGATTGAGTAGACTAGGCCTATATTCTCTAGAGTTTAGAAGAATGAGAGGTGATCTCATTGAAACATACAAAATTCTTACAGGGCTTGTCAGGGTAGAGGCAGGAAGAATGTTTCCCCTGGCTGGGTATTCTCGAACCAGGGGTCACAGTTTCATAATAAGGGGTTGGCCATTTAGGACTGAGATGAGGAGAAATTTCTTCACTCAGAGGAGGGTGGTGAATCTTTGGAATTCTCTACCCCAGAGTGCTGTGGAGGCTCAGTCATTGAGTATATTGAAGACAGAGATTGATAGATTTTTGAATATTAAGGGAATCAAGGGATATGGGGATACTGCAGGAAAGTGGAGATGAGGTAAAAGATCAGCCATGATCTTATTGAATGGCGGAGCAGGCTCGAAGGGCCAAATGACCTACTCTTGCTCTTATTTCTTATGTTATGTTCTTATTCATTATTATACTTTTCATTTCTAGATGTTCTTCTATTTTCTCCTTTAGTAGGGGTTCCATTATTTTTCCTACCACCAATGTTAGTCTGACTGGTCTATAATTCCCTTGACATGTTCTATCCCCCTTCTTAAATATAGGTATTACGTTAACTAACCACCAGTCCTCTGGTACTACACCTTTTTCTAACGAATTATTAAATATGTGTAGTAATGCCTCTGCTATCTCTTCCATAGATTCTTTTAAAATGCATGGGTGCAATCCATCCAGACCAGGGGTTTTATCCTCTTTGAGTTTGATTAGTTTATTTAATATATCTCCTTTTTTAAATTTTAAATGCACTTATCTCATTACTCATCTCAACATCCAATGTCATGTCCACCTGTTCTATCTGCCTGGTAAATGCCGAAGCGAAATAATGATTTAATATATCTGCCATCTCCCTATCATTACATGTGGTATTGTCCTGTCTATCCCTTAATGGTCCTATTCCCATCCCAACATTCCTTTTTTTATTGATGTGCCTGTAAAATATTTTACTATTTTGTTTTATGTTCCTTGATAATTTAATTTCATAGTTCTTCTTTGCCTTCCTAATTATTTTTTTGACTTCTCTCCTAATCCCTTTGTATTCTCTCTTATCATGCACTCCCTGCTGTCTATGTACTTAATGTATGCCTCTTTCCTTACCCTCAATTGTTCCCTTATGTCTTTATTCATTCATGGAGTCTCATTGGTGTTTAGTTTGTTCTTTCCTTTTAGCGAACTATATTTTTCCTGCTCTCTGCTGAACACCGTTTAAAATGTTTCCCAATGCCGTTCTACATCATTATTTGCCAATATTGTTGCCCATTTTATCTTCCCAAGTTCTATTCTCAGCCACTCAAAATCAGCTTTTTTCCAATCTACTAATTTGTTTTTTGTCATTCTTATGTCCTTCTCTATTGTCATCTTAAAGCATATTATATTATGGCCACTATTGCCTATATGTTCCCCTACTTTTCCTTCTCTTATCTACTCTAGCTCATTCCCCATAACTCGATCCAATAGTGAATCTTCCCTTGTTGGGCATTTTACATATTGGGTTAGAAATGACTCCAATAGACATTGTAGGAACTCCATCCCCTTTACCTCCCTCTTCTGTCCAATTAATATCGGGGTCGTTGAAATCCCCCATGATTATTATTCTATGTTTTTTTACTCATTTCCCTAATTTGTCTGTATAGTTCTTCCTCCACCTCCCTTCCACTATTAGGTGGTCTGTAGATTACGCCTATTAGTGTAATTGATCCTTTATTATCTTTTATCTCTAGCCACATAGAGTCATAGGGCTCGATTTTGTCATTGAGGCGGGCTGCGGTCGTGTCATCCGCTTTTTGTGTTAGCCACCCGAATCCAATTGGATGTGGGAGAATTATGTGATTTTCTCCTAATTGGGTAATTGAGTTCCAGCATGTGGGAACCTATGACCCAATTAGTGTTTTCAGTCTGAAAGTCGCCTCCGATGATGTCATCATTGCTGCTGCATTTAAGGTCTGCAAAGACTGCCAGCCTTTTGGTCTTTGCTGTGAGAGGGACCTGGAAGCAAAATGAGCAGCAGCAGACCTAAGTCTGCTCCCAGATTATTTTCTTCACCACCACCACCACCACCATGGATCAAATCTCCTTTTCAATGGTGGAGCAGCAACTGATAGTCAGCAATCCAAGTGTGCTATCGCCAAGTTTCACCGTCGTGTTTCAGAGGAGGCGTGCATCATGTCGGAAAAGTCTTAAAATCGGAAAGGCCTTAAAATCAGAAAGGCCTCTCAAAATGGGATTATAGAGGCAATTAAGTGGTTGTTAAGGGCCTTAAGGGCCTATCCCGCCTCTTGGAGGCGGGACGGAGACGGGATCAGAAACCACGCATTTGGGAAAATTGCATGGAGGCGGGGTCGGGCCCGCCCACCATTTTTTTGCAATTTTAACACCCCACACGCCTCCATTCCCGCCTCCTCGGGCCTGGCAAAATTGAGCCCATAGAGTCATAACGGCACAGAAGGAGAGAATTTGGCCCATCGAGTCCATGCCAGCTCTCTGTAGAGCAATCCAGTCAGTCCCATTCCCCCGCTCTATCCCCGTAGCCCTGCAAGTTTATTTCCCTCAAGTGCTTATCCAATCTCCCCTTGAAAACATTGAGGGGAAAAAATTCGGTATCGACCATTTTGGGGCGCTAATATCGGCCGGGCGCAAAGTTTAGCGCCCGGCGCTAATTATCGCCTCCGACTGCAAAATTTGCCTCTATCGCCCCTGGAGGTGATTTGAGCACTAAATCAAGCGCTACACACCTCTCTTAAGACGCAAACGTCAGGCAGCGAGGCGCTACCGCAGAACACTACCGAAGCTCAGGCGATGCCAATTACCATGTAAGCCAGACAGACTGGCGCCGTCCAGTTCTTAAAGGGGAGGGGCCATCTTGCTGGCCAGCCACTCCCTGCTCATTGCAGTCTTGAATCTCAGCCTGGAGAGACCTCAAAAGCAATTGTGTTGGAAGCACTAATGGATCGGCCCAGGGAAAGAGCTCGGCACTTAGGAACCTCAAAAGTGGTGCTGAGGGCCAAAACTCCTTAGGACAGCATTTTTGCCGACAAGAAAAGGCAGGAAGCACCCGCCTTTAAATAGCACTCCCCCAGCCCCTTCCCAACTTGAAAACGTTCCCCTCTACCTGTCGTTCCTAGCGGCAGGCGCTAAGGCAGGGGGCGCGACTCAATATCTGGTCCAGGGCACTACCGGGGTGTTGCACTCTTGACTGACGTCACGATCTGCGGGCTCAGGAGATTGTGGCGGTAGTGTTTAGCGGTGGCGCAAAACGACTGGGCAATTTCACGAGCGGCGCGAAAATCACCGCGTTTGGGCGCTAAGTTCCTAGCGCCCCGTTAGCGCCCCCCGGAAGCGCTAACAGGAGGCGCTAATCAACCAAATTTTTCCCTCATAGAGTACAAAAGCAAGGAAGTTATGATGAACCTGTAGAAAACACTGGTTCAACCTCAACTGGAGTATTGTGTCCAATTCTGGGCACCACACTTTAGGAAGGATGTGAAGGCCTTCGAGAGGGTGCAGAAAAGATTTACAAGAATGATTCCAGGGATAAGGGACTTCAGTTACATGGATAGACTAGAGAAGCTGGGGTTGTTCTCCTTAGAGCAGAGACAGTTGAGAGGAGATTTGATAGAGATGTTCAAAATCATGAGGGGTCTAGACAGAGTAGATAGAGAGAAACTTTTCCCATTGGCGAAGGGTCGAGAACCAGAGGACACAGATTTAAGGTGATTGGCAAAAGAACCAAAGGCGACATGAGGAAAAACTTTTTTATGCAACGAGTGGTTAGGATCTGGAATGCACTGCCTGAAAGGGTGGTGGAGGCAGACTCAATTGTGGCTTTCAAAAGGGAATTGGATAAGCACCTGAAGAAAAAAAATTTGCAGGGTTACGGGGAAAGGGCGGGGAGTGGGACTAGCTGAAGTGCTCTTGCAGAGAGCCGGCACGGGCTCAACTGGCCGAATGGCCTCCTTCTGTGCTGTAACCATTCTGATTCTATAGATAGATATAGTGAAGGAGAGAGAGAGGTAGACAAACATGAAGATGAGAGAGCTGAAGAGAAATAAAGGAGAGACAGGTAGACAAAAGAGAAGGAAAGTGAAGGAGAGAGAAGTGAGGTAGGGAGGCAGACAAAAGAGAAGAGTGAGAGAGGTAAGCAGAAGTGATGGGGAGAGGTAAGCAGAAGTGATGGAGAGTGGTAGAACATTGTGAAGGAATGAGAGGTAGACAGCATTGAAGGAGAGAGATATAGACTGAAGTGAAGGATAGAGGTATAAGGAAGTAGTGGGGAGGTAGACAGCAGTGAAGCAGAGATAGTTAGACAGAAGTGAAGGAGAGATGGGTAAACAGAAGTGATGGGGAGAGATAGACAGAAGTGAAGGAGAGCGAGCAGCGAAGGAGAGACGTAAACTGTAGTGAAGGAGATAGTAAGACAAAAATGAAGGAGAGAGAGGTAGACAGAGTGAAGGAGAGGGAAGTAGACAGAGTGAAGGAGCAAGGGCTGGGTAATAGAGAGGTAGACAGAGTGAAGGAGAGGGAAGTAGACAGACGTGAAGAGAGAAAGGGGTAGACTGAAGTGATGAGCTGAGTTAGACAGAAGTGATGGAGATAGACAAAGGTAAAGGAGCAAGGTGGACTGAAGTGAAGGATCAATTAGGTACAGCAAGCAATTAGGAAGGCAAATGGCATGTTGGTCTTTATTGTTAGGGGGTTGAAGTACATGCATAAGGAGGTCTTGCTGCAATTGTACAGGGCTTTGGTGAGTTCACACCTAGAGTACTCTGTACAGTTTTGTTCTCCATACCTAAAGAAGGATATACTTGCCTTAGAGGCAGTGCAACAAAGTTTGACTAGATTGATTCCTGGGATGAGAGGGTTGTCCCATGAGGAGAGATTGAGTAGAATGGGCCTATATTCACTGGAGTTTAGCAGATTGAGAGGTGATCTCATTGAAACAGAAGATCAGAGAGTGTTTGACAGAGTAGATGTGAGAGGCTGTTTCCCCTGGCTGGGGAGTCTAGAACTAGAGGATACAGTCTCAGAATAAGGGGTCGGCCATTTAGGATTGAGATGAGGAGAAATTTCTTCACTCAGAGGGCTGTTGTTGCTGAATCGTTGAGTATATTCAAGGCTGAGATCGATAGATTTTTGAACTCTAATGGAATCAAGGAATATGGGGATCGGATGGGAAAGTGGAGTTGAGGTCGAAGATCAGCCATGATCTTATTGAATGGCGGAGCAGGCTCGAGGGGCCGAATGGCCGACTCCTGCTCCTATGTCTTGTGTTCTTGTGTAAGGAGAGAGAGGTAGACAGAAGTGAAGGAGATAGAAGTAGACTGAAGTGAAGGAGTTAGAGGTTAACAGAAGTGAAGGAGAGAGGTCGGCTGAAGTGAATGGAAGTGGAATAGAAGTGAGAGTGAAGTAGTTAGTAGTGATGGAAATTGAGATAGACAGAAGTGAAGGAGAGACTAACGAAGAGAGAGGTAGGCAATAGTGAAGGAGAGAGAGGAAGACAGAAGTGAAGGAGAGAAAGTTAGACATAAATAGTGGGCAGGTACACTGTAGTGAAGGAAAGAGAGAGGTAGGCAATAGTGAAGGAGAAAGTGATAGACAGAAGTAAAAGAGAGAGAGGTTGAAAGAAATGATGAGGATAGGCAGGCAGAAGTGAGGGAGAAAGGAAGAGAGAGAGAGGTAGGCTGAAGTGAAGGAGGGAGGTTAACAGAAGGGAAGAAGTGTGAGGTAGACAGAAGTGTTGGGGTGAGGTAAACAGAAGTGAAGGAAAGAGAGGTGGGAAGGAGAGAGGTAGACATCAATGAAGGAGAGAGGTAGACAGTAGTGAAGGAGAAAGAGGTAGACAGTAGTGAAGGAGAGAGGTAGACAGTAGTGAAGGAGAAAGAGGTAGACAGTAGTGAAGGAGAGAGGTAGACAGTAGTGAAGGAGAGAGGTAGACAGTAGTGAAGGAGAGAGGCAGGCAGAGATGAAGAGGGAGGGAGGTAGACAGAAGTGATGGGGAGAGTTAAACAGAAATGAAAGAGAGTGAGGTAGACAGGAGTGAAGGAGAGAGATGGACTGAAGCGAAGGAAAGAGAAGTAGACAGATGTGATGGGGTGAATTAGGCAGCGGTGCAGGAGAGAGGCAAACAGACGTGAAGAGAGTAAGGGTGAGGTAGACTGAAGTGAAGGAGAGAGAGGTAGACAAAAGTGACAGGGAGACGGCTAACATAAATGGGAATCCAAAGGTCTTCTATAGTCAGAGGAGCAGTGGGGTCGATTAGGGAACAAAATAGAAAACTATTGGTGGAGGCAGAAGGCACGGCTGAGGTGCAAAATGAGTTTTTCTTTCTATTTGTTCCTGGGATGTGGGTGTCGCTGGCAAGGCCAGCATTTATTGCCCATCCGTTTTTTTTTACATTCGTTTATGGGATGTGGGCATTGCTGGAAAGACCAGCATTTATTGCACATCCCTAATTGCCCTTGAGAAGTGGGTGGTGAGCCGCCTTCTTGAACCGCTGCAGTCCGTGTGGTGAAGGTACTCCCACAGTGTTGTTAGGTAGGGAGTTCCAGGATTTTGACCCAGCGACGATGAAGGATTGGCGATATATTTCCAAGTCAGGATGGTGTGTGACTTAGAGCAGAACCTGGAGGTGGTGGTGTTCCCATGCACCTGCTGCCCTTGTCCTTCTAGGTGGAAGAGGTCGTGGGTTTGGGAGGTGCTGCCGAAGAAGCCTTGGCGAGTTGCTGCAGTGCATCTTGTAGATGGTACACACTGCAGCCACGGTACGCTAGTGGTGGAGGGAGTGAACGTTTAAGGTGGTGGATGAGGTGCCAATCAAGCGGGCTGCTTTGTCATGGATGGTGTCGAGCTTCTTGAGTGTTGTTGGAACTGCACTCATCCAGGCAAGTGGAGAGAATTACATCACACTCCTTACTTGTGCTTTGTAGGTGGAAAGGCTTTGGGGAGTCAGGAGGTGAGACACTCGCCGCAGAATACCTAGCCTCTGACCTGCTCTTGTTGCCACAGTATTTCTGTGGCTGGTCCAGTTAAGTTTCTGGTCAATGGTGACTCCCAGGATGTTGATGGTGGGGCGTTCGGCGATGGTAATGCCGTTGAATGTCAAGGGGAGGTGGTTAGACTCTCGCTTGTTGGAGATATTCATTGCCTGGCACTTCTGTGGCGCACATGTTACCTGCCACTTATCAGCCCAAGCCTGAACGTCGTCCAGGTCTTGTTGCATGCGGGCATGGACTGCTTCATTATCTGAGGAGTTGCGAATGGCGCTGAAAACTGTGCAGTCATCAGCGAACATCCCCATTTCTGACCTTATGTTGGAGGGAAGGTCATTGATGAAGCTGCTGAATGTGGTTGGGCCTAGGACACTGCCTTGAGGAACTCCTGCAGCGATGTCCTGGGGCTGTGATGATTGACCTTCAACCACCACAACCATCTTCCTTTGTGCTAGGTATGACTCCAGCCAGTGGAGAGTTTTCCCCAAATTGCCATTGACTTCAGTTTTACTAGGGCTCCTTGATGCCACACTCGGTCAAATGCTGCCTTGATGTCAAGGGCAGTCACTCTCACCTCACCTCTGGAATTTAGCTCCTTTGTCCATGTTTGGACCAAGGCTGTAATGAGGTCGGGAGCCGAGTGGTCTTGGCAGAACCCAAACTGGGCATCAGTGAGCAGGATATTGATGAGTAAGTGCCACTTGATAGCACTGTCAATGACACCTCCCATCACTTTGCTGATGATTGAGAGTAGACTGATGGGGCGTTAATTGGCCAGATTAGATTTGTCCTGCTTTTTGTGGACAGAAAATACCTGGGCAGTTTTCCACATTGTCGGATAGATGCCAGTGTTGTAGCTGTACTGGAACATCTTGGCTAGAGGCGCGGCTAGTTCTAGAGCACAAGTCTTCAGCACGATAGCCGGAATGTTGTTGGGGCCCATAGCCTTTGCTGTATCCAGTGCGCTCAGCCGTTTCTTGCACATGGAGTGAATCGAATTGGCTGATTCTGGCTTCCGTGATGGTGGGGACCTCAGGAGGAGGCCGATATGCATCATCCACTCGGCACTTCTGGCTGAAGATGGTTGCAAATGCTTCAGCCTTGTCTTTTGCACTCATGTGCTGGGCTCCAACATCATTGAGGATGGGGATATTCATGGAGCCTCCTCCTCCCATTAGTTGTTTAATGGTTCACCACCATTCACGACTGGATGTGGCAGGACTGCAGAGCTTTGATCTGATCCGTTGATTGTGGGATCGCTTAGCCCTGTTTATAGCATGATGCTTCTGCTTTTTAGCATACCTGTAGTCCTGTGTTGCAGCTTCCCCAGGTTGGCACCTCATTTTTAGGTACGCCTGGTGCTACTCCTGGCATGCTCTTCTACACTCCTTATTGGCTTGATGGTAATGGTAGAGTGAGGGATATGCTGGGCCATGAGGTTACAGATTGTGGTGGAATACAATTCTGCTGCTGCTGATAGTCCACAGTGCCTCATGGATGCCCAGTTTTGAGCTGCTAGTTCTGTTCTGAATCTATCCCATTTAGCACAGTGGTAGTGCCACACAACACGATGGAGGGTGTCCTCAGTGTGAAGATGGGTCTTCGTCTCCACAATGACTGTGCAGTGGTCACTGCTACCAATACTGTCATGGACTGATGCATCTGCGACAGGTAGATTGGTGAGAACGAGGTCAAGTAGGTTTTTCCCTCATGTTGGTTCTCTCACCACCTGTCGCAGGCCCAGACTGGCAGCTATGTCCTTCAGGACTCGGCCAGCTCGGTCAGTAGTGGTGCTACCGAGCCACTGTTGGTGATGGACATTGAAGTCCCCCACCCAGTGTACATTCTGTGCCCTTGCTACTCTCAGTGCTTCTTCCAAGTGGTGTTTAACATGGAGGAGTACTGATTCATCAGCTGAGGGAGGGCGGTAGGTGGTAATCAGCAGGAGGTTTCCTTGCCCATGCTTGACCTGAAGCCATGAGACTTCATGGGGTCCGGAGTCAATGTTGAGGACTCCCAGGGCCACTCCTTCCTGACTGTATACCCCTGGTGGGTCTGTCCTGCAGGTGGGACAGGACATACCCAGGGATGGTGATGGAGGAGTTTGGGACATTGGCTGAAAGGTATGATTCTGTGAGTTTGCATCTGTGTTTGCCATAGTCTTTGCCAAATCTATAATAAAATAAGAGGTTGCTAGGATACTGGGTGAGATAAAAATAGATAAAGAGGAGGTACTAGAAAGGCTGACAGTACTTAAAGTGGATAAGTTACCCAGTCCGGATGGGATGCATCCTAAGTTGCTGAGGGAAGTAAGGGTAGAAATTGCGGAGGTGCTGGCCACAATCTTCCAATCCTCCTTAGATACAGGGGTGATGTCAAAGGACTGGAGGATTTCAAATGTACACCCTTGTTCAAAAAAGGGGAGAAGGATAAATCTGCCAATTACAGGCCAGTCAGTTTAATGTCGGTAGTGGGTTAGAAACAATAATCCGGGAGAAAATTAACAGCCACTTGGACAAGCATGGACTAATAAACGAGAGCCAGCATGAATTTGTTAAGGGAAAATCGTGTTTGATTAATTTGACTGTGAGTTTTTTGATGAGGTAACAGAGAGGGTGGATGAGGGCAGTGCAGTTGATGTTGTGTATATGGACTTTCAAAAGGTGTTTGATAAAGTACCAAATATTAGGCTTGTTAGCAAAATTGAAGCCCATAGGATAAAAGAGCAGTAGTAGCATGGATAGAAAACAGAGAGTTGTGGTGAATGGCTGTTTTTCAGACTGGAGGGAGGTACACAGTGGCATTCCCCAAGGTTCAGTACTAGGACCACTGCTGTTTTTACTATACGTTAATGACTTGGACTTCCAGGTACTGGGCACAATTTCTAAATTTGCAAATGACACGAAACTTAGAAGTATAGTGAACAGTGAGGAGGATAATGATAGACTTCAAGAGGACATAGACAGCTTGGTGGAATAGGGGGCACATGGCAGATGAAATTCAATGCAGAAAAGTGTGAGGGAATACATTTTGTTAGGAAGAATGACGAGAGGCCATACATACTAAGTGGTACTATTTTAAAGGGGGTGCAAGAACAGAGCGATCTGGGGGTGCTTGTGTACAAATCTTTGAAGGTTAACAATGCAGTTAATAAAGCATATGGGATCCTGAGCTTTATTAATAGAGGCATAGAGTACAAAAGCCAGGAAGTTATGCTAAACTTATATAAAACACTAGTTCGACCCCAGCTGGAGTATTGAGTCCAATTCTGGGCACCACACATTAGGAAGGACGTGAAGGCTTTGGAGAGGGTACAAAAGATCTGGTGCTGGGGAATGAGGTGGGCCAGGTCGACCAAGTGTCTGTGGGAGAACACTTGGGTACGAGTGATCATCGTATCATAAGATTTAGATTAGCAAAGGAGAGGAGCAAGGAACAATCTAGAGTGGAACTTCTAAACTGGAATAGGGCTAACTTCAATGGGATGCGAAAGGATCTAGCCAGGGTAAATTGGAACCAAGGACTGACAGGAAAAACTGTAAAGGAACAATGGGTGATCTTTAAGGAGGAGATGTTCCAAGTACAGGCTAGGTACATTCCAACAAGAGGGAAGGGTAAGGGAACCAAAGCAAGGGCTCCTTGGATGGCGAGGGAGATAGAGAAGATGATGAAACAAAAAAAGAGGGTGTATGATGCATGTCAGGTGAATTCTTCAAGGGAGAACCAGACCAAATACAATAAGTTGAGAGGGAATGTGAAGATGAAAATAAGATTGGCAAAGAGAGAATATGAGAGTAGAATGGCGGTTAACTTAAAAGGGAACCCAGAAATCTTCGACTGGCATGTAAACAGTAAGCGGGTAGTAAGAGGCAGGGTGGGGCCTATTAGAGACAAAAAAGGTGATATATGCTTAGAGACACAGGGCAAGGCTAGAATACTCAATGAGTACTTTGTATCGGTGTTTACTAAGGAGGTGGATGCTGACAAAATATTGGTAGGAGTGGAAAATGTAGAAGCAATGACAGGGGTGAATATTGATAGACAGGATGAACTAGAAAGGCTGGGTATGCTCAGAGTGGACAAGTTGCCAGGTCCAGATGGCTTGCATCCCAGGTTGCTAATGAAATTGGGGGAGGAGATAGCGGAAGGGCTTGCCATAATTTTCCAATCTTCCCTAGATGCGGGGGAGGTGCCTGAGGATTGGAAAGTGGCAAATGTGACACCATTGTTCAAGAAAGGGTGTAAGGACAATCCTAGTAACTACAGTTTAACATTAGTGGTGGGTAAAGTTTTAGAAACAATAATCAAGGAAAAATTAACGGGCACTTGGAGAGGTTTAAGCTAATTAAGGAGAGCCAACACGGATTTGTAAAAGGTAGATCGTATTTGACTAATCTAACTTAATTTTTTGATGAAGTAACAGAGGATTGATGAAGGGAATGCAATGGATGTTGTCTACATGGATTTTCGGAAGGCATTTGACAAAGTATCACATAGAAGGCTGGTTATCTAAATTGAGGCTCACGGAATAGGTGGGTCAGTAGCAGTTTGAATAAGGAATTGGCTTAAGGACAGAAAACAGCAAGTTGTGGTAAATGGCTGTTTTCAGACTGGAGGATGGTAGACAGTGGTGTCCCCCAAGGGTCAGTGCTGGGGCCACTGCTTTTTTTGATAAATATAAATGACCTGGATATTGGAATACAGAGTAGAATTTCTAAATTTGCCAACGACACCAAACTTGGGGGCGTGGCAAACAGTGAGGATGATACCAATCGACTGCAACAGGACATAGAAAGGCTAGCAGAATGGGCAGACAAGTGCAGATGGAATTTAATACAGAGAAGTATGAGGTGATGCATTTTGGCAGAAGGAACAGGGAGAGGCAATATACACTTAATAGCACAGTTTTAAAGAGTGTGCAGGGATCTGGGAGTTAATGTGCATAGGTCCCTGAAGGTGGCAGGACATATTGAGAGAGTGGTTAGCAAAGCATATGGGACCTTGGGCTTCATAAATAGAGGTATTGAGTACAAAAGTAGAGAAGTTATGCTGAACCTTTATAAAGCGCTGGTTAGCTCACAACTGAAGTATTGCATCCAGTTCTGGTCACCACACTTTAGGAAGGATGTGAAGGCCCTTGAGAGGGTGCAGAGAAGATTTGCCAGAATGGTTCCGGGGATGGGGGATCTTAGCTACAAGGACAGGTTGGAGAAGCTGGATTTGTTTTCATTAGAACAAAGGAGGTTGAGGGGTGATTTGATAGACGTGTACAAGATTATGACGGGTTTGGATAGGCTAGACGGGGAAAGGCTGTTCCCACTAGTTACATAGAAACATAGAATCTAGGAGCAGGAGTAGGCCATTCGGCCCGTCGAGCCTGCTCCGCCATTCAATACGATCATGGCTGATCATCCAAATCCAGTACCCTGTCCCTGCTTTAATCCCCACAGTACACATATCCCACCCTACCCCCGTAACCCCACGTATTTAATTCCCCCTAACATATCCCATCCTATCCCCATAACCCCACATATTTAATTCCCCCTAACACTAAGGGTCAATTTATCATAGCCAAATCAACCTAACCCACACATTTTTGGACTGTGGGAGGAAACCGGAGCACCCGGAGGAAACCCACGCAGACACGGGGAGAATGTGCAAACTCCACACAGACAGTCACCCGAGGTCAGATTCGAACCCGGGTCTCTGGCGCTGTGAGGCACCAGTGCTAACCACTATGCCACCGTGTTGCCCACGGTACAAGGACTAGGGGACACAGATTTAAGGTTTTGGGCAAGAGATACAGGGGAGATGTGAGGAAAAGCTTTTTTATGCAGCGAGTGGTGAGGACCTGTAATTTACTGCCGATGGAAGTGGTGGAAGCAGAGACAATCAATGTTTTCAAGGGGAGACTGGATAGGCACTTGAGGGAAATAAACTTGCAGGGCTACAGGGATAGAGCGGGGGTGTGGGACTGACTGGATTGCTCTACAGAGAGCCGGCACGGACTCGATGGGCAGAATGGCCTCCTTCTGTGCCGTATGACTCTATGATTCGAAGAGGTTTACTAGAATGGTGCCAGAGATGAGGGATTACAGTTACGTGGATAGCCTGGAGAAGCTGAGTTGTTCTCCTTAGAGCAGAGAAGACTAAGAGGAGGTTTCATAGAGGTGTTTAAAATCACACAGCGTTTAGTGTAAATATAGAGAAACTGTTTCCAATGGCTGAAGGGTTGATAACAAGAGGGCACAGATTTAAGCCGATTGGCAAAAGAAGCAGGGGCGACATGAGGAAAAACTTTTTTACGCAATGTGTGGTTAGGATTTTGAAAGCACTGCCTGAAAGGGTGGTGGATGCAGATTCAATAGTAGCCTACAAAAGGGAATTGAATAAATACTTGAAGTAGAAAAAATTGCAGGGCTATGGGGAAGTAGTGGGGGAGTGGGACCAACTGGATTTCTATTCGAAAGAGCCAACGCAGACTCAATGGGCCGAATGGCTTCCTTCTTTGCTGTACTATTCTATGATTCTATGAAAGAGAGGTAGACAGAAGTGAATGAGAGAGAAGGAGAGAGACATAGGCAGAACTGAAGGAGAGAGAGGTACACAGAAGTTAAGGAGGGAGAGATAGTTGGAAGCAAAGGAGAGAGAGTAAGACAGTAGTGAAGGACAGATAGACTGTGAAGGAGAGAGGGGTAAACAGAAGTTAATGAGATAAAAAGAGAAAAAAGTGAAGGAGAGAGGTACATAGAAGTGAAGGAGTTAGAGTTAGACATAAGGGATGGAGAGAGGTAGATAGAACAGAAGTAGAGAAAGTTAGAAAGAAAAAGAGAGTGAGGTAAACAGAAGTGGTTTGGCGAGGTAGACAGAAGTGAAGGAGAGCGAGGTGGGAAGGAGAGAAGTAGACAGAAGTGAAGGAGAGCGAGGTGGGAAGGAGAGAAGTAGACAGAAGTGAAGGAGAGCGAGGTGGGAAGGAGAGAAGTAGACAGAAGTGAAGGAGAGCGAGGTGGGAAGGAGAAAAGTAGACAGAAGTGAAGGCGAAAGAGGTAGACAGAAGTGTGAGCTTCAAAGAAGTGACTCGACACAATGCTGAATAACTATGAAAGCATGCTCACAGACAGTTATGAGGGCATCACTGGGTATGATGTGCATATCCGCATCAAGTCCAACGCTAAGCCTGTCTATTGTAAGGCAAGGCCGGCCCCCTATGCATTGAAAAGTCAGGTGGAGGAAGAGCTAGCGAAGCTCAGAGAGAACGGAGTGCTAGTAAAAACTGACAAAAGTGAATGGGCTACCCCGATTGTGGTAGTGCCCAAAGCAGGCAAAACTGTACGCTTGTGCGGTGACTACAAAGTTACTACCAACCAAGCAGTTGACGATGAGCAGCACCCGTTACCTACATCACAAGATTTGTATACAGCACTCTCTGGGTCAAAGGTTTTCTCCAAGCTTGACCTGTCGCATGCTTACACTCAGCCGAATGTTGGCAAAGAGAGTCAACAGTATCTCACCATCAACACACACAAGGGACTGTACTCATACACCAAGCTGCCGTATGGTGTAAAGTACTCCCCCAAAATCTTCCAGGCTACGATGGATAAGATTTTGCAAGGAGTTCCAAATTGCTTACGCAATCAAGACGATGTGCTGATCGCAACAAGCAGCGAGGAAGAAAATCTAGAAGTGTTAGGTATAGTGTTTCAAAGATCGAATGCCCACAATGTCAAATTGAAAAGCCACAGAACGTGTCTGAGTTAAGATCTTTCCTTGGAATGGTCCAGCACTACGCGCATTTCTTACCTGAGTTAGCGACCATGTTAGCTCCATTGCATGAGCTCTTCAAGAAGGATGTCCAGTGGAAGTGGACGAAAGCACAACAGAAAGCTTACGACGCTTGTAAGAGAAGTCTCTCTAGTGATGCTCTACTTGTGCACTATGACACAGAGCGTGAGCTTAAGTTAGCGTGTGATGCTTCCAGCTACGGTGTGGGAGCTGTCATAAGCCACGTAATGGATGATGGCCAAGAGAAACCAATCGCTTTCGCATCGCAAACCCTCACAAAGAGAGAAAGAAACTATGCGCAAATTGAAAAGGAAGCACTCACCATAGTGTTTGGAATCAAGAAATTTCAACAGTTCCTGATCAGCAGAAAGTTTACCCTGATAACCGATCACAACCACTTTTAGCAATATTGGGGCCCAAATCTGCCATCAGTGTAATGGCCACATCAAGAATGCAACGTTGGGCTGTGTTGTTGTCACAATATGACGACACGATTGAATATCGCACTTCAAAGCAAAACACAATCGCAGATGCCTTGTCCAGGTTGCCACATGAAGACTCATGTGTTGGGAGTGAAGGTGAGATTTTCACACTAGGTGCAGTTGACAAAGACTTTCCCATGAATGCAACTGAGATTGCAGATGAGACTCAAAAGAACTCAGTTCAGACTTCAGTAACTGTAGTATCAGGTTCAAACAAGTGTGAGATAGAAACAGGATCATCTTTGAGTTCGGAACCAAAACAAAACAGCCCGAAATTTGGTTCAACAGCAAAACCTTCTTTAAGGAGATCAAGAAGGCTCCGCAAACCTGTTATTAAACTGGATTTGTAGTACATTTAAAAGAAAAAAAGCCAGGAGTTTTTGTTATGTGGTACATGTAATGCTGGGAAAGGGGGGACCATAGTTCTGTTGTATTTGAGAGGGGAATATGTACTTTTTTTAAAAGGGAAAGCAGTGTAATGTGACATGGTTTGTCACATGGTTTAGTATGAGCATGCTCAGTTCACTCTGGCCTAGTAAAGCAAGCACATGAACTAGCAACTCATCGTGTCTCTGTCCTTCAATTGTTCACCCACATATATTACTGAGAGGTCGACAGAAGAGAAAGAGAGTGAAATAGACAGAAGTGAAGGAAAATGAGGTAGACAGAAGTGAAGGAGAGAGAGGTAGAAAGAAGTAATGCGGAGAGGTCATTAGAACAGAAGGAGAAAGATATAGACAGAAGTAGAGGGGCGAGGTAGACAGATATGATGGACAAAAAGATAGACATAACTGAAGGACAAATGTGAGAAGTCGCACAACACCAGATTATAGTCCAACAGCTTTATTTGAAATCACAAGCTTTCGGAGCGCTGCTCCTTCGAAGGAGCAGCTTCACCTGACGAAGGAGCAGCGCTCCGAAAGCTTGTGATTTCAAATAAAGCTGTTGGACTATAACCTGGTGTTGTGCGACTTCTCACATTTGTCCACCCCAGTCCAACACCGGCAGCTCCACATCATAACTGAAGGAGAGAGAGGTAGACAGATATGGCAGACAGAAAGATAGGGAGCCATGAAGGAGATAGATGTAGATAGAAGTGATCAGGAAAGGTAGATTGAAGAGAAGGAGACTGAGGTAGCCAGAAGAGAAAGAGTGTGAAGTAGACAGAAGTGAAGGAGAGAGAGATAGAAAGAAGTAATAGGGAGAGGTAAACAGAAGAGTAGGAGAGTGAGGTAGACAGGTGTGAAGTAGAGACATAAACAGAAGTGATGAGGAAAGATAGACAGAAGAAAGGGAGAGAGAAAGATAGACTGATGTGAAGGAGACAGATATAGACAGATGTGAAGGAGAGAGAGGTAGACTGAATATATATGGTATATATGGGGAGAGGTAGATGTAATAGAGCCACCTGGTGGACGACTGATGTACATAATAATAAGGCGATGTGTTCTTACCGGATGCCGTGTTGTGCTGTTATATATATATATATATATATATAGGCTGATAAATCCCCAGGGACTGATAATCTACATCCTAGGGTACTTAAGGAAGTGGCCCTAGACATAGTAGATGCATTGCTGGTCATCTTCCAAAATTCTATAGACTCTGGAATAGTTCCCATGGATTGTAGGGTAGCTAATGTAACCCCACTATTTAAAAAAGGTGGGAGAGAGAAAACGGGGAATTATAGTGGGGAAAATGCTAGAGTCCATTATAAAAGATGTAATAGCAGAGCACTTGGAAAACAGTGACAGGATCGGACAAAGTCAACATGGATTTACAAAAGGTAAATCATGCTTGACTAATCTACTGGAATTTTTTGAAGATGTAACTGGTAGAATAGATAAGGGAGAACCAGTGGATGTGGTGTATTTGGACTTTCAGAAGGCTTTCGATAAGGTCCCGCACAAGAGATTAGCGAGCAAAGTTAAAGCAGATGGGATTGGGGGTAAGGTACTGACTTGGATAGAGAACTGGTTGGCAGACAGGAAGCAAAGAGTTGGAATAAACGGGTCTTTTTCCGAGTGGCAGGCAGAGACTAGAGGGGCACCGCAGGGATCGGTGCTAGGACCCCAGTTATTCACAATATATATAAATGATCTAGACGAGGGAACTCGATGTAATATCTCCAAGTTTGCAGACGACACAAAGCTGGGTGGGCGTGTGTGTTGTGAGGAGGATGCAGAGAAACTCCAGTATGATTTGGACAAGTTGGGTGATTGAGCAGATGCATGGCAGATGCAGTATAATGTGGATAAATGCGAGGTTATCCACTTCGGTGGCAAAAACAGGAAGGCAGATTATTATCTGAACGGCAATAGATTGGGAAAAGGGGAAGTGCAATGAGACCTGGGAGTCCTTGTGCACCAGTCGTTGAAGGTAAGCATGCAGGTGCAGCAGGTGGTTAAGAAGGCAAATGGTATGTTGGCCTTCATAGCGAGAGGATTCGAGTACAGGAACAAGGATGTCTTGCTGCAGTTGTACAGGGCCTTGGTGAGACCACACCTTGAGTATTGTGTGCAGTTTTGGTCGTCTTATCTGAGGAAGTATGTTCTTGCCATGGAGGGAGTGCAGCGAAGATTCACCAGACTGATACCTGGGATGGCAGGAATGACGTATGAAGAGAGATTGGGACGATTGGGCTTGTATTCGCTAGAGTTTAGAAGAATGAGAGGGTATCTCATTGAAACTTATAAAATTCTAACAGGACTAGACAGACTAGATGCAGGAAGGATGTTCCTGATGGTGGGGAAGTCCAGAACCAGGGGTCACAGTCTAAGAATAAGGGGTAAACCATTTAGGACTGAGATGAGGAGGAATTTCTTGACCCAGAGAGTGGTGAACCTGTGGAATTCTCTACCACAGAAGGCAGTTGAGGCCAATTCATTAAATATATTCAAGAAGGAGTTAGATATATTTCTTAAGGCTAAAGGGATCAAGGGATATGGGGAGAAAACAGGGACAGGGTACTGAATTTGGATGATCAGCCATGATCTCATTGAATGGTGGAGCAGGCTCGAGGGGCCGAATGGCCTATTCCTGCTCCTATCTTCTATGTTTCTATGTTTCTATGCTGTGTCCCAAGATATCACAGAATTGGCGATGAGGATGCGATTGCGGATTCCCTAGCTGAAATTTTTGTTGGAGGATAATCCTGCCAACCGACAGAGGGACTGTTGGAGGTTCTTTATTTTGCAGAAAAACGTAACAATCCGAGGTAAATTTCGAGCAGACGTGGCTGAACTGTCGACGTTGCCAGAGTCCAGATGGCTGCGCCTATGGGAATAATAGAGCACTTGGGTGAGTTCCATCATGATCGAGAGACTTTCAGAGCGTATGTGGAGTGGCTAGAAATGTTTTTCACCGTGAATAGTATTGTTGAAGACCCAGATGATGTAAACCGTAACCAGGCGGTTTTAGAAATGAAATGGGCTTTTTTTTTTGACTGAAGCAGGCCCCGAGGTGTATGAAACCCTGAAAAATATGATTGTTCCCGCCAAGCCGAAGAACACGCCACTGAAGGAGATCCTAACTAAGCTAGAACAGCACTACAGTCCTGAGCCCCTGGAAATTGCTGAAAGTTATCGTTTTGGAACACGCAATCAATTAAACGATGAGGATATCAGTGAGTACATTGTAGCTTTAAAAAAGCTATCCATTCACTGTCATTTCAGAAACTATCAGGGCCGAGCTTTGCATGACCGCTTTGTTTGTGGGTTGCAAAATGAACGTATCAGAAGTAAATTGTTGACAACCCCTAACTTGACTTTTGACTTAGCTTGTCAAACAGCTATGTCGGTGGATATGGCCGACCGACACACCCGAGAGTTCCGCGCCATTTCCAGTCGTCAGACGACCGAGGTGAATCGGCAGCAGGCTAAAAGTAAAAGGCAGTTGGGCCCCAAGACCTCAGCAACTGGCCAAGGTAACAGTGCATTGAAGTCGTGCTATTGATGCCTGGGACAAAACATCGCTTAAAGCTGTCCATATGTGAAGGCAGAGTGTTTCTATTGCAAGAAAACTGGGCATCTTGCGAAGGTGTGCCAACTGAAGAGTAAACCGACTGGCAATGCTAGAAGTAGAAATCGCCAGACACTACATACCATTGAAGAGAAGCAGCAGGACGAGGAGTTTCTGGAGATTCACGTCATCAGGAGCACGAAGGTATCTAACAGCGATTCGCGAGGTATCGTCATCCAAGCAGATGTCGCAGGAGCCAGGATACCCATGGAAAACGACATTGGTGCATCCATGAGTGTAGTACCGGAATCATTATATCGCAACAAGTTGCGTGATTATCGACTAGAGAAATCGAAGGTAGAGCTGCGAGGCTACTCAGGAGAGCAAATCCCTGTAGTCAGAAGTGTCACCATACCAGTGAAATACAAGAATCAGTGTCAGAGCTTGCCTCTCATAGTAGTGGCAGGAGACAAGCCTGCCTTGATAGGTAGAAATTGGTTGGGATCACTGAAGCTGGATTGGAATGAGATTTTTCGTGTGGAAGTGAAATTTGCATCGAAAGATGATGTCATCAAGCTGTATCCGGAGGTGTTCAGTGAAAAGGGCAGTCCGATCCAAGACTTCAAGGCGAGTGTCAGAGTGCAGAAGGACGTAAGACCGGTTTACTGCAAGCCAGGTCCCGTACCATATGCACTCAAGGCGAAAGTTGAGCAAGAACTCAAAAGACTAGAAACTGAGAACATTGGGCCAGAAATTCGGCTCTCCGGCTTCCCGCGGGTGTAAGGATCGCGCGCGTACTTACCTAGCGCGCCTACCATTGTGCTTTGGGCCCGTGTTGAATTCGGCTCCTGGGCCTCCTGCAGCTGCCGGCGCGCAGTGCTTGCATATCCCAGGGGCGCAGTTAGTTTGAAGCGTCCCCTGGGATCACGTGGGCCATGGAGAGCCAATCGGAGCAGGGAATCTTCATTCATAGATTTGACAGGAAGACCTGTCAAATCTATGAATAGAGATCGGCCCCAAAACCTCACTAAAACTTCAAATAAATTTTTTAAAAATCACATTTTTAAAATAACTATAAATTACATAAATTAACTACCTAAACAAAAATTTTAATTTTTGAAAAAATTAATTACACTTTTTAACAGTGCTAAAAATAAACTTACCTTTCTTTAAAGTATGTAAAAAAGATAAACCTGTTGAAAAATTTTTTAAATTATACTGGATGCAATCAGAAATGCACCCACTCCCAAGAATGTCTCTGAACTTCGATTATTTTTGGGTCTTTTGAATTATTACGGAAAGTTCCTCCCAAACTTGGCTACATTGTTACATCCACTGAATGAGCTGTTGAGAAAACAGGTCCCTTGGAAGTGGTCAAAAGAATGAGACACAGCATTCAAAGAGTGTAAAAGCCAGTTAGTAGAGAGTACCATGTTAGTTCACTATGATGTATCTAAGGAGATCAAGCTAGTGTGTGACGCCTCTCCGTACGGAGTTGGGGCAGTGATCGCTCATGTACTAGATAGTGGGGAGGAGAGACCAATTGCTTTTGCTTCACGCACTGTCAGTGCCAGTGAGTGGAATTATGCGCAGATCGAAAGGGAAGCTTTGCCATTGATTTTTGGGGTCAAGAAGTTTCACAAATACTTGTTTGGTCGTAAGTTTACCATAGTAAGCCCGACAGCAATCCTCCAACCAAAGTCCCCAGTTCTAACCTTAGCTGTAGCCTGAATGCAGAGATGGGCTTTGATTTTGTCAGCGTATACGTATGACATTGAGTACAGACGATCAGCTGATCACAGTAATGCTGATGCTATGTCCAGGTTGCTATCCCCATCACAAGTTACACCCAATAAGGAAGAAGTGTTCTTTTTCTCCTACATTGATGAGTTGCCAGTCACAGCTGAAGAGATTGGTATGGCAACCAAACGTGACCCAATTATGTCAAAGGTGTATGATTACATAGCAAATGGATGGCCAAACCAGGTATCAGAGGAAGATGTCCATCCATACTTCGCTCGTAGGAATGAATTGTCAGTGGATAATGATTGTATCATGTAGGGAGCAAGTGTGGTTATCCCAAATAGGTTCAGGTCCAAATTGTTAGGAGATCTTCATGACCAGCACCTGGGAATGTGCTTGACCAAGAGCTTTGCATGCAGTTACTTATGGTGGCCAGGTTTAGATAAAGAGATAGAGTACATAGTCAGTCAGTGTACAACATGTCAATTGGTGAGCAAGAAACCACCATCAGTACCATTACAGCCATGGAGATGGCCTCCCAGAGTGTGGCAAAGTTTAGCTGTAGATTTTGCTGAGCTAGAAGGACAGCAATTGTTCATAGTTATAGATAGTCACTCGAAGTGGGTAGAGATGTTTCCGATGCGGATAATAACAACAAGCAAAACGCTAGACAATTTGCGAAGATTTTTTTCTTCATACAGCCTTCCAGAAGAAATTGTGTCTGATAATGGGCTTCAATTTTGTTCAGAAGAGTTCACACAGTTCATGAGCAGAAACGGTGTGAAACATACCAAAGTTAAACCGTACCACCCTGCTTCAAATGGTGCAGCAGAGCACACAGTATAAATTGTCAAATGTGCCCTCATCAAGCAAATGTTGGATCCAAATCCAAAGAAACATCAGTGGTCGTTGGACCACAAACTGGCAAATTTTCTGATTACTCCTCATACCACTACTGGTAGGAAAGCAGCAGAGTTGTTTCTCAAACGACAGCCACGAACCAGGTTCTCGTTGTTAAAGCCAAACTTGGCACAGTCTGTAGAAGAGAAACAATCAATGCAGAAAGAGAGTCATGATAAAAGTAAAGTTAGAGAGTGAAGTGTGAAGTTGAACCAGGAGGTTAGAGTGAAGAACCATCACCATAAATGGTTAAAGTGGTTACCAGGAAGAGTAGTGAAGATATGTGGCCCTTGCACATATTTGGTCAAGATGTTTGATCATGGAAAGGTTAGGTTTGTTCACATTGATCATATCTTACCTACAGATGTGGAAGGAGTTGAAAGATGGGATGATTCAATTTATTCTGATCAGTCAGATAGTCTTGTACAAGTCGCAAATCAGATGTACCAGAAACAAGTCCAAGACAAAGTCAGAATTTTAGCCTACTCCTGCTCCTATTTCTTATGTTCTTATATAAGTCTGAGCCCGAGTCAGGCAGACAAACAGTCTGAAAGTGTAAAGAGTCCAAATGTAGATCAAAGTCAGCCCTTGGAGAAAAATTCTCCGCATGCTCGGCCTAGAATAAGTCCTACAACAAGATCTGAAAGTTCTATTCAAGAAAGAAGGTATCCTCTTTGAAACAGAAAACCAGTGGTTAAGTTTAATCTGTAAATGTGGAAAATAAGTTCATATCTTTTGTTTGTGTTATAGAATGCTATAGTAGAAGTTGGAAACATAAAATGGGTTCCATTTGAGAAATGTGTATACCATGCAAGTCATGTACAATGATTATTTGCTATGATTAACTTCTTCAATAAGGAGGGAGAAGTATAATAGCGCCACCTGGTGGACTACTGATGTATATAATAATAAAGTCATGTGCAGTACAGTTGTGCTGTTGTATACATATGCTTTGTCCCAAGATATCACAGTAGACACAAGAGAAGGAGAGTGAGGTAGACAGAACTAAAGGAGAGAGATGTGAACAGAAGTGAACTGGAGCGAGGTTGACAGAAGTGATGTAGAGTGAGGTAGACAGAAGAGAAGGAGCGTGAAGTAGATAGAAGTGAAGGAGAGTGGCAGACAGAGGTGAAAGAGATAGAGGTGGATAGAAGTGATGGGGAGATGTGGATAGAAGTGATGGAGGGAGAGGTAGACAGATGTAAAGTAGAGAGGTGGACAGTAGTGAAGGATAGAGGTGGACAGAAATGAAGGCGAGTGAGGTAGACAGAAGTAATAGGAAGAGGTATTCAGAAGTAATAGGGTGAGACAGACAGAAGTGATTGGGAGACAGAGACAGAAGTGAAGGAGAGAGTGGTGGACATAAGTGCTGGAGAGAGGTAGACAGAAGTGAAGAGTGAGTTAAACAGAAGAGAATGATAGTGAGATAGGCAGATGTGAAGGATTACTAGACAGAATTGAAGGAGAGAAGAAGACAGAAGTAAAGGGGAAAAATGTGGATAGAAGTGAAGGAGAGATGTAGATAGTTGTTAAGGAGGAGTGAGAATGTCAGAAGTGAAGGGGAGAGGTAGACATATGTGAAAGACAAGGAAGTAGCCAGAAGTGCAGGATAGAGAAGTGTACAGAACTGATACGGAGATGTAGACAGAAGTGATGGGGAGAGTTAGACAGAAGGGAAGGAGAGCACAGTAGACAGAAGAGCAGTAAAAAGATAGACAGAAGTGATGAGAATAGGTAGGCAGAAGTGAAGGAGTTAGAGATGGACTGATGTGAAGAGTGAAGTAAACAGAATTGAAGGAGGGAGGCAGACAAGGGTTAAGCGACAGGGATGGATGAAAGTGAAGGGAAGAGATATAAACAGGAGTAAAAGAGAAAAGTTTGGATAGAAGTGAAGGGGAGAACTACACAGAAATGATGGAGAAGAATGTAGACATATTGGCCCGTATTTTCCGATTGCAGGCCTATGATCTGGAAAAATCTACGCCCTTACCTGAGGGCTCCTGGGACACACACGCTTCCGATCCTGGGCCTCTCCAAACTCCAAGTGCGCAGGGCCCACGTATCCCAGAGGCGCATGTAGTTTGCAGCGTCCCTGGGATCACGTGGGCCATGGGGAGACAATCAAAGAAGGGAATCTCCCTTCACACACTTGACAGGAAGACCTGTCAAATATATGATAGCAAAATACTGCGGATGCTGGAAATCTGAAATAACAACAGAAAACGCTGGAAAAACTCAACAGGTCAGGCAGCATCCGTGGAGAGAGAAACAGAGTTAACGTTTCAGGTCAAAGACCTTTCGTCAGAACTGGAAAAAAGCAGGAAATGGAACAGATTTTAAAGCAAGTTTAGGGGCTGGGAAATGGGGGAGGGGATGAAAGAACAAAAGGGAAGGTCAGTGAAAGGATGGAAGGCAGGAGAAGTAAAGAGGCATTAAGAGATATTCAAGGCAAGAGGAGATGGTCATGGGACAGGTTAAATATATGAATGGAGATCACCCCAGAAACATAGTAAAACTTTAAATAAAGTAAAAAAAAAAATCACTTTTTTTAAATGACTTGAAATTACAATAAATTAAGTATTTTGAACAAAAATTAAATTTTTTGAAAAAAATAATTAAAATTTTTTACGGGGCTGAAAAATAAACTTACCTTTTCTTAAAGTATTTTTAAAAGATAAATCAGTGAAAAAATGTTTTTTTTAACTTTTTTCAACTCTTATCCTGGTAAAAGCAGGCCTTACGCCTGCTTTTACCAGGCGCAAGAATTGTAAGTGTTTTCTGCAGGTGGAGGGTCTCCAAAAAGCGGAACTATCCGCCCGCAGAGGCCCTTCTCCAGGGCAGCCAGAGGATCTGTCAAGACCATTCCTGACAGATCGGAAATGCCGATTTACAGCACCTGCGCAGTGCATGCCTGAAACCGGCATTTCCGATGTCCCTACGGGTGGGTACACAGCGCGTACACACCCGTAGGGATCGGATTATCTGGGCCAAGGAGATAGAGAGTGACAGAAGTGAACAAGAGAGGTAGGCAGATGTTAAGGGTGAGAGAGGTGGGTACAAGTGATTAAGAAGGAGAGCGGTATCAGCGGAAGTGAAGAGAAGAGAGTTAGACAGAAGCAATGGGGAAAGAGGTGGATAGAAGTGAAGAAAATAGGGCTAGATAGACGTGGACAAAGGTGAAGGCGAGCAGGTAGACAGAAGTGAAGGAGAGCTGTAAGCTGAAATGAAGGAGAGAGATGTAGATAGAAGAAATGAGGATAGGTAGACAGAAATGAAGGAGCAAGGAAGACAGAGGTGAAGAGAGAGAGAGAGGTAGACAGAAATCAAGGAGAGGTGGATAGAAGTGATGGGGAGAGATAAACAGAAGTGAAGGAGAATGTGGTAGACAGAGGCGTAAAAGAGCGAGCGAGGCAGAAGTGAAGGGAAGAGGAGAGAGGTAGACAGAAGTGAAGGAGAAAGAGATAGCCAAGTGATAGGGAAAGTTGGTCAAAAGTGAATGAGAGGGACGTAGACAGAAATTCACAGATTCCCCACAATGCAGATAGAGGCCATTTCGGCCCATCGAGCCTGCACCGACACATATCCCACCCTATCCCCGTAACCCCACATATTTAATCCCCCTAACACGAAGGGTCAATTTATCATAGCCAAATCAACCTAACCCGCACATCTTTGGACTGTGGGAGGAAACCGGAGCACCCGGAGGAAACCCACACAGACACGGGGAAAATGTGCAAACTCCACACAGACAGTCACCCGAGGCCAAATTCGAACCCAGGTCCCTGGCGCTGTGAGGCAACAGTGCTAACCACTATGCCACCGTGTTGCCAAATGATGGAGAGAGAGGTAGACAGAAGTGAAGGGGAGAGAGATAGACAGAAGTGATGTGGAGAGGTAGACAGAGGTGATGTGGAGAGGTAGGCAGAGGTGATGTGGAGAGATAGACAGAGGTGATGTGGAGAGGTAGACAGAGGTGATGTGGAGAGGTAGACAGAAGTGATGTGGAGAGATAGACAGAGGTGATGTGGAGAGATAGACAGAAGTGATGTGGAGAGGTAGACAGAGGTGATGTGGAGAGGTAGGCAGAGGTGATGTGGAGAGATAGACAGAGGTGATGTAGAGAGATAGACAGAGGTGATGTGGAGAGATAGACAGAAGTGATGTGGAGAGGTAGACAGAGGTGATGTGGAGAGGTAGGCAGAGGTGATGTGGAGAGATAGACAGAGGTGATGTGGAGAGGTAGACAGAAGTGATGTGGAGAGGTAGGCAGAGGTGATGTGGAGAGGTAGACAGAAGTGATGTGGAGAGATAGACAGAAGTGATGTGGAGAGGTAGACAGAGGTGATGTGGAGAGGTAGACAGAAGTGATGTGGAGAGATAGACAGAGGTGATGTGGAGAGAAATATAGAAAGAACTGAAGGAGAAAGAGGTAGACAGAAATAAAAGTGAGAGAAGTAGACAGAAGTGATGGGGAGCGTGTTGGACAGAAATGAAGGAGAAAGCAGTAGAGAGATGTGATGGAGCGACGTAGCCAAAAGTGAAGGAGAGCAGGTAGACAGAAGTGAAGGAGAGCTGTAGGTGGAAGTGAAGGAGAGAGATGAAGACAGAAGTAATGAGGATAGGTAGACAGAAGTGAAGGAGCGAGGAAGACAGAGGTGAAGAGAGAGAGAGAGAGTGAGCAGGAGAGCTGGTCAAAGAGAATGTTAGAGACATAGACAGAAGTGATGGGAGATAGGTAGCCAGAAGTGGAGAGAGAGATAGACAGAAGTGATGATGGAGGTAGACAGACGAGAAGGAGAGTGAAGTAGACAGAAATTAATTAGAGAGTGATATACAGAGGTGAAGTGAGTGAGAGGTAGTCAGCTGATGGGGAGATGTAGGTTGAAGTGAAGGAGAGGGAGGTAGGCAGAAGTAAAAGAGAGAGGTGTAGGCAGAAGTAAAAGAGAGAGGTGTAGGCAGAAGTAAAGCAGAGGAAGGTAGGCAGAAGTGGTTTTTTAGACACAATTCGCCTGAAATCAGTGTAACCCACGCAAAAGATTCCCAAATTTTAAGCGCAAATTGCATTCAGCACAAATCGAGTTTCCGCGATCTTTTGCACTAGTTTAAGAAACATCACTAGTTGCACTAGTTTAAGAAGAATCCGGCCCCAGCCCAGGCCCCAAAACTGGCCACGCCCACAGGATGAATGAATCACCATTGGGAGTTTCCGCTAATTACGTTCATTTGTAGGGCTTCGAGGAGGCTATAAAAATTAAGCTGGTTCTTTGAGCGCAAGGACTCTCTTAGGCACCTTTTAAAAGCTTTTGAATGTATTTTTTTTAATTTATTAAAAAACTGACTACTGTACCCCAATATAACTGGCAACACGGTGGCATAGTGGTTAGCACTGGTGCCTCACAGCGCCAGAGACCCGGGTTCGAATCTGACCTCGGGTGACTGTCTGTGTGGAGTTTGCACATTCTCCCCGTGTCTGCGTGGGTTTCCTCCGGGTGCTCCGGTTTCCTCCCACAGTCCAAAAATGTGCGGGTTAGGTTGATTTGGCTATGATAAATTGACCCTTAGTGTTAGGGGGGTGGGGTTATGGGGATAGGATGGGATAAGTTAGGGGGACTTAAATACGTGGGGTTACGGGGCTAGGGTGGGATATGTGTACTGTGGGGATTAAAGCAGGGACAGGGTACTGGATTTGAATGATCAGCCATGATCGTATTGAATGGTGGAGCAGGCTCGACGGGCCGAATGGCCTACTCCTGCTCCTAGATTCTATGTTTCTATAACCAGCAAATGGTTCTGTATATTTTTTAAAAGACCTTTTCAGTGATTTAAAATCAGGTTACTGACAGGTGGTGAGTAAAAATGCTTATTTTTGTGATAAACCCTTTTTTAGATGTATTAATCAAACTGCACCAAGTTACCACACTTAAATATATCAAAGAATATTTATTAACACCAATTTCTTTAAAAAAAAAATTTTAAATCGCTGCCCGATTGCGTGGGTCATGGCAAATTTTCTGTTCGGTGATATGCAAATGATTTTGAACGAAACGCCAAGAAAAGAAACACTTCTCAAAACAGGCGCAATTTTAGACGCAATTCGCGTCCGGATCACAGATCGTGGCCTAAAGCTACACCATAAAGCATAAAAGGACAACCAATGATACCATGGAGCAGATTAGGCACTGAAAAGGAAATCTACATGCAAAGGCAGAGGGCATGGCTGAGGTACTAAATGAGTACTTTCCATCTGTGTTCACTGAAGAAGCGGCAGCACCGGAGAAGGCGGCAGATAAAAACAGCGGATGACCAAGGCAGCACGGACCTGAGCGGTGGCAGCACCGGAGGAGGCGGCCCTTCCGACAATTTGAAGAACAACAAAAAACAAGGAGTGACATTACAGGACAGCAGGTAGGTGACTGGTTGCGGCGAGAGCGGGATCTGAGGAGCGACACCAGCGGGGATAAAAGGAGCTAGCCGGGAGCTGCACGTACCGACCTGAGAGGGGGTGGGGGGAGGAATCAAAGTGTGACGTCACAGGAAAGCAGGTGATTGGTTGGTGAGTATTTCTCTCTTTTTTCTAAACTTGGGCATTGGTTTAAATTAAGAGCCGGGATTAAAAACTAAACATAGATAATTGATATTCAAAACTTAAAAACCTAATTAATTAAATAAAATATAATAGAGCTGGCAGGGCAGGCGATGTGTTGCAGCTGTTGCATGTGGCAGCTGGTGGACACCAGTGTGATCCACAGCAACCACATCTGCAGTAAGTGTTGGTGGCTCGAGGAACTTCAGCTCAGAGTTGATGAGCTGGAGTCCGAGCTTCGGACATTGAGATACATCAGGGAGGGGGAGAGTTACCTGGACACTGTGTTCCAGGAGGCAGTCACACCCCTTAGGTTAAACAATTCAAATTTGGTCTGTTGTCAGGGTGTGACTACGAGTGAGGCAGGTATGGGGATCCAGAAGGTAGCATTGGAGGAGCCTCAGCCCTTGCACTTGTCCAACAGGTACGAGATTCTTGCTCCTTATGTGGACGAGGGCAGGGACTGCAGGGAGGATGAGCAAACTGACCACAGCACCATGGTACAGGGGGCCATTCAAGTTGGGGGAGTAAAAAGAAATGTGGTAGTGGTAGGGAACAGTATAGCTAGGGGGATAGCTACTGTTCTCTGCAGCCAAGAGCATGAGTCCCGAAGGCTGTGTTGCCTGCCCGGTGCCAGGGTTAAGGACATCTGCTCTGGGCTGGAGAGGAACTTGGAGTGGGAGGGGAAAGATCCAGTTGTCGTGGTCCACGTAGGTACCAATGACATAGGTAGAACAGAGAAAGAGGGTCTGCTGAGGGAGTATGAGCATCTAGGGGCTAAATTAAAAAGCAGAACCACAAAGGTAATAATCTCTGGATTACTACCTGATTCTGTAGGTTATTTGCCTTGTTGGTTCGAATCACCCCTCCTACTTGGTTCTAGACAACAGGAATTACGGTGAACAGGATTGGAACACAGACAAGCTTTTTGGACTCAACCGTACAGTGTTTAATAAGGTTAACACACACACCCGCCTCCAGTACGTAAAATACCTGGTGGCGTAAAACAAACAGTACAACAATACAACTTGGCCTGTCGAACAGGCCCCTGTCTCGTATTAAGACACCTAAAATCACACTGTGTTGCTATACAGAGTATAACATGGGCTTGTCCCACAAACCCCGGAACATACACTATATAATACACACAGAACCTCCCCACTAAACCCCTCTGGATTGGTTGGGACACACAACACCCCCTCACACAGTACCGGTGGTCTTAAGGATACGTGGGCTTGGACAATGCTCACCCCGATTGTCCGTTTTCTTGCTCGCTGCTTCCCTGTGTAGAGCGTGTCTCCTGGTTCCATATCGCCGATGCAGTGTCCAAGTCCCAGTTTCGAGGTTCGTTCCTACAGTCGAAGAGCAAGGCGAGGCTCTTGTCGCTCGTGGTGGTTTCTTCTCTCCATCCTGGATGGAGTGCTCGGTTCTTGGTTCAGAGATGAGGGCACGTGAAGGCGAGAGCAAGCGAGAGGGAGCGAGAATGGCCAAAGCTGCCTTCTCTTATACCCTAAAAGTTCATTAAGGTCTGTGTATTGCAGTGATGTCTTTTTAATCACCCTTCTTTGTCTGATTTCCCGCCTTTCGGGGCTATCCCATCTAGGTGCTAGTGTTAATGGCAGATGATGGGCTGCACTTCTTACCCGATCCCGGGTTAAGTGGTTTCCCATTAGTTTCCAATGGCCCTCCTTTGTCCGGTTCCTGCCTTTCGGGGCTATCTCATCTAGGTAATGGTGTTAATGGCAGATGATGGGCCGCACTTCTCACCCGATCCTGGATTAAGTGGTTTCCCAGAGAACTCTGTCTGCTCAGACATTCTTCCGTAATCAGTTTGTAGGCCTGGCTGGAATCTCCTGTCCATCACAAACAATCTGGGCCCCTCCCATCTTCTCCAAACAGGCTGCTGGTCAATCAGCAGTAACAGTCATACAAAATGTCCGATACAAAAATCCTTGGGGCCTGCGCTGATGCTTACAAGCCATGAGCAAATTAGCATCGGGTAAATAAGATCAGAGAGATGAATGTGTGGCTCAAAGCCTGGTGTGGGAGAAATGGGTTTCGATTCATGGGGCACTGGCACCAGTACTGGGGGAAGAGGGAACTGTTCTGTTGGGATGGGCTTCACTTGAACCATGCTGGGACTAGTGTCCTGGTGAATCAAATAACTAGGGCTATAGAGAGGGCTTTAAACTAAATAGTGGGGGGGAGGGTTGAGGTGAGCTGGAATTAAAAAAATCAAAGAGAAAGAAGAAGGCAATAGAGCAGGGTAGTGATGGAGGTAATGGTAACCAGAGTGTGACAGGAAGGGACAGAACGTATAAAAATAAGAGTGCATCAGAAAGTGGGGTCAAAGCATGGAAAAATAGTAAAAAGACAAAATTAAAAGCTCTTTATCTGAATGCACGCAGCATTCATAACAAGATAGATGAGTTGACGGCACAAATAGATATAAACGGGTATGATCTGATAGCCATTATAGAGACGTGGTTGCAAGGCGACCAAGGCTGGGAACTGAATATTCAGGGGTTTTTGACATATCGGAAGGATAGACAGAAAGGAAAAGGAGGTGGGTTAGCTCTGTTAATAAAGGATGAGATCAGTGCAGTAGTGAGAAACGATATTGGCTCAGAAGAGCAAGATGTAGAATCAGTTTGGGTGGAGATAAGAAATAATAAGGGAAAGAAGTCATTAGTGGTCGTAGTCTGCAGAACTCCTAACAGTAGCTACACTGTTGGACAGAGTATAAATCAAGAAATAATGGAGGCTTGTAAGAAAGGTACAGCAATAATCATGGACGATTTTAATCTTCATATTGATTGGACAAATCAAATTGGCCAAGGTAGCCTCGAGGAATAGTTCATAGAGTGTATCCGGGATGGTTTCCTAGAACAATACGTTGTGGAACCAACCAGGGAGCAGGCTATCTTAGATCTGGTACTGTGAAATGAGACAGGATTAATAAATGATCTCATAGTAAAGGATCTCTAGGAAAGAGTGATCATAGCATGGTTAAATTTCAAATTCAATTGGTGGGTGAGAAAGTTGGGTCTCAAACCAGTGTCCTGATCTTAAATAAAGGCAATTATAAAGGTATGAAGGCAGAGTTGGCTAAAGTGGACTGGAAAAATATATTAAAGGGCAAGATGGTTGATAAGAAATGGCAGACATTTAAGAAGATATTTCATAACTCTCAACAAAAATATATTCCAGTGAGAAGGAAAGACTTTAAGAGGAGGGAGAACCATCCGTGGCTAACTAAGGAAGTAAAGGATGGTATCAAATTGAAAACAAAGGCATACAATGTTGCCAAGATTAGTGGAAGGCCAGAGGATTGGGAAATTTTTAAAAACCAGCAAAGGACGACTAAAAAAAATAATAAAGAGAGAGAAGATGGATTATGAGAGTAAACTAGCAAGAAATATAAAAACAGATAGTAAGAGCTTCTACAGGTATATAAAAAGGAAGAGAGTAGCTAAAGTAAACATTGGTCCCTTAGAGGATGAGACTGGGGAATTAATAATGGGGAACAGGGAAATGGCTAGACTTTGAACAAATATTTTGTATCAGTCTTCACGGTAGAAGACACTAATACCATCCCAATAATACATAATCAAGGGGCTATAGGGAGGGGGGAACTTAAAATCACTATCACTAAAGAAAAAGTACTCGGTAAAATAATGGGACTAAAGGTGGACTAGTCCCCTGGACCTGATGGCCTGCATCCTAGGGTCTTAAAAGAAGTGACTACAGAGATAGTGGATGCATTGGTTGCAATCTACCAAAATTCCCTGGATTCTGGAGAGATCCCAGCGGATTGGAAAACCGCAAAAATGTAATGCCCCTATTTAATAAGGGAGGGAGACAGAAAGCAAAAAACTATAGACCAGTTAGCTTAACATCTGTCATTGGGAAAATGCTGGAGTCCATTATTAAGGAAGCAGTAGCAGGACATTTAGAAAATCATAATACAGTCAAGCAAAGTCAGCATGGTTTTATGAAAGGGAAATCATGTTTGACAAATTTGCTGGAGTTCTTTGAGGATGTAACGAGTAGGATGGATAAAGGGGAACCAGTGGATGTGGTGTATTTGGATTTCCAGGAGGCGTTCGATAAGGTGCCACATAAAAGGTTACTGCAGAAGATAAGAGCTCACGGGGTTGGGGATAATATATTAGCATGGATAGAGGATTGGCTAACTAACAGAAAACAGAGAGTCAGGATAAATGGGTCATTTTCCGGTTGGCAAACAGTAACTAATGGGGTGCCACAGGAATCAGTGCTGGGGCCTCAACTATTTACAATCTATTTTAATGACGTGGATGAAGGGACCGAATGTAATGTAGCCAAATTTGCTGATGATAAAAAGATAGGTGGGAAAGCAAGTTGTGCAGAGGACTCAAAGGGGTAAAAATTAGGTCGCGCCCCGTTTGGGGCACAAATATCGTCTGGACGCAAATATTAGCGCCTGGCGCTAATTATCGGCACTGACTGGAAACTTCACTTTTACCGCCCCGGGAGGTGAGTGGAGCGCTAAATCAGGCGCTGCACACCTGTCTTAAGGCGCAAAGGCCAAGGAGTGAGGCGCTAACTCAGAGCGCTGGCGAAGCTCATGTAATGTCAGTCAGCAATGGAACACACACACAATGGCACGGGCCAGTTCTTAAAGGGGATGGTTAATCTTGCTTTCCATCCACATCCTGTTCATTGCAGCCTTGAATCTCGGCCTGGAGAGACTTGCACATCAAATGTGCTGGAAAGAACAATGGAGAGTACCAGGCAAAGAGCTCAGAGTGCAGCTCCCACAGTCTCTGCTAAATCGATACAAGGAATGGCAAATCAAAATGAACCTGCAAAGTGCTGCTCAGTACCCAAAACTCCTTCACACAACGTTGAATCTCTCCAGAAGTCTCTCCCTCTCTCTCTCAGAATGCGTAGTTCAAAAATGCCACCAACAATAAAAGACAGGAAGAGGCCCCCTTTAAATAGCGCCCCCCCCAGCCCCACAGCGATTGATAGCGTTCCAGTCTTCTGGTCGTTGGATGCGCCAGGCGGTAAGGCAGGGGGCGCCACTCAATTTCCGCTCCGGGGCGCCACAAGGGCGTTGCACCATGGAATGACGTCACAATCTGCGCGCACAGGTGGTCGCAGCGGTAAGTTTTAGCGCCGCCGCACAATCTCTAGTTAAGTTCCCGAGCGGCGCAAACATCGCTGCACCCGGGCGTTAGCGGCTTTGCGCCCCATTAGCGCCCTCTTAAGGCGCTAACGGGAGGCGCAACCAACTGAATTTTTACCCCAAAGAATCTGCAAAGGGATATAGACAGGCCAAGTGAGTGGGCAAAAATTTGGCAGATGGAGTATAATGTGTGAAAGTATGAGGTTATCCACTTTGGCAAGAAAAATAAAAAAGCAAATTATTATTTAAATGGTGAGAGATTACAAAATGCTGCAGTACAGAGGGACCTGGGGGTCCTTGTGCATGAAACACAAAAAGTTAACATGCAGGTACAGCAAGTAATCAGGAAGGCAAATGGAATGTTGCCCTTTATTGCAAGGGGGTATGGAGTATAAATGCAGGGAAGTCCTGCTACAACTGTATAGGGTATTGGTGAGACCACACCTGGAATACTGCGTACAGTTTTGGTCTCCTTATTTAAGGAGGGATATACTTGCATTGGAGGCAGTTCAGAGAAGGTTCACGAGGTTGATTCCTGAGATGAAGGGGTTGACTTATGAAGAAAGGTTGAGCAGATTGGGCCTATACTCATTGGAGTTTAGAAGAATGAGAGGTGATCTTATTGAAACATGTAAGATACTGAGGGGGCTCGACAAGGTAGATGCAGAGAAGATGTTTCCCCTCATGGGGGAATCTAGAACTAGGGGGCATAGTTTCAGAGTAAGGGGTCGCCCATTTAAAACTGAGATGAGGAGGAATTTCTTCTCTCAGAGGGTCGTAAATCTGTGGAACTCTCTGCCCCAGAGAGCTGTGGAGACTGGGTCATTGAATATATTTAAGGTGGAGATAGACAGATTTTTGAACAATAAGGGAGTGAAGGGTTATGGGGAGTGGGCAGGGAAATGGAGCTGAGTCCAAGATCAGATCAGCTATGATCTCATTAAATGGAGGAGCAGGCTCGAGGGGCCAAATGGCCTACTCCTGCTCCTATTTCTTATGTTCTAAGATAATCCTGCAAATTTCACAGTGAAGAAGGAGATGGTAGAGAAATTGGGTAAGATAGAAATAGATAAAGAGGAGACAGTTCAACGACTGGCAGCACTCAAAGTAGCAAAGTCACCCGGTCTCGATTGGATGCTTCCTAGGTTTCTGAGGGAAGTAAGGGTGGAAATAGCTGAGGCTTTGGCCTCAATTTTTCAAATGTCCTTGGATATGGGAATGGTGCCAGAGGACTGGAGCATTGTAAATGTTACACCACTGTTCAAAAAAGGAGAGAGAAATAAACCCGGTAACTGCAGGCCAGTCAACCTAACGTCGGTGGTGGGGAAACTTCGAGAGACATTAATCTGATACAAAATTATTTGTCACTTGGAAAAACATGTGTTAATAAGTGACAACCAACTTGGATTTGTTAAAGGCAAGTTGTGTCTGACAAACTTGACTAAATTCTTCAATGAAATAATGGAGAGGGTTAATGAAGGTAGTGCAGCTGATGTTCTGTAATCGGCAGCAGTTTCCATTAGGTTGCGCTGTTTTTTCAACTCAAGTCGTTCAAAATCGGCCAAATCAGTGCAAAAGATCACAGAATTTTAAGTGCAAACTGACTACTGTGCACCAATATAACTAGTAAATGGTTCTGTATAGTTTTTTAAAGTCATTTTCAGTTATTTAAAATCGGGTTACGCACAGGTGGTGGATTAGACACTGATTAAAAATGCTTATTTTTTGTGATAAATTTCTGCTGTATTAATCAAACTGCACTAAGTTACCACTCACAAATATATCAAGGAAATATTTTTTAAAGCAAATTTTTTTTTTAATTACCTTCTCAAACGATGTGCTGGTTCATGGCAGATTTCACGTTCGGCCATATGCAAATCAGTTTGCATATGGAGAAAAAAGAACATTTCTCAGAACTGGTGCAATTTTGGGCACAATTTTCTCCTGGATCGCCAATTGCACCAAACTCCAGACCATAGACTTTCAAAAGGCATTTGATCAAGTGCTATCGAATAGACTCATCAGCAATATTGAAGTCCATGGGATAAAAGGGGCAGAGTCAGCATGGATATGAAATTAGCTAAGAGACAGAAAGCAGAAAGTAGTGGTGAACGGTTGTTTCTCAGACTGGAGGGAACTATTCTAGGTGTCTCCCAGAGGTTGGCATTGGGACAACTGCTCTTTTTGATATATATTCATGATCTGGACCTGGGTATAGGGGCCATCATTTCAAAGTTTGCAGATAATACAGTGCTTGGAAATGTTATAAACAGTGAGGATGATACTTTCAGGCATCAGGAGAACATAGATGGTGAAATGGGCAGACACATGGCAGATGAAATTTAATGCAAAGAACAGAACTGAGAAGTTATAACTATCAGGATAGATGAATAGGCTCGGACTCTTTCCTCGAGAAAAGAGAAGGGTGACCTAATAGAGGTCTTTAAAATTTTGAAGGGCTTTGATAGGGTAGGCATGGAGAAGATATTTCCACTTGTGAACAAGTTCAAAACTAGGGGTCATAACTATAAGGTAGTCACTAATAAATCCAATAGGGAATTCAGGAGAAACTTCCTTACCCAAAGAGTGGTTAGAATGATGAACTTACTACCATATGGAGTGGTTGAAGCGATTAGCTTAGATGCCTTTAAGGGGAAGCTAGATAAGTACATAATGGAGAAAGGAATCGAAGGGTATGCAGATAGGGCTAGATGAAGTAGGGTGGGAGGATGCTCGTGTGGAGCATAAACACTGGCACAATTGGGCCGAATGGCCTGTTTCTGTGCTGTAAATCCTATGTAAGTCTATGTTTACGGTGGCAGATATTGGGGCGTCTGAGTGTCCCCCCAAGCAAAGGTGGGACGCTTAATTAACATATTTAAATCGGGCTCCCACATAATTAATTGGGAGCCTGATTTGAAATTTACTGCTGCACCTATGGGTTTCCCAGGGGTCCGGAAACTCGGCAGTGAAAGGGAGGTGGGTGCTGCCAGCTCCACAAGGTAAATGGCTCTCTCAGCACTCCTAGTGGGCCAGGAGGAGGAGTGCTCACCCCAGGTCCCTCAAGGAAGCCTGTGGCCTCCCCCAGCCCCAATTGCCAGACTCCATCCCCAGCCCTCCCTATTGTCAATCTTTCCACCCAGTCCTGATCGCAGACCTCCCCCATCCAGCCCCAATCGTAAGCCTCCACCCCTCTGAATCGTGATGCACCCCCCCCAGTCTTCCCGATTGCCAACTTCCCCCCCACCCCCACCACCAGCCTCGATTGCTGACCTTCCTGCCTCCCGATTAACGGAGGCCATCCCCAAGGGTCATCGGCTGCGACCTCGTGCCGCTGAGGTTCCCTCCCACGCACTGGCCAGGCTGTCCATTTGCTCGGCTGCCGGGCGGGAGACAAAGCTGGGGAGTGGGACTAATTCATTGAATAGCTCTTTTAAAGAGCCGGCACAGACATGATGGGATGAATGGCCTCCTTCCGTGCTGTATGATTCTCTGGGCTGGATTTTGAATGACCCATGGAGTCGGGTTTGGAGGCGTGTGGGGGGTTAAATTTGCGGGGTCGGGGTTTCCGACCCCATCCCGACTCCATCCCGCCTCCACGCAATTTTGACAAAATCAGTCGCGGGGTTCCCGACTCCGTCCCGCCTTCAAGAGGCGGGAGAGGCCATTAAAGCCCTTAACAAGCTCTAAATTGGCTCTGTAATGCCATTTTGAAATGCTGTAGCTAGTTTAACCCTCTTCTGACGTGAAGCACGCCTGGTGTGAAACACTCCAGTAAAATCTGACGGGAGCACAAGTGGATAGCTGACTATCGGCTGCAGGTCCACTATTACAACGGAGATGTGATGAAGGTAGTAGTAGTATTAGGTGTGAACGCCGCCTCTGATGCTGCTGCATTGAATGTCTTCAGAGACTGCCTGGGATGACTTGCTTGGCAAAAAAATTCTCTCTCTCTCTCTCTCTCTCTCTCCCTACACCACCCCCACCCCCATTTTTGCATCCAGGTCCACCCACATCAAAAGCCAGGCAGGTCCTCTCTCACCAACAGTCTCTGAGACTAGCCAGTCAGCAATGATGACATCATCAGAGGCGGCTTTCAGACTGAAAACACTAATTAGTTCATGGGTTCCCACATGCTCCAACTCAATTGCCCAATTAAGTGAAAATTGCATCAGGCATCCACATTAATCTGGAGTCGGGGGGGGAAACACGAAATGCGGATTACACGACCCTAACCTGACCCCAAGACAAAATCCAGCCCTATGACTCTACATAGACAGAAGTGAAGGAGATGAATGTAGATAGAAGTGAAGAAATCCTGCCACTCACCACGGCAATGACTCTCCCCAAGCCCGTGAAGACCAACACGTTTTCTTCCAGGATGTGCAGAAGAGCTCTGCCTCACCAATCGCTACCTCCCGAAGCAAGTTGTGCATAACATTCTCCTGCAAGAAAGAAGGCAGTATATTAGTGAACGTCTTGTGAGATGTTTAGATAATGGTCCATAATTTGCGGCCACTACGGGTGCATACAAGGTGCGCATGTGCCTGTAAGGGCCGCGCAGGTTCCGGGTTTTCAAGCGCGAAGCGCATGCACGAAAACCCAGAACTTGCAATCTGTCAAGAATCCAACGTGTCCCCGAGAAAAAGCTTATGGGGATTCCCTTCTTTTTTTGGTTAGGGCCAGCCCACCTGATCCCAGGGGCGCTTGCAGACCGCCTGCGCCCCTGGGATACGTGGTACCCGGCGAGGCCCAGGATCGCAAATCTCTGTACCTCCCGGACCACCAGGTACGTGGGCATTTTATTTGCGGATCAGAGGCATTTCCCCTCGAGAAGCCTATGTCTGCAAATTTAGGGCCAAAATGTCTGTCATGGTAGAACAGTTTGCATGTTGTGTGTAAGATATGAGGTGTGAGGAAGTGAGGGTTGCAATAGTGCTGAGTGTAGGAGGTGCAGAGTGTGTGAGCAGGAAGGGGGGTGAAGTATGGCGCTGTTGTAGGGAAGCGGGGCAAAGAGTTATTGTGAGTAGTGAGGCTGGAGGTGTGAGCAGAGAGTAGAGAGAGATGAGAATTTGGATTTGAACCTTGACAGCTCTGGTGAGGTCATTTAACTTTTATCGACATTGCAGCCATGTCCTGGGAGCTAAGCTCCTGGCATTAGCCCCTTCTGAAACCTCTTCGCACTGGCATTGGAGGTGTTGCCTGGAGAGCCTTCTGCACCCTTGGGGATAACAGGATCTCCCTTCTCCTGCTACCACCTGGACCAGGGTCTCCACAGCAGCATCAGAGAACCTAGGGGCCTGATCTGCAGGTCTTACAGCCATTTCTTTCTTCACAGGTCCTAGAAAATGGCCAGTGTCACTGTCAATCAAAAAAAGTCCCTCCAGTTTCAAGTATGCCTGCATTCATTGTACTCAAGAGGATTACTTACATACAGTCACACGGGGCATGCTGGTAGCTTTTTGCACAGACTGTTTAAATGCAGTCACAGTGGTAACTACAGGGAGCTGTAGTTTTCTACCTTGTTGGAGTGTCCTTTGAAGAAACAAAACAGCTCTGGGAAACCCCCTGAACGCAAACCTGAGGCTTCTTAAAAAACCACAGGCCTTTGATAGAAAATATTGTTAGAGGCATTTCAAACACAGAAAATGTAATTCTACAGGTAAGTTTAATAATTTCTTGTAAATTTTGTGATCTTTTATATCTTTATTTTGTTGGAAACTATATTTCCACCATAAGTCATCCATTTAGTGAAGACAATGATTAGTGCCACACTGGGTTTTTTTTTTACTATTTTTAATTCATATGTTCTCTACTTAGTCAGTTATGATTCCTCGTCATTTTATGAAAGAAGAAGATATAAAACTTGTATTTACATAGGACATTATTGAAGCATTTTTAAAGTGTAGTCACTATTGTTATGTAGGAAATGCAGCAACCTATTTGCACACAGCAAAGTCCCACAAACAGGAATAAATGAAATTACTAGGTAATTTGTTTTAGTGATCTTGGCTGAGGGATAAATGTTGGACAAGACACCTATGGAGAAGGGTGATATAGGCATAGAAATCAGGCAGGGGGGTTGTGATATACTTGAACAAATTAGTATTGAGAGGGAGGAGGTACTAGCGGTTTTAGTGGGCTTAAAAGTGGATAAATCCCCAGGCCCAGACGAGATATATCCCAGGCTGCTGTGTGAGGCAAGGGAGGAGATTGCAGGGGCTCTGACACAAATTTTCAGAACCTCTCTGGCCACAGGGGAGGTGCCAGAGGACTGGAGAACAGCTAACGTAGTACCATTGTTCAAGAAGGGTAGTAGGGATAAACCAGGGAATTACAGGCCAGTGAGCCTAACATCAGTGGTAGGGAAATTATTGGAAAAAATTCTGAGGGACAGAATTAGTCTCCACTTGGAGAGGCAGGGATTAATCAGGGATAGTCTGCATGGCTTTGTCAGGGGAAGATCATGTCTGACCAATTTGATTGAATTTTTCGAGGGGGTGACTAGGTGTGTGGATGAGGGTAGTGCAGTTGATGTAGTCTACATGGACTTCAGTAAGGCTTTTGAAAAAGTCCCACATGGGAGACTGGTCAAGAAGGTAAGAGCCCATGGGATCTAGGGCAATTTGGCAAATTGGATCCAAAATTGGCTTAGTGGCAGGAGGCAGAGGGTGATGGTTGAAGGTTGTTTTTGTGACTGGAAGCCTGTGTCCAGTGGTGTACCGCAGGGATCGGTGCTGGGTCCTTTGCTGTTTGTAGTGTACATTCATGATTTAGATATGAATGTAGGAGGTATGATCAGTAAGTTCGCAGATGACACGAAAATTCGTGGAATGGTAAATAGCGAGGAGGGAAGCCTCAGGCTACAGGATGATATAGACGGGATGGTTAGATGGGCAGAACAGTGGCAAATGGAATTTAACCCTGAAAAGAGTGAGGTGATGCATTTTGGGAGGACTAACAAGGCAAGGGAATACACAATGAATGGTAGGACCCTAGGAAGGACAGAGGATCAGAGGGACCTTGGTGTGCATGTACATAGATCCCTGAAGGCAGCAGGACAGGTAGGTAAGGTGGTTAAAAAGGCATATGGGATACTTGCCTTCATTAGCCGAGGCATAGAATATAAGAGCAGGTTATGATGGAGCTGTACAAAACGCTAGTTAGGCCACAGCTGGAATACTGTGTGCAATTCTGGTCGCCACACTATAGGAGGGATGTGATTGCATTGGAGAGGGTGCAGAGGAGATTCACCAGGATGTTACCTGGGCTGGAGCGCTTCAGCTATGAAGAGAGACTGGACAGGCTGGGGTTGTTTTCCTTAGAGCAGAGAAGGCTGAGGGGGGACCTGATTGAGGTGTACAAAATTATGAGGGGCATAGATAGGGTAGATAGAAAGGAACTTTTGCCCTTAGTAGAGGGGTCAATAACCAGGGGGCATAGTTTCAAGGTAAGGGGCAGGAGGTTTAGAGGGGATTTGAGGAAAAACTTTTTCACCCAGAGGCTGTTTGGAATCTGGAACTCACTGCCTGAAAGGGTGGTAGAGGCAGGAACCCTCACAACATTCAAGAAGCATTTAGATGAGCACTTGAAATGCCATAGCATACAAGGCTACGGACCAAGTGCTGGAAAATGGGATTAGAATAGACAGGGCTCGATGGCCGGCGCGGACCCTATGGGCTGAAGGGCCTCTTTTTGTGCTGTATAACTCTATGACTCTATGACCGGGATAACTCCCCTGCTCTTCTTTGAATAGTGCCATGGGAATCTTTCACATCCACCTGAGAGAGCAGACAGGACCTCGGTTTGGCGTCTCATTGGAAAGATGGCACCTCTGGCAATATAGCACTTCCTCAGTACTGCACTGCAGTGTCAGCCGAGATTATTTACTCAAATCCTTGAGTTGGGCTTGAAACCACAACCATCTGACACTGAGGCACAAGTGCTACGACTAACCACAGCAAGATTAATTTTAAAACACACTAGTGAATTACCTGTGGTGTTGGCCATAGTCAGTTGATGAATATAAGAGTATTTCATTTATACAAGATGGCAACTCACTCCACAGAGCCACCTAGTGGTGAAAGCCCGCTATTCCATCATGACAGTTGACATAATAAAGCAGTATAGGAAATGTTGACAGCAATTTACAATGGTAAATGTTGGCACAAAAACATGACTAAAAGTTGTGACAGCAGGAAGTAAGGTTTGTGGACAAGAAATTTGCACCGTATGCAAGATTTTTAATATTATATCTAATATTTTAACACAGCTATTTGCATGCTTGCTAGGACACTTTTCCTTTAATTAAGTTTGTGGTGGATTTAAAAGTTCTTATGTATCTTTGAATATTTTGATTGGTTAAAAAAAGCTTTCTGATGATTGGTGGAAAGGATGTTAAGAAAAAGGCAAATCTGATTGCACAAGGCATATTTCAAAATGATAGAAAATTAACAAGATTGGATCAGCCGCCTATTTTGCACCCTGTCATTTTCTTATTTTCCATTGATTTGGTTTCCTACAGGGCGGGTTAGGTTAAAATTACCCCCATACATTGTGGCCTAGAAATTCAGGAGTGCCCGTTTTTGGGTGCTCCCCCTGCGCAAGGTACTTTCTTTGTGCACGAATGGGAGGGTCCAAGGAGCTCCGGATATTGGGCCTTGGACCTCATTCGCATTTCAAAGGCGCTGCAGGAGGAAGTTACACAGGTAAGCGATGGAAGTTTGGGCTGCCGCAGCGGCCCACAGGCAAGTGATCAGTAGCCTGAGATCACGGGTCTCAGGAAAGGGAGCTAGGTGATTGGGAGCAGGGGGGAGGGAGATCAGTGGTCAGGAGCAGAGCCTGGGGGTCAGGGATCTCCCAACTGGGTTGGGGGAGTGAGGGCAGGGGGAGTGAGGGCAGGGTGACTGCTATCGAGATAGTGCTAAATAACTTACCTTTTTTTCTAGGCGATCTTTAGGGTTGGTTTCCCTGAGCTAAGCGCTGGCTGCCTCAGAACAAACCAATGTTGCAGCAAGGACCTCAAGCAGTTGTTAGGCCCGTTATTAGGATATTACTGGATATGGCGGGCAGTGTACTTCTGGTCGGAAGAATGCGCACGCTTCCTGCCTGCCATTTTGGGCACTTAGGAGGCTACATAGCACTTGAAAAACCTTTGCGACCCAGATTCTCGGACTGCATGTTTCATACTGTTGTAGTAAAACATCATATCATCCGATATACTTAAACATAGAAACATAGAATCTAGGAGCAGGAGTAGGCCATTCGGCCCATCGAGCCTGCTCCACCATTCAATACGATCATGGCTGATCATCCAAATCCAGTACCCTGTCCCTGCTTTAATCCACACAGTACACATATCCCAAACTACCCCCGTAACCCCACGTATTTAATTCCCCCTAACATATCCCATCCTATCCCCATAACCCCACATATTTAATCCCCCCCTAACACTAAGGGTCAATTTATCATAGCCAAATCAACCTAACCCGCACATTTTTGGACTGTGGGAGGAAACCGGAGCACCCGGAGGAAACCCACACAGACACGGGGAGAATGTGCAAACTCCACACAGACAGTCACCCGAGGTCAGATTCGAACCCAGGTCCCTGGCGCTGTGAGGCACCAGTGCTAACCACTATGCCACCGTGTTGCCCTGTGAGCAATGCCATAGAAGATCATCTATTTCAATGTAAATGTTTAGAATATCCAGTATTTTCTAACTGAGGTTGCTTCCTTTTGATGATGGAGTCCTGGGCACTTTTCTTTCAGAGGGTTTATTAGCTGATTTCCTATTGTCCTAACCTGCTGTTTCTTTTCATGATGCAGAATTATGTGACTAATGCAAAGCAATTGCAACACAGCTGGCTCCTTTGGCTACGCACAATGAAAAAAACACAAAATTCATAACATCTCCTCCACAACATCCCCTTTTATGAATCATGGAGTTTTTCAGTGTGGTTTTTGTTTAATCTGTTGCATCAAAAACTTAAGCAATTTTTTGAACCTTGTAAAAAGTTTTTTTTCAAGTCAAGGACTTTCCCTCCCCAGTAACGTGCCAGTAGTGAGGCTTTGTCTCTGAAGCTGTCAGGTCAGCCTGTTCAAATATTATGACAGAGGAGAAATGTTTACAGTCAATTTCACCTGACCACATGTTTTTTGAAAAATTCTACAAAATCTTTGATTTTGCTCTTTACTGTCACAAACAATTATGGACTTCACAGAGCACATCAAGGTAAAAGTTTCAGATACAGAAGCTCATATAATGGCCCGAAAATTAGACCTAATACGCGAGAGTACGCACTGTGTACTCTCGCGTTTTAGGTCTCCAATTGCCGGTTTCCAGCATGCACTGCGCATGCGCGGGAAACCGGCACTTCATGAACTCAAAAGGGGGCGGTTCCTAAGTGAACCGCGTGCGCGCTACAGGCTGCGCGCACGCAGTTCACTTAGTGCTTTGAACGCGCAGGTAAGCATGGAAGATTTTGCACATAAAGAAAGGAGGTGTAAGACCCTCTTTTAACAAGGTAAGTAGTTAATTAAGTATTATTTTAAATTTTTTTCAACAGGTTTATCTTTTTTAGAGACTTTAAAGAAAGGTAAGTTTATTTTTATAACTTTTAAAAAGATTTTAAATTTTTTCAAAAATTTAATTTTTTGTTTAAAGTGGTTAATTTATTTAACTATACTTATTTTATTAATGTGATGGCTTTTTTAAAAAATTTAATTGAGGTTTAGCTGTTCTTTTGGGGGGGTATAGATTCATAGCTTTGACAGCCCTTGCTGTCAAAACTATGAATGAAAGATGGTGTGCTGCCATTGGCTCTAACTGAATCGCGTGATCCCAGAGCTCGCACGAACTAACTCCGTCTCTGGGATACGCACACACTGCACAGCTGGAGCCTTGAAACTAAAGTTCGTGTGAGCCCGGAGGGAAAAGGTAGGCGCGCAGTGAGATATCGCGGGGAAGCCTTACCCCCGCAGGAACGCTCCGTGTTTAATTTCTGGGCCAATTAGTTTAAGCTTGTTTACAATTAGTTCAAGTTTGTATACAATTAGTTTATATTTCCTTTGCCATAGGTACACACACATATTATATGTATTATATACATGAATAAGTATGGGCATCAACATGAACATTCAACTGAATATGCAAGATTATTATTCGAAGCAAATGTATAGACATCTGATAATATATTGATATTCATGTCCATCAATATACATGTGGCGTGTAAATTTATAAACTCCAATTTATTTTATTTGTTCTTTAAGTGCTGCACCTGTACAGTATTTTCCTCACTCTGTTACTTTCATTTTAGGTCTGAAAGCTGGTTCTAGAATATGTCATCTGACATGAATATGGCCAAACGTGAGATAAAATCCAAAAAATGTGAACTAATCGAGTGCCTCTCCAGTGATTCCGACTACATTTTGCAGAAAATAGACTCAAAAGAAATGCTTTTCCACCATGAATATCAGACACTCAAATATCAGCAGAACCCTGTTAAAAGGATCACAGATCTTCTTGACCTCATATTGGGAAAAGGAGAGAAAAAATGTGAAGAGTTTATCCATGCATTGAAAGAAGTTCAAGACACTTATCCTCAACTCAAACATTTAGTACCAATCAACATTAAGAGCCAAGGTAAGAAAAGGAATACTGATGTCAATGAAAAAGAATGAAATAGTTGACTCAGAGACTAGGGTACTGAATTTAAATAAAGGAAACTACGATGGTATGAGGCGCGAGTTGGGTAGGATAGATAGGGGAATGTTACTCAAAGGGTTGACGGTGGATAGGCAATGGCAAACATTCAAAGATCGCATGGATGAACTACAAAATTTGTTCATCCCTGTCTGGCATAAAAATAAAACAAAAAAGGTGACTCAACCATGGCTGACAAGGGAAATCAGGGATAGCATAAGATCCAAGGAGAGGACATATAAATTGGCCAGAAAAAGCAGTAAACCTGAGGATTGGGAGCAGTTTAGGATTCAGCAAATGAGGACAAAGGGATTAATTAAGAGGGGGAAAATAGAGTACGAGCGTAAGCTTGCAGGGAACATAAAAACTGACTGTAAAAGCTTTTATAAATATGTGAAGAGAAAAAGATTGGTGAAGTCAAGCGTAGGTCCCTTGCAGTCAGAATCAGGGGAATTTATAATGGGGAACAAAGAAATGGCAGACCAGTTAAATATATACTTTGGCACTGTCTTCACAAAGGAGAACACAAATAACCTCCCAGAGATGTCGGGGAACATAGGGTCTACTGAGAGGAAGGAACTGAATGAAATCAGTATTTGTAGGGAAATGGTGTTAGGAAAATTGACGGCATTAAAGGCCGATAAATCCCCAGGGCCTGATAATCTACATCCTAGGGTACTTAAGGAAGTGGCCCTAGAAATAGTAGATGCATTGCTGGTCATCTTCCAAAATTCTATAGACTCTGGAACAGTTCCCATGGATTGGAGGGTAGCTAATGTTACCCCACTGTTCAAAAAAGATGGTAAAGAAGAAACGGGGAATTATAGACCGGTAAGCCTGACATAGATTGTGGGGAAAATGCTAGAGTCCATTATAAAAGATGTAATAGCAGAGCACTTGGAAAACAGTGACAGGATTGGACAAAGTCAACATGGATTTACAAAAGGTAAATCGTGCTTGACTAATCTACTGGAATTTTTTGAGGATGCAACTGATAGAATAGATAAGGGAGAACCAATGGATGTGGTGTATTTGGACTTTCAGAAGGCTTTCGATAAGGTCCCGCATAAGAGATTAGCGTGTAAAGTTAAGGCACATGGGATTGGGGGCAAGGTACTGACTTGGATAGAGAACTGGTTGGCAGACAGGAAGCAAAGAGTTGGAATAAACGGGTCTTTTTCCGAGTGGCAGGCAGTGACTAGTGGGGTTCCGCAGGGATCGGTCCTAGGACCCCAGCTATTCACTATATATATTAATGATCTAGACGAGGGAACTAGATGTAATATCTCCAAGTTTGCAGATGATACAAAGCTGGGTGGGCGTGTGTGCTGCGCGGAGGATGCTGAGAAACTCCAGTATGATTTGGACAGGTTGGGTGATTGGGCAGAAGCATGGCAGATGCAGTATAATGTGGATAAATGTGAGGTTATCCACTTTGGTGGCAAAAACAGAAAGGCAGATTATTATCTGAATGGCAATAGATTGGGAGAAGGGGAAGTGCAACGAGACCTGGGTGTCCTTGTGCACCAGTCGCTGAAGGTAAGCATGCAGGTACAGCAGGCGGTTAAGAAGGCAAATGGTATGTTGGCCTTCATAACTAGCGGGTTTGAGTACAGGAACAAGGATGTCTTGCTGCAGCTGTACAGGGCCTTGGTGAGACCACACCTTGAGTATTGTGTGCAGTTTTGGTCACCTTATCTGAGGAAGGATGTTCTTGCCATGGAGGGTGTGCAGCGAAGATTCACCAGACTGATACCTGGGATGGCAGGAATGACGTACGAGGAGAGATTGGGTTGATTGGGCTTATACTCGCTGGAGTTTAGAAGAATGAGAGGAGATCTCATTGAAACTTATAAAATTCTAACAGGGCTAGACAGAGGATGCAGGAAGGATGTTCCCGATGGCGGGTGAGTCCAGAACAAGAGGTCACAGTCTAAAGATAAGGGGTAAGCCATTTAGGACAGAGATGAGGAGGAATTTCTTCACCCAGAGAGTGGTGAACCTGTGGAGTTCTCTACCACAGAAGGCAGTTGAGGCCAAGTCAGTAAATATATCCAAGAATGAGTTAGATATATTTCTTAAGGCTAAAGGTATCAAGGGATATGGGGAGAAGGCAGGGATAGGGTACGGAGTTTGGATGATCAGCCATGATCTCATCGAATGGCGGAGCAGGCTCGAGGGGCCGAATGGCCTACTCCTGCTCCTATCTTCTATGTTTCTATGTTTCTTCAGTAAATTCATTGACGAGGGCGAATTGGGCTTCATTTTTTTGCTGATCGCCTGACATGTATTTGACATGACAACAATATCAGTATATTTCCCTAACTGCATTGTGTAGATGCAAACACCTGAGAAAAGGTTTGCTAAGTATTTTGCATGTAAATGGAGTTCTGTATTATAACAACAACAACAATTTGTATTTATATAGCGCCTTTAACGTAGTAAAATGTCCCAAGGCCCTTCACTGGAGCATTATCAAAAAAATTTGACACCGAACCACATGAGGAGAAATTAGAACAGATGACCAAAAGCTTGGACAAAGAGGTAGATTTTAAGGAGTGTCTTAAAGGAGAAGAAAGAGGTAAAGAGGCGGAGATTCTTAGGAAGGGAATTCCTGAGCTTAGGGCTGAGGCAGCTGAAGGCACGGTCACCAATGGTGGAGTGATTAAAATCAGGGTCGCTTAAGAGGCCAGAATTGGAGAAGCACAAAGATGAGCTCAAGTTTATGTAAGGTGAAAGATGGGAAAAAAGCCAGGAGGGAATTAGAATTGTCGAATCTAGAGGTAACAAAGGCATGAATGAGGGTTTCAGCAGCAGATGAGCAGAGGCAGGGGTGGAGTTGGGTGATGTTACGGAGGTGGAAGTAGGTGGTCTTGGTGATGGAGCGGATATGTGGTCGGAACCTCATCTCGGGGTCATGAGGTATTATAAACACATGCACAGGGTGTGACTGTAACTGGTATTATAATGTGACTGGTATTATAATCACATATAAAGGGCGTGACCATAACTGCTTTATCATCACATGCAGATTTTGACTGGTATTATAATCACATTTAAGGATGTGACTGGTACGTGTATATCGGATGTGAGTGGTATTATAATCATATAAAGGTTATGAATGGTATTATAATCATGTATACAGGGTGTGACTAATACTGGGATTAAAATTGCATATATAGGGTGTGACAGGTGCGGGTGATTAGAATCATACATATAGTGTATGAATGATACTGGTATTATAATCACTCCACCATTGGCGACCTTCAGGGAGACAGGAAGAAGAGGGTAATGGTTGATGGGTATTTTTGTGACTGGAAGGCTGTTTCCAGTGGGGTTCCGCAGGGTTCAGTACTAGGTCCTTTGCTTTTGTGGTATATATCAACGATCTTGACTTGAATATAGGGGGTATGATTAAGAAGTTTGCAGATGAAACTAAAATTGGCTGTGTGGTTGATACTGAAGAAGGAAGCTGTAGACTGCAGGAAGATATCAATAAATTGGTCAGATGGGCAGAACAGTGGCAAATGGAATTCAATCCGGAGAAGGTGTGAGGTAATGCATTTGGGGAGGGCTAACAAGGAAAGGGAATACACATTAAATGGTAGGACACTGAGTAGTGTAGAGGAACAAAGGGACCTTGGAGTGCATGTCCACAGATCCCTGAAGGTAGCAGGCCAGGTAGATAAGGTGGTTAAGAAGGCATACGGAATGCTTGCCTTTATAGCCATGGCATAGAATACAAGAGCTGGGGGGGTTATGCTTCAACTGTATAAAACACTAATTAGGCCTTAGCTAGAGTACTGCATGCAGTTCTGGTCACCACATTACAGGAAAGATGTGATTGCACTAGAGAGGGTACAGAGGAGATTTACAAGGATGTTGCTGGGAGTAGAGAATCTTAGCTATGAGGAAAGACTGGATAGGCTGGGTCTGTTTTCCTTGGAACAGAGGAGGCTGAGGGGAGACCTTATTGAGGTGTATAAAATTATGAGGGGCATAGATAAAGTGGATAGAAAGGACCTATTTCCCTTCGCAGAGGGGTCAAAAACCAGGGGGCACAGATTTAAAGTAATTGGGGGAAGGTTTAGAGGGTATTTGAGGGGAAATTTCTTCACCCAGAGGGTTGTGGGGGTCTGGAACTCACTGCATGAAAGGGTGGTATAGGCAAGAACCCTAACCATATTTAAAAAGTACTTGGATGTGCACTTGGGATGCTCTAACCTGCAGGGCTATGGACCAAGAGCTGGGCAGTGGGATTAGGCTGGATAGCTTTTTGTTGGCCGGCGTGGACACGATGGGCCGAAATGGCCTCCTTCCGTGCTGTAACTTTCTATGATTCTATGATTTGTCGAATGCCTTTTGGAAATCCATGTACACTACGACAAATGCATTACCCTCATCAACCCTCTCTGTTACCTCATCAAAGAACTCAATCAAGTTAGTTAAATACGATTTGCCTTTAACAAATCCATGCTGACTTTCCTTAATTAATCCACACTTGTTCAAGTGACTGTTAATTTTGTCCCTGATTACTGATTCTGGCCTGTAGTTGCTGGGATTATCTTTGCACCCTTTTTTGAACAATGGTGTAACATTTGCAATTCTCCAGTCCTCTGGTACCACACCCGTATCTAAGGAGGATTGGAATATTATGGCCAGTACCTCCACGATTTCCTCTTCAATTCCCTCAGCATCCTATCCACTCCTGGTGACTTATCTACTTTAATTACAGCCAGCCTTTCTAACACCTCCTCTTTATCAATTTTTATCCTATCAAGTATCCCCACTACCTCCTCCATTACTATGTCTATGGCAGCATCCTCTTCCTTGGTGAAGACAGATGCAAAGTACTCGTTTAGTAGCTCAGCCATACCCTCTGCCTCCATGCATAGGTCTCCTTTTTGGTCCCTAATTGGCCCCACCCCTACTCTTACTACTCTTTTACTATTTATATGCCTATAGAAGACTTTTGGATTACCTTTTATGTTGGCTTCCATTCTATTCTCATACCCTCTCTTTGCCCCTCTTATTTTCTTTTTCACTTCTCCTCTGACCTTTCTATATATAGCCTGATTTTCAGATGTATTTGCAACCTGACATCTGTCAGACACGCTCTTTTTCTGCTTCATCATATTCTCTATCTGTTTCGTCATCCAGGGAGCCCCGACTTTAGTTGCCCTGCCTTTCCCCCTAGTGGGAATGTACCTCAACTGTACCTGAACTATTTCCTCTTTAAAGGCAGTCCATTATTCTATTAAAATTTTGCTTGCCAATCTTTGATTCCAGTTTACCTGGGCCAGATCCGTTCTCATCCCACTGAAATTGGCCTTCCCCCAGTTAAACAATTTTACTCTAGATTGCTCCCTGTCCTTTTCCATAGGTAATCTAAACCTTATGATACTATGATCCCTGTTCTCTAAATGTTCACCTATTGACACTTGCTCCACTTGACCTATCTCATTCCCCAGAACCAGATCCAGCAATGCCTCCTCCCTCGTTGGGCTGGATACATATTGATCAAGAAAGTTATCCTGAACACTTCAGAAATTCTTCCCCTTCTCTGCCCTTTACACTATACGATCCCAGTCTATATTAGGATAGTTGAAGTCCCCCATTTTACTACTCTATAGTTCTTCCACCTCTCTGTAATTTCTCTGCAAATTTGCTCCTCCATATCTTTCCCACTATTTGGTGGTCTATAGAATACACCTAGTAGTGTCATGGCACCTCTATTATTTCTTAACTCTAGCCATATAAATTCTATCCTAGACCCCTCCGGACATCCTCCCTCTCCAGCACTGTAACATTCTCCTTGACCAATACTGCCACACCACCTCCTATCTTTCCTTCCCTATCTTTCCTGAACACTTTATAACCAAGAATATTTAATACCCAATCCTGCCCATTTTTGAGCCAGGTCTCAGATATTTAATAAAGGTATTTCAAATTATGAAGGGATGGTACAGAGTAGATAAAAACAAAATGTTCCCAGTGATTGAGGAATCCAGAACAAGAGGACATAGATATAAGATTAAAGGTAAGAGTTTTAGAATAGAGAACAAGAGAAATGTTTTTACACAGAGGGTTGTGAGGCTATGGAATGCACGACCAAAGTTTGTGATTGAATCTAAGACCATGACCCAGAATTTCCTCACAGCTGCACCCTTCTGCCAGCGTAAGTTTGCCAGAAGTGTGGCGGAAAACTCGTTCACACAAAACAAGGACATTCTGGACCTATGTTAATTTTTAAGACTAGGTTAAACAACGATAACAGCAAGGCTCACTCAGCAACTAAAGTTCCTCGCCTTAATGGACATTGAAATCCCACTGATCTGAAGAATGTTACGCTTGTATTTATATTGTCAGAGGTAATCCTGTAAAGCACAGCAATCACTGCAGAGAGGAGCAGGGTCATCCTGAACCCAAGCACCAGAAAGGATAACATTGTTGAGGCTGCCGCAAAACACGAATTAAGGCTGAATCCATTTGTGTTAAACAAGAGACTTTTTAATCACAGCATGGTACAAAATGGCAGACTGAAAAGCTCCCAGAATTCTCTGGGTAAAACCTGAGGCCCCGCCCCCTTCTCCTTAAAGGTAAGGTGCCTTAAAGGGAAGGTGCTGGAAATTTGTCCACAGACGGAAGAGTGGATTATGCCCGTTTTAGGTGGCGATCCGCCACAACATCCCATTCTCCAATGTAGAGATTCAAAGTACTCAATCATCAGTATCTCCATGCCACAGCTTATTAATTGACAATTGTTGTACTTTGGTGCCACTCATTGCTCTGTACCATTGATTTTACAGACTGTCAAGGTCGCCCAACGGAGATGAAAGAAACATACACAGTGGAGGCACAGCCACGGAAAATAATGACTCCTGTTCTAAATGAAACCAAGAAGAAAAAGAATTTCATAAAACTGATTCCAGCACAGGACGGTCAAGAGATCATAACACAAGATGAGAGCGATGTTGGAATGTTCAGCTGTCTGATGCATTGTATGAGGAGTGTGACTTTCTATAAATAGACATTCAAGTTTTGATGAATCGTTAGCACATAGTTTACATGCTCAGGACTGCCTGGAAAAGAAATGTAAGGGCAATTAAAGTAGAGAAAAGACAGTGCTGTCTTGCTATAATGGAACAAGAACAGGTGATGACGCAGATATCAAAGTTCATTTATCTCCTGTGGGCTGCTTAAATGCTAAGTGATGTCAAATAGTAAAAATCCCCAGAAAAACCTATTTTGCAAGTTCCTGTAAAACAATTATTGAAGACAGTCATTGCTGTGAAGAAAAATTGAAAGTTAAGGCTTGAGTTGTGAAGAATTAAACTTTTAAACAGATGGCTGTATAAAAAACAACAAAATAACTGGATATGAACAACTTAGAATCTCCATCTACTTGGCTGGATGTTATACAAAGAAAATTTGGAAATGATGGGAGTAATTTTAACCTCCAAAAACGGGTGGGTTTGGGTCGGGTGGGATGTTAAAATGTGAAAAATCTGAAACCCAAACCCAACCCACCTCGAACCCAACCAATTCCGATTTTAATGGAGGCGGGACGGGAGGCCAGGCAACCAACCCGATCCCAGGGAGCAGGTCGCTCATTTAAATATTATAATGAGGCTGCATGCCTCAGATTTTATCTCTCTTCCAGCTACAGTATAATGCTGACTGAAAGGAAGATGTAAGTGCCTTTCCAGCACTGCTTGTGGGCCAGGAGAAGCAGGAGTGCTTCTACCCCGGCCTTGCAAGCAAACCTGTTTCCCACTCCATGTGATTACCCCACCCCCAGCGATTGGACTTATCCCATGACTGGACCCCCTCGCTGATCACCAACCCACCCCGCACAATCACCGACCCACCCCGTGATCACCAACCCTCCCCCACTGTGATCACCGACCCCCCCCCCCCCCCGTGATCACCAACACCCCCCGTGATCACCGACACCCCCCGCAATCACCGACCCCCCCGTGATCACCGACCCTCCCCCAATGTGATCACCGACCCCCCCGTGATCACCGACCCTCCCCCCCCGTGATCACCGACCCCCCCCCGCAATCACCGACCCACCCCGTGATCACTGACCCTCCCCCCCGTGATCACCGACACCCCCGTGATCACCAACTGCCCCTGCAATCCCCGACTCTCCCCGTGATCACCGACCCTCCCCCCGTGATCACCGACCCTCCCCCCCGTGATCACCGACACCCCCCGCAATCACCGACCCCCCCGTGATCACCGACCCCGCCCCGTGATCACCGAACCCCCCCGTGATCACCGACCCTGCCCCGTGATCACCGACTCTCCCCGTGATCACCGACACTCCCCGTGATCACCAACCCCCCCCCGTGATCACCGACCCCCCCGTGATCAACAACCCTCCCCCCGTGATCACCGAGCCCCCCGTGACTACCGACCCCGCCCCGTGATCACCAACTCTCCCCGTGATCACCGACACTCCCCGTGATCACCAACCCCCCCCGTGATCACCAACCACACCCGTGATCACCGACCCCCCCATGATCAACAACCCTCCCCCCCATTATCACCGACCCCCCCCGTGATCACCGACCACCCCCGTGATCACCGACCCCCCCCGTGATCACCGACTCTCCCCGTGATCACCGACACTCCCCGTGATCACCAACCCCCCCCCGTGATCACCGACCCCCCAGTGATCAACAACCCTCCCCCCATGATCACCGACCCCCCCGTGATCACCGACCCCGCCCCGTGATCACCGACTCTCCCCGTGATCACCGACACTCCCCGTGATCACCAACCCCCCCCATGATCACCAACCCCCCCCCGTGATCACCGACCCCCCCCATTATCACCGACCCCCCCCGTGATCACCGACCCCCCCCCGTGATCACCGACCCCCCCCGTGATCACCGACCCCCCACATTATCACCGACCCCCCCTGTCAGAAATCGCAACTTCTACAAGAAGTAACTCAGGAAGTACTACTGGGCGGCCAGCTGGGGCGCTGTCCGGGGAGTATAAATACTCGGGCGTGGGCCCACCTTGAACAGAGACAACCTGGAAACAGGAAGTTAGTGACGGCTAACTAGACCGCCATGCTTTGTTACAAGTCGATTAAAGCCTTGATTTATGTTCAACCAAGTGCGTAGTGAGTCTTTATTACGTCAATTTAATCGACTTGGCATCGTCTCCACGCTTTGGGTGATTCGGAACAACCAGCTGCAACTCGAACCACAGAAGGGAACTAGGGCAAGAAACTGATCCACCATGGAGAAACTCATAGACCCGCTCGTCTCGACCTGGACCCGAATGCACCTGCGGCAGCGAAGGTATGGAAGCATTGGTTTTGTACCTTTAGCAACTTTCTTGAAGAATGTGGGGCGGATGCCCCTAATAAGTTACGAATGCTTATTAACTACGTGTCCCCTCATGTGTATGACTATATTGAGGACTGTATAGACTACGACACTGCTGTCCAAATTTTACAGCAGCTATATGTCAAGTCCCCGAATGAAATCTTTGCTCGACACCTACTGGCCACAACTCGGCAGCAGCCTGGGGAATCACTCGATGAATTCCTCCAGAATCTTCGCAGGCTCAGCAAGGATTGTAACCTTAAAGTGGTTACAGCTGAACAGTATCAAGAGGAACTAATCCGCGATTCCTTTATCAATGGGATTGCGTCCCCTTTTATACGTCCGCGCCTGCTGGAAAATAAAACCCTCAATTTACGGGCTGCTTATGACCAGGTGTGTTCCCTGGACTTGGCCAAGAAGAATGCAGACACTTATCTCCCACCACGTGCACAGGCGGCGGCTATCACCTTTAATCAGTCTTTCGGTAAGTCTCGGGCGGATGCCCCCGCTGATGTTGACTCTACTCTAACGGACGACGACCCTACCCTAGAGGCCTTCGCTGATGGCGACCCCGCCCTAGCAGCATCCTGGCAATCAGGAAGAAAGTGTTTCTTTTGTGGAGGGGCGTGCCATTACAGAAAACTTTGCCCAGCTCGTAATGTGACCTGCAATCATTGCAGCAAGAAAGGACACCTTTCCAAGGTATGCCAGTCACGGGCCTCTGCTAACAAGAAAGGCCGCTCCTCTAAAGTATACCGGTCAAGAGCTCCTGTTAGCTTCACAGCTGCTATCTATGGAGCTGCTCCTCCCCCAAGAACCACTGTTAAGGCTACAGCTGCCGAAGGGAAAATTGCCCCTCCTCCCATCACAGCTGTTTTTCCCCAAAGTTTGTCCCATGCAGCCACGAGGGTTTCACTAAATGGGCACACTCTAAGCGCGCTAATCAACTCCTGCAGCTCTGACAGCTTCATTAGTAAGCGGGCTGTCAGCAGGTTGAAACTGCGCATTTATCCCTCGGACAGGGAGATTGCAATGGCTCTGACGACTCTGACCACCAATTCTTCTGTCTTGTCAACCTCATCCTCAATGGCCGCACTTATCTCTCCACCTGGCTCGGAGTACTCAAACTTATGCAGCGATGTGCTTCTGGGACAGGACTTCCAGAAGCAGCACAAGAGGCTCACTTTTGAGTTTGGAGGGTCAAGGCCGGAGCTTACCATTTCTAAGGTGCTGTTTTGTGCGCACTCGGTGGCCTTACTCGGTGAACCCTCCCTGTTTGCCAATCTTTCCCCCCGCTGTAAACCCATAGCCATCAAATCGCGGTGCTTTAGCCAAGACGATCGAGCATTTATCGAGGCAGAAATCTCTCGCCTTTTAGTCGACGGTATTATCGAGCCGTGTTCATCTCCCTGGCGGGCTCAAGTCGTCATTGTGAAAAATCCCTTAAAACATCAAACGTCTGTGTATCGATTATTCGCAGACTATTAATCAATATACTGATCTGGATGCCTACCCGCTACCCCGCATAGATGACATGGTCAACAACCTTGCCAAATACAAGGTATTTTCGACCTTCGATTTGAAAAGCGCGTACCATCAGGTGCCGCTGCAAGACTCCGACAAGAAGTATACGGCCTTTGAGGCCAATGGTCGGCTTTTTCAGTTTCGCCGCCTTCCATTCGGGGTCACCAATGGGGTGGCCGTCTTCCAACGGGCCATGGATGGCCTAGTCCGGCAAGAGAACTTGACAGATACCTTTCCGTATTTAGACAATATCACTATTGCCGGCCATGATCAAAAGGAGCATGACGCCAATCTTCAGAGATTTTTTGACGTACTCTGTCGTCGCCACTTAACGTTAAACGAATTCAAATCAGTGAAATCGGTGCCATCAGTGAACATTCCTGGCTACTGGGTGGGCAACGGTGTTATTAAACCGGACCCAGAGCGACTTCATCCACTTCAGGAGCTCCCTCCCCCTACGAACCTCGGCTCTCTTCGTCGGGCACTTGGCATGTTTGCTTATTACGCAAAGTGGATACCACACTTCTCCAATAAAATACAGCCCCTGCTCCATGCGAAGTCTTTTCCATTGAAAGCTACGGCTATTTCTGCCTTCAACTTCCTCAAACGACAGCTGGAGAAAGCCACGCTTCGCCCCATTGACGAAAACCTTCCTTTTGTGGTCGAATGCGATGCATTGGAGGTGGCGATCTCGGCGACCTTGAATCAAGGTGGCCGACCCGTGGCATTCCTATCCAGAACCTTGCAGGGTAGCGAGCTCCATTACCCCCCCCGTCGAGAAGGAGGCTACGGCCATCATCGAGGCTGTACGCCAATGGGGTCATTTTCTTGCTCGGCGTCATTTTACGCTTATAACTGACCAGCGCTCCGTGGCCTTCATGTTGGATAACCGGAGGCGCACGAAAATCAAAAACAATAAAATTCAACTCTGGAGGATGGAGCTGGCCGCCTTTGGATATACTATCCGTTACCGACCCGGCAAACAGAATGTGGCCCCAGATACCTTCACACGGGCATTTTGCTCCTCAATGTCAACATCGACTCTGGCGGATTTGCATATGGACTTATGCCATCCTGGCGTGACCCGTATGTTGCACTTTGTGCGCTCCAAAAATCTACCATTCTCAACAGAGGACGTAAAGAAAACATGCTCCTCCTGTAGGATTTGTGCAGAATTGAAACCACAATTCTTCCGCCCATCAGATGGCTTACTCAGACATGCAATGCAGCCTATGCAGAGGCTCAGCATAGACTTTAAAGGGCCATTGCCTTCGTCGACACGGAACACCTACCTACTTACGATGGTAGACGAGTATTCACGCTTTCCCTTCGCCTTCCCCTGTCCTAATATGCTTACCTCTACGGTAATTAAATGCCTCAATCAGGTCTTTTCCCTTTGCGGGACGGCCAATTTTATCCACACGGATCGGGGTCCCTCCTTTATGTCGAGTGAACTTAAAGGTTATCTCTCCCAATGGGGAATCTCCTCAAGTAAGACAACACCATATCACCCAATCGGCAACGGACAGGTTGAACGATACAATGCCATCATCTGGAATGCTGTCCATCTGGCACTGAGGTCACGCAACCTACCAGACCAGCAGTGGGAAACGGTGCTCCCTGACGTGTTACACTCTATCAGGTCTCTTCTTTCCACATCTACTAATGTCACGCCTCATGAGCGATTCTTCAAATTCCGGCGTCGCTCTACACATGGGACGTCTCTACCGTCATGGTTGGTGGCTCCAGGCCCTGTGCTACTCCGGAGGTTCGTCCGGTCTGCCAAAAACGACCCTCTCGTTGACGAGGTGGAGTTAACGGAGGTAAACCCCACGTATGCGCACGTACAGTACCCTGATGGCAGGGAGGCCACCGTCTCGCTCAGAGATCTGGATCCCTGCCCAACCGGTCACATGGGCCCGAATGATGAAGGATCCCACGACGATGATGCCAACACTCTGCACCCCTATGAAAATGACGCCCCACTTGGGACATCGAGGGATCGGCTGGCAGCGCCACCGGATCAACTCGGAGCCGGACGCTCCCCGTAGGATGGCCGCCAGAAGCCAGGATGCCGGACAATCTCCAGCCACGACCCGGGATGAGGCCAGCTCTGCGCCTGTGGGGACCTGTACCTGGAGTCATGATATTCCCAGTCCTCCACAGGACGATCAAGACGACGCGGACTCTACTGACTTACCGGTACGGGCCAACACGGTGGCATAGTGGTTAGCACTGGTGCCTCACAGCGCCAGGGACCCGGGTTCGAATCTGGCCTCGGGTGACTGTCTGTGTGGAGTTTGCACATTCTCCCCGTGTCTGCGTGGGTTTCCTCCGGGTGCTCCGGTTTCCTCCCACAGTCCAAAAATGTGCGGGTTAGGTTGATTTGGCTATGATAAATTGACCCTTAGTGTTAGGGGGGGATTAAATATGTGGGGTTACGGGGATAGGAAGGGATATGTTAGGGGGAATTAAATACGTGGGGTTACGGGGATAGGGTGGGATATGTGTCGGTGCAGGCTCGATGGGGATTCTGTGTGAGAGAGCAGGGACAGGGTACTGGATTTGGATGATCAGCCATGATCGTATTGAATGGTGGAGCAGGCTCGATGGGCCGAATGGCCTACTCCTGCTCCTAGTTTCTATGTTTCTATGTTTCTAAGCAACCCAGGGACCAGGACATGGTCCAGGGAGACGTGACTTCCGGTCCCAAGCAGAGAGCTAAACGACTACAGCTATTTTTGGTCTGCCTAGTCCGTTAAAGGAAGACTGGACTTCCAAACCTTTTAGGGAGGAAGAATGTCATAAATCGCAACTTCTACAAGAAGTAACTCAGGAAGTACTACTGAGCGGCCAGCTGGGGCATTGTCCGGGGAGTATAAATACTCGGGCGTGGGCCCACCCTGGGCAGAGACAATCTGGAAACAGGAAGTTAGTGACTGCTAACTAGACCTCCATGCTTTGTTACAAGTCGATTAAAGCCTTGATTTATGTTCAACCAAGTGCGTAGTGAGTCTTTATTACATCACCCCCGTGATCACCACCCACACTCCCCCCCCGCAATCACCAACACCCACATCTGTGCCCCGATCTCTCTCTGAACCCCTTCAATTACCCACCAAATCACGCTGTATCCAACCCAATCGCCGCCCTCACAATCTCTATCCAACAGTAGGAACGTACCTGCTCCTGGGCTGCAACCTCCCTTGCAGCGTTCCCCACCCGACGGAGCAAAGTCTATCAATCAGGCTGGCGTCCAGGCAGTGAACCTGTTAAAAAAACACACTGCACGGAGTTCGGCCCGACCAGAACTCTTGACCCCCCTTGCAAATCCCGCCCCAGTAAATATCAGGACCGATGATTCTTAGATGGTTTTAAAATGAAGATTGAGGAGTTTTATTGAACAGTTAACTTGAATGACACAGAGAGCAGCAATAATATGCAAAGTTAAGCTGGGGAGCAGAGACGTCTCAGCTAAATGATTTCCATATAGAGCAGCTGAAACATATCACCAGGTCTCTCCTCACACACAAAGATGGGAATGGATGAGGGGAAGCAGGCAGGGTGTTGTGCTCTTTACTTTAACCAAGACCTCTAATCATTCGCTTTACCAGATAAAACTTAACCCAGCATTCGGTTCATCCCGCAGCGCCAGTTCTGCTTACCAAAAGTGGCCCACTAGGCACTCTCATTCCACGCCCGGCTCCAAGCCAGCGAGTCGAGCTTCTTACCCATTTAAAGTTTGAGAATAGTTTGAGATCGTTGTGGCCTCACTATGGTAGCATAGTGGTAATGTCACTGGGTTAGTAATCCAGAAGCCTGGACTAATGATCCAGAGACGTGAGTTCAAATCACCACCACGGCAGCTGGGGAATTTAAATTCAGTTAATTAAATAAATCTGGAATAAAAAGCTAGTATCAGTAATGGTAACCATGAAACTATCGGATTGTCGTAAAAACCCATCTGGTTCACTAATGTCCTTTAGGGAAGGAAATCTACCGACCTTACCTGGTCTGGCCTATATGTGACTCCAGACCCACAGCAATGTGGTTGACTGTTAACTGCCCTCTGAAATGGCCTAGCAAGCTACTCAGTTGTAACAAATCGCTACGTAACAAAATAATAAGAATGAAACTGGATGGACCACCCGGCATCGACCTTAGCACCGGCTACAAACATGGCAACAACACACCCAGCCAAATCAACCCTGCAAAGTCCTCCTCACCAACATCTGGGGACTTGTGCCAAAATTGGGAGAGCTGTCCCACAGACTGGTCAAGCAACAGCCTAACATAGTCATACTCACAGAATCATACCTTTCAGCTAATGTCCCTTACTCCTCCATCACCATCCCTGGGTATGTCCTGTCCCACCGGCAGGACAGACCCACCAGGGGTGGTGGCCCAGTGGTATACAGTCGGGAAGGAGTGGCCTTGGGAGTCCTCAACATTGATTCCGGACCCCATGAAGTCTCATGGCTTCAGGTCAAGCATGGACAAGGAAACCTCCTGCTGATTACCACCTAGCGCCCTCCCTCAGCTGATGAATCAGTACTCCTCCATGTTAAACACCACTTGGAAGAATCACTGAGAGTAGCAAGGGCACAGAATGTACTCTGGGTGGGGGACTTCAATGTTCATCACCAAGAGTGGCTCGGTAGCACCACTACTGGCCGAGTCCTGAAGGACATAACTGCTAGTCTGGGCCTGCGACAGGTGGTGCGTGAACTAACAAGAGGGAAAAACCTACTTGACCTCGTCCTCACCAATCTACCTGTCGCAGATACATCTGTCCATGACAGCATTGGTAGCAGTGACCACCACACAGTCATTGTGGAGACGAAGTCCCGTCTTCACACTGAGAACACCCTCCATCGTGTTGTGTGGCACTACCAACGTGCTAAATGGGATAGATTCAGAACAGATCTAGCAGCTCAAAACTGGGCATCCCATGAGGTGCTGTGGGACATCAGCAGCAGCAGAATTGTATTCCTCCACAATCTGTAACCTCATGGCCCAGCATATCCCTCACTCTACCATTACCACCAACCCTGGTTCAACAACGAGTGTAGAAAAGCATGCCAGGAACAGCACCAGGCGTACCTAAAAATTAGGTGCCAACCTGGGGAAGTTGCAACACAGGACTACATGCATGCTAAAAAGCGGAAGCAGCATGCTATAGACAGGGCTAAGAGATCCCACAATCAACGGATCAGATCAAAGCTCTGCAGTCCTGCCACATCCAGTTGTGAATGGTGGTGAACCATTAAACAACTAACGAGAGGAGGAGGCTCCAAGAATATCCCCATCCTCAATGATGGTGGAGCCCAGCACGTGAGTGCAAAAGACAAGGCTGAAGCGTTTGCAGCCAGAAGTGCCGAGTGGATGATCCATATTGGCCTACTCCCAAGGTTTCAGCCAATTCGATTCACTCCACATGATATCAAGAAAGGGCTGAGCGCACTGGATACAGTAAAGGCTATGGGCCCCGACAACATCCCGGCTATCGTGCTGAAGACTTGTGCTCCAGAACTAGCCGTGCCTCTAGCCAAGCTGTTCCAGTACAGCTACAACACTGGCATCGATCCGACAATGTGGAAAACTGCCCAGGTATGTCCTGTCCACAAAAAGCAGGACAAATCCAACCCGGCCAATTACCGCCCCATCAGTCTACTCTCAATCATCAGCAAAGTGATGGAAGGCGTCATCGACAGTGCTATCAAGCGGCACCTGCTCACTGATGCCCAGTTTGGGTTCCGCCAGGACCACTCAGCTCCCGACCTCATTACAGCCTTGGTCCAAACATGGATAAAGGAGCTGAATTCCAGAGGTGAGGTGAGAGTGACTGCCCTTGACATCAAGGCAGCATTTGACCGAGTCTGGCATCAAGGAGCCCTAGTAAAACTGAAGTCAATGGGAATCAGGGTGAAAACGCTCCACTGGCTTGAGTCATACCTAGCACAAAGGAAGATGGTTGTGGTATTTGGAGGTCAATCATCACAGCCCCAGGCCATCACTGCAGGAGTTCCTCAGGGCAGTGTCCTAGGCCCAACCATCTTCAGCTGCTTCATTAATGACCTTCCCTCCAACATAAGGTCAGAAATGGGGATGTTCGCTGATGACTGCACAGTGTTCAGCGCCATTCGCAACTCCTCAGATAATGAAGCAGTCCATGCCCGCATGCAACAAGACCTGGACGACGTTCAGGTTTGGGCTGATAAATGGCAGGTAACATTTGCGCCACAGAAGTGCCAGGCAATGACTATCTCCAACAAACGAGAGTCTAACCACCTCCCCTTGACATTCAATGGCATTACCATCGCCGAATCCCCCACTATCAACATCCTGGGGGTCACCATTAACCAGAAACTTAACTGGACCAGCCACATAAATACTGTGGCAACAAGAGCAGGTCAGAGGCTAGGTATTCTGCGGCGAGTGTCTCACCTCCTGACTCCCCAAAGCCTTTCCATCTACAAGGCACAAGTAAGGAGTGTGATGGAATACTCTCCACTTGCCTGGATGAGTGCAGCTCCAACAACACTCAAGAAGCTCAACACCATCCAGGACAAAGTAGCCCGCTTGATTGGCACCCCATCCACTACCTTGAACATTCACTCCCTCCATCACCGGCATACCGTGGCTGCAGTGTGTACCATCTACAAGATGCACTGCAGCAACTCGCCAAGGCTTCTTCGGCAGCACCTCCCAAACCTGCGACTTCTTCCACCTAGAAGGACAAAGGCAGCAGGCGTATGAGAACACCACCACCTCCAAGTTGCCCTCCAAGTCACACACCATCCTGACTTGGAAATATATCGCCGATCCTTTATCATCGCTGGGTCAAAATCCTGGAACTCCCTCCCTAACAGCACTGTGGGAGTACCATCACCACACGGACTGCAGCGGTTTAAGAAGGCGGCTCACCACCACCTTCTCAAGGGCAACTAGGGATGGGCAATAAATGCTGGCATTGCCAGCGACGCCCTGATCCCATAAACGAATAAAAAAAAACAATAATAAACCCCATTTTGTCATTTACTAGAAGCTGCTACTAGCGTCTCCTCGAGAGGTTTGGGGGGGATGATAGTTTCCTTCTTATAAGGGATTGAGGAATGTTCCTCCCAGGTACTGTCCCCTTCCTCTTTTCCTCACTTTTTAGGAGGATCTCAATTGATGCAGCAGAGTGGGAGTTAATAATCTGAGGATTCAACTCACATTTTGCACCTCCTGGGCGCACTGCCAGCCTGTTTGAGACCCATCCTGGGATCACCTCCACTCCTTCCAGCCCTGTACTGCTCTGGCTCACCTGAGGAGACAGACCCACTCCGACCAGCGAGCTGCAGCAAGATGACCGTTTGGCACTTGCCATTTGCCGGCGGCATTTAAATGAGACCCAAAACTGAATTTGACTTGGACTGGCATGCGGAGCTCCTGCATCGCCAACTTTGCACCCATTTTGGGTGGAAATCGAATTCCTTCCCCTCTGTATTTCACATGGGGTTTCCACCCCTCCTGTTTTGTGCCAAATGGAGTGGGCCATTCTGAAACTTTCAAAATGTAAACCACATGCAAAGGCCACATGGATGGGGGGCAAGTAAAGTAATGGGTGTCAATTATCCCACTTCCTTCCTGCCGTGTCCCCATATTAACCTGCTTTTTTGAGCAGGCGAGCAGGACACCCACAGGAAGGAAGCGGGATCCTGTTTTAATTATGCAGATTGCCTCCAATGATGTCATCAGAACCTGATCTGCAATATTAACCTGAGGCCGTGGGAAGGGGCAATGTCGTCTTCACGGTCAGGCAAAATCCGCCGGGAGCCAGATCCTGGGTCAGAAGAAGCCCGGCAGTTAAGTTTAAAATTTATTTTTCAGGTTTTCTTGTTGGGCAGGAGGCGCAGGAGTGCTCCTCTAGGCCTCACAAGGAGGCCTTGGGCGTCCCCTGGATCGCGGCAAGATCCACCCTCCCCAGCCCTGATTGCTGACAGACCCCTCCCCGCCCTGTCCCCCCCTCCCCACTCCGCCCCCCCCCACTCCCCACTCCGCCCTGCCCCCCCCTCCCCACTCCGCCCTGCCCCCCCTCCCCACTCCGCCCCTCCCCACTCCGCCCTGCCCCCCCCTCCCCACTCCGCCCCCCCCACTCCCCACTCCGCCCTGCCCCCCCTCCCCACTCCGCCCCCCCACACCTCACTCCGCCCTGCCCCCCCCACTCCGCCCCCCCCACTCCCCACTCCGCCCTGCCCCCCCCCACTCCGCCCCCCCCCCACTCCCCACTCCGCCCCTCCCCACTCCGCCCTGCCCCCCCACTCCCCACTCCGCCCTGCACCTCCCCACTCCGCCCCCACCCCCCCCCCCACTCCGCACCCCCCCCCCCACTCCGCACCCCCCCCCCCCCCCGCCCACTCCCCACTCCGATTATGGAAAGACTTCCCACCCCCGGCCCTGATTGAAGCCTGTTCACAGCCAGCCCTCCCCTCCCCTCCCGATTGCGGCTTCGAGTCCCGAATTGCCGAGGACTGCTGCGGCCTCCTGCCGCTTGCTTGCGCTCCCGCCTGCCAGTTGGCTGTCAATCTGGCCGACTGTCGGGCGGGAGACTGTATCATGTTAATTAAATGAGGACCTGCCGTTGAGATCAGCAGGGCTTCCTCGTCCCTGTCCTTGCCGGGTTCTTTGGCCAATTACAGCCTCCCCCACGCACTCCCACCTCCTCGCAAATATCGGGGCCAAAAAGTCTGCTTTTTAGAATATATTTCTACAGACATCAGTGTCTCAGAACTGGAGAAATTAGTTGTTATGCTGTCAGTGTATTATCATCATTAAATCAAACATCAGAACTCAAGCCATGATCTCAACTCCTGCCTCTCCATTAGCTCATCTCTGATTCCAAACTGAGCAAAATCACTCAACCTTAACTTTGAGGAAGTTTAGGCTTATTTGTAAAAAGCTGTTTTGTTTTGGTTAGTGTTTGTTCTTGATCCAGTCATTTTAATCTCTGGAAACCATTTAGCTCATAATGATCTCCACACAATGACCACATTATGTGAAGCGCGGAGTCATAAAATTTACCCTGTTCTCTTCCACCGTTGTTCGATTAATATCTTTCTTAAAATGTTCTTTACATTTTCAAATAAAAAGTAGCTATTAACTGGCCAAGTGAAGGTTTACTTTGAGTTCTCTTGACGCGCTGTTATCCTGACTGGCATGTCACAGGGTCGGATTCCCAATCAGGTGCTCCCAGCAAAGCACTGGGCAGGAAATTAAGGGCTGACAGCCCCTGATTTTCACTTTATTTAAGTTAGTGGATGGAAAATGTCTCAACCAGCGTTGAGTATGAGAATGAGGTGCAGGTCCTCACCAACATGACTTCTCTTTCATGCCGGCACGGGCACGATGGACCGAATGGCTTCCTTCAGTTCTCTATGATTCGAAGTGGCCGATTGGCAAATTGTATTAAGTTTTAAAGTTTTTTTTCAATAGGTTCCATAAAGTTTCAACTTTATAAAAAGTGCAATGATCCCTGACAACAACTTTTCCTTTGTGTTTAGTTAGCAACAGACTTGGTCATTTTCAGTTATTAACTGCAGTCTAACATACAAAGGGTTAAGGAACTAAAACTGAAATTTTCATTCTTTTGTAAGACACGGTTTAGAATTAGAGCTCAATAAGATTCTGTTCTCCTTGTTTATGAATAGTTTTAGATCTAAATATTAATGTACATTTATTTACTGTTTAATTGTTTTTAATAATGCAATGAATATATTAAAAGTCTAGGGCCTTAGAAATTGGATAAGGCCCAAAAATGGGCGCGGGCAGCGCAAAGCGCAATGTGCCTGTGCCCATTCAAAGTGGTGCAAGCAGCAAGCCAAATTCGTGCTGCCTGCTCATTATAATGATTGCAGCACTGATTTCAGTGCTAAATGTGCTGCTGGATAGCTCAGCGCTGAACAGGTGGCCAATATCAGGTGCAGTCTACTGGCCAATAAAGTTTGGCCTAGACTCGCTGCACTACTTAAAGGGGAGGTGCTTGTTGCAGAAACTCCTCATTGTCAGTGTGGAGAAAGCCATGGCCCAACAGCCAAGAGAGAGGGCGAGGAGATTTTTGGATGCAGTACTGGCGGCCTTGGTCCTGGGGTTCAAAAATGCCATCAGGTCCTCTACACATAGCGGGGCAGGAGGCCTTCCAGGCAGAACAGCAGAAGGCTGTGGGAGGCGATAGCTGAAGCTGTCAGTGCGATGAGTGTTGTCCCCAGGACCTGGTTCCAGTGCTGCAAGAAGTTTAATGACCTCACACGAGTGGCCAAGATGAGTGAATGCACCACCAACTGCACCACTAGCCTCAGACACGGCTCAATGCACCATACCCACATCACTCACCTACCAACAGTCTCCAGAAATCACCACTCATACCTCACAAACATGGCTTCACCTCACCCTCACACACTTAACACTGCTGCAAGATTCACACCCACATCTCACACCTTACGCACACTGCAATCAACTCAACCATGGCAGGCACATCACCCTAACACATTGTACCACACTCACTGACACACTTCCCTTTCTCTTGCAGGCAAAAGTGGCTCATAATCGCCAGGAGCAGCAGCAGACGGGTGGAGGAGAAGCCCATCTGCAGAATTTAACTGAGCTGGAGGAAGCAATGCTGGAGTTCATTGGCAGGGCAGTGGCTGAGTCCGTGGTGAGCAGCAAAGTTGGAAACTTTGCTGATGATGATGATGGTATGCTCATACCTAATCCTTCTTCTTACATCCCACTTCCCCCTTATCCCATAATCTCTTCTCACTTACAAGCTGCTGATGGTGTAGGCATGGATATCTTGCTTTCCCCACCTCCCCTCACCACAACCCAACCCTTGTGCCTTTCTCCTTTCAGATACCCAAGAAGTCCCACCAGCACGGCCTGTCCCTGATGTTCTGGAGGAGGAGAATGAACGAGAAGCAGAGGCACCGTCACTGCATCTGACACTCGCAGGCACCAGCTCATAAAATGGCACTGTGTGGACTTTAGAGGGAAGTATAGAGGCAGGATCTGCATGTGGTGAGTCATCGGGCACAAGTGGGCTGCAAGGAAAGGGTAGCTCGGTTGCCAGCTCCCCAGAGGGAGAGTTCATGCATGAGTTCTGCTGCACAGGACTCAGATGATGACCTCGATGTGGCGGCCTACAGAAGAAGGGTGATGGGCATGCACACAGAAACGCTTGGTGCAATGGCAAGGGTGCCCGAGAGCCTCTTGTCAGTGTCAAGGAGCATGCAGGAGTCCATCTCCAACATTGTATGGGGCTTTGCGCGAAGCTTGGAGCCATGGTTTCCAGAATGGAAATGATGGGCAACTCCATGAGAGACCTTGTGGATCCAACCATGATGCTGGGTGTGATGGGCGATGTCGCAGCTCTGGCGGAAGTGACTCAACATCTCAGTGCTGCAGTGGAATCTCCAACTGCTGCCATCGAAGCTGGGTTTACGAGTGTGGAAAGGAGTTTGCAGGGTCCAACAGCACTCCAGCAATCTGTCCTCTAACAGATGGCTAGGAATGTTGAGAAGCCGCCTCAGGGCAGTGGCAGTGGCTCTGTGGAGCAAGAACCTGGTGTCATCTCTCAAGAGGACGCATTCCTACTCCCATTATTGCCACTCCGCAAGTGTCCTTGCTGCTGCCTGTCATCCAGCCAGCCCAGACAGCTGCCGCACCTGCTGAGGTGGTGCAGTCTACAGCTGGGCCTTCTAGGTCCAGAGCTGCTCGAGGTCGTCCTGCAAGGTCATCTTCAGTGACCCCCACAGAAACTCAGCAGCCTTCCACCGGAGTCTGATGTGGCGCTCAAGGACAGCCCGTCCGTAATGGGGATCTGCTGCCTGCCTCCTCTCTTCCTCCTCCTCCTGAGGTAGTCCCAGAACCTGTGCCCTTATGATGGCCAATTTGTAGAGCATGCAGCAGACCACCATGAAATGGGACACCCACTCCGGTGTGTACTGGCGGTCTCCTCCCGAGTGGTCAAGGTGGCAAAACCATTGCTTGAGCACCCCGATGGTCTGCTCAATGAGGTTCCTCGTAGCAGCATGGCTGTCATTATACGAGTGCTGGCCACAAGTAGTGGGGTTGGGGAGGGGAGTCATCAGCCAGGTGTAGAACGGATAGACATTGTCTCCAAGTAGCCTCTCCCTGTTCCTCCTGCCAAAATGCATCACCTCACACTTCTCTGTTTTAAATTCCATCTGCCACTTGTCTGCCCATTCTGCTAGCCTTTCTATGTCCTGTTGCAGTCAATTGGTATCATCCTCACTGTTTGCAACACCCCCAAGTTTGGTGCCATCAGCAAATTTAGAAATTCTACTCTGTATTCCAATATCCAGGTCATTTATATAAAAAAGCAGTGGCCCCAGCACTGACCCTTGGGGAACACCACTGTCTACCATCCTCCAGTCTGATAAACAGCCATTTACCACAACTCGCTGATTTCTGTCCTTAAGCCAATTCCTTATCCAAGCTGCCACTGACCCACCTATTCCATGAGCCTCAATTTTGTTAACCAGCCTTCTATGTGGTACTTTGTCAAATGCCTTCCTAAAATCCATGTAGACAACATTCATTGCATTCCCATCATCAATCCTCCCTGTTACTTCATCAAAAAATTCAATTAGATTAGTCAAACACGATCTGCCTTTTACAAATCCATGTTGGCTCTCCTTAATTAGCTTAAATCTCTCCAAGTGCCCATTAATTTTTTCCTTGATTATTGATTCTAAAACTTTACCCATCACTGATGTTAAACTGATCGGCCAGTAGTTACCAGGATTGTCCTTACACCCTTTCTTGAACAATGGTGTCACATTTGCCAGTTTCCAATGTTCAGGCACCTTCCCCGTATCTAGGGAAGATTGGAAAATTATGGCAAGTCCTTCCGCTATCTCCTCCCCCAATTCCCTTAGCAACCTAGGATGCAAGCCATCTGGACCAGGCGACTTATCCACTCTAAGCAAACCCAGCCTTTCTCATACATCCTGTCTATCAATTTTCACCCCTTCTATTGCTTCTACCTTTTCCACTTCTACCAGCATCCACCTCCTTAGTAAACATTGATACAAAGTACTCATTGAGTATAACAGCAGAAAACGCTGGAAAAACTCAGCAGGCCAGGCAGCATCCGTGGAGAGAGCAACAGATCAGGTCGAAGACCTTCCGTCAGAACTGGAAAAAAGCAGGAAATGGAATAGATATTCACTTTAAAATGTCACTTTAATTCACCGCTTCAGTCCCACTCAGACCTCACCGTCCTCGGCCTCTTGCATTGTTCCACGGAAGCTCAGCGTAAGCTCGAGGAACAGCACCACATCTTTCGATTAGGTACTCTATAGCCCTCTGGACTCAACATAGAGTTCAACAATTTCAGAACAAAACCTCGGCCCCTATCACTGATATATATATATTTTTTTCCACACTTTTTGTTTGGCCTTTTTTTTCTTCCCTCCCACATGGCAGCTGTCCTTCATTCTGCCAGCACAATTCACACTTCATCTGAGCCATCCTTTGTTCCTTAACCTGTCACATTACCACCTCCTCTTGCCTTGAATATGTCTTAATGTCCCTCAATGTCTCTTCATCTCTCCTGCTTTCTATCCTATCACTGACATTCCCTTTTGTTCTTTCATCCCCTCCCCCATTTCCCAGCCCCTAAACCTGCGTTAAAATCTATTCCATTTCCTGCTTTTGTCCAGTTCTGAAGAAAGGTCTTCGACCTGAAACGTTAACTCTGTTTCGCTCTCCACAGATGCTGCCTGGCCTGCTGAGTTTTTCCAGCGTTTTCTGTTGTTATTTTGGATTTCCAGCATCCGCAGTATTTTGCTATTGTATTAGTGTTTGGTTCACTGCCACCTCTCTTCTAGGAATGCCCACCTTGAAGTTCTGCTCTTCTCTTCGACGGGATTTCCATTTGTCTCTTCAACCTTGTTCATCTTCACTGCTTTCAGTTTCCCTTCTCGTGTTTGATCAGGTATCTGCCAAGACTCGGTTTCACAGCCACATCTCTTTCCTCAGCAACTGTCTCCGGTTCCGACTTACTCCACGTGGATTCCAACTAAACTTCCACCCTTCGTGTTTCTGATCCACCCAGGATTAAAAATATCTCCACGCTCAACGCCATGCGGCGCCACATGAACACTCTCGACCTCTCTCTTCAGCAGCACTGACGCACTCTATCTCAAAGCTGTCCGGGTCCACAATTCCATTTCATCCTTCGACTCATCCGACGCTTCAACAAAAAACTTTTTTTCTTCCTTTCTGATGTCAAGGATCGCAAGCTTCATCAACTCTTGAACACCAACGCCCCTCCGGAACCTTCTTCCCCTTCACTTTCCTCTGACCCCCCTTCTCCCAATCTCACCCCCTGCCGCGTTTTCACTATCCCTTCTGACCTTCCCCTCTCTGACCTTGAACGATCAGTCCTCAGCAAAGGCCTGAGCTTCATCCCCTTACGCCCCCACCTCAATGAATTTCGAGCTCGGCACGATGCTGAGCTCTTTTTCCGCTGCCTTCCTCTCCGTGCCCACTTCTTTGGCCAGGAGTCTTCCCCCCGCACGGCTGACCCTTTCTCCTGTTTTCAGAATTCTCGTTCCACCTGGACCCCTCCCTCTGGCCTCTTACCCTCTCTAGATCTTTTCATTGCTAACTGCCGCCGTGACATCGGCCGTCTCAATTTCTCTGCTCCCCTCACTCACTCCAACCTACCTCCCTCTGAACTTGCAGCACTCCATTCTCTCAGATCCAACCCCGACATTGTTATTAAACCTGCTGACAAGGGTGGTGCTGTTGTTGTTTGGTGAACCAACCTCTACCTAGTGGAAGCTGTACGCCAACTCTCCGACACCTCCTCCTACCTCCACCTGGACCATGACCCCACTACCGAATATCAAGCCACCGTTTCCAAGACTGTCACTGACCTCATCTCCTCTGGAGATCTTCCCCCCACGGCCACCAACCTCATAGTTCCCCAACCCCGCACAGCCTGCTTCTACCTCCTTCCCAAGATCCACAAACAGGACTGCCCTGGTAGACCCATCGTTTCAGCCTGTTCTTGCCCCACGGAACTTATCTCTTCCTATCTCGACTATTTTTTCTACCCTTGTTCAGTCTCTTCCCACCAACATCCGCGACTCTTCCGACGCCCTCCACCACTTTAACAGTTTCCAGTTTCCCGGCACCAACCGCTTCCTTTTCACTATGGACGTCCAATCCCTCTACACCTCCATCCCCCACCAGTGTGGCCTGAGGGCGCTCCGCTTCTTCCTTGAATAGAGGCCCAACCAGTCCCCATCCACCACCACCCTCCTCCGCCTGGCTGAACTTGTTCTCACATTGAACAACTTCTCCTTTGAATCCACTCATTTCCTCCAAATCAAAGGTGTTGCTATGGGTACCTGCATGGGTCCTAGCTATGCCTGCCTTTTCGTGGGATATGTGGAACACTCTTTGTTCCAGTCCTACTCGGGTCCCCTCCCTCACCTCTTTTTCCGGTACATTGATGACTGTATCGGTGCCGTCTCCTGCTCTTGCCCTGAACTAGAAAATTTCATTCACTTTGCTTCCAATTTCCACCATTCCCTCACCTTCACATGGTCCATCTCCGACTCTTCCCTTCCCTTCCTCGACTTCTCCGTCTCCATCTCTGGGGATAGGTTATTGACAAACATTCACTACAAGCCCATAGACTCCCACAGCTATCTGGACTACACTTCCTCCCACCCCGCCTCCTGTAAGGACTCTATTCCATTCTCCCAGTTTCTCCGTCTCCGCCGCATCTGCTCTGACGATGCCACCTTCCATACCAGTGCTTCCGACATATCTTCCTTTTTCCTCAACCGAGGATTCCCCTCTACGGTGGTTGACACGGCCCTTAACCATGTCGGTTCTATCTCCCACACTTCTGCCCTCACCCCTGCCTCCCTCCCGGAACCACGATAGGGTTCCCCTTGTCCTCACCTTTCACCCCACCAGCCTCCACATTCAACGGTTCATCCTCTGCCATTTCCACCACCTCCAGCGTGATCCCACCACCAAACGCATCTTCCCCTCACCTCCCTTTCAGCATTCCGCAGGGACCGCTCCCTCCGCGACACCCTAGTCCACTCCTCTATCACCCCCAGCACCCCTTCCCCTTCACCCGGCACCTTCCCATGCAAGTATAGGAGATGCAACACATGCCCTTATACCTCCCCCCTTTCCACTGTCCAGGGCCCCAAACACCCCTTCCAGGTGAAACAGCGATTTACTTGTACTTCTTGCAATTTAGTATACTGTATTCGCTGCTCACGATGTGGTCTCCTCTACATTGGGGAGACCAAACGCAGATTGGGTGACCACTTTGCGGAACACCTCCGTTCAGTCCGTAAGGGGAACCCTGAGCTCCCGGTGGCCTGTCACTTTAATTCACTGCTCCACTCCTACTCAGACCTCACCGTCCTCGGCCTCTTGCATTGTTCCACGGAAGCTCAGCGTAAGCTCGAGGAACAGCACCTCATCTTTCGATTAGGCACTCTATAGCCCTCTGGACTCAACATGAGTTCAACAATTTCAGATCATAACCTCGGCCCCTATCACATATATGTATATATTTTCTACAGTTTTTGTTTGGCCTTTTTTTCTTCCCTCCCACATGGCAGCTGTCCTTCATTCTGCCAGCCCAATTCACACTTCATCTGAGCCATCCTTTGTTTCTTAACCTGTCACATTACCACCTCCTCTTGCCTTGAATATGTCTTAATGTCCCTCAATGTCTCTTCATCTCTCCTGCTCTATATCCTATCACTGACATTCCCTTTTGTTCTTTCATCCCCTCCCCCATTTCCCAGCCCCTAAACCTGCGTTAAAATCTATTCCATTTCCTGCTTTTTTCTAGTTCTGAAGAAAGGTCTGTAAGGGTTTCTGAACCTGTGAGATTCGTGTGGCTCTGTGCTTAGCCTGGATGCTAGTGCGAGTTTAGGCCTTGTTGCCTGTTCTGGTCTCCAGCCAGTCTGGGAGCACTAGACACCTGTGAGTGGTTCGACCCACTCGCCCTTACGGTTCTGACACTGGACTTAGATGCGAGAGCAGTAATGGAGAGAAAACTCAGGTAGACCCGGTTGAATGGTACGAAATGGAAAATCTTTATTGCATATTATTCAAGATTATGAAATACATGTCATAAGCACAGATTAATGACAGTACAATCTTACACGCAGTTATGTGACTAATTTCAGGGAAACGAGGAACGCACGGCACATTGTAAAAAGGGGAACACATTATATTTATCCTTAATAAAACCACCCTCCCCTATTAATACCTACACTAATCTAGATTTGTAGGATCGAGAAAGCATGCTCACCACTCGTGATACTTCGGAGAATTTTAAAGTAAGGCACTCGGCTCGTTTCGCTGCAGTTCTTTCTTGTATTTTCGGGCGCGGTCGGGGTTTACTGACCGTGGCGGTACGTGGATTCTTCTCCTCTTCTTCTCGTCTCGTCTCGTAGTCAACAGAGTCCAGAGAAAAACAGAAGGCTGCTCGTCCAGCAGAGCGATACCCGAGGATCAGAATAGGAGAATAAAAGTTCAGCAGTCATCAGCGAGATCAATCAGTCAAGAGTCCAGCCCGAGTCAAGAGTCAGCAGAGATATAAGTCGAATCCAGAGAATAAGCCCTTGATGGACATTTGTTCACTATAGTTATAGTGCTGTGTTCCCTTATCTCCCGCTCAAATCTTAATGTTTGTCCTTTGTGAAATGCTGGTGCACAAAACTCCCAGCATGGGGCGATTCTTTCCTTTAATGGGTTTCGGTAGCACCTTAAACTGGCCAAGTAGCCGTTAATGTTTTCCCCATTGTCGAGCCGGCTAGGAGTCTCCCTGACTGGGTTTTTGGGGCCTCCTCGAATACTGATATGTGTATTGCTGTGTCTGGATGGGCCTTCGATTGCCCAGTACAATGGTCCTTACTTGTGCATGGAAAACGATTCCAGCACTTATATCTTTGTTATTGTGTCGAATGCAGACAGGTTGCATCCTGTCTTTATCAGTGTTTGCTGCGTATTAACCAATCTTATACTGAAATGTTTATTCGAACGCCATCTTGTCTGCTTGTCGAAAAGTCTAGAATGTTCTGCCACGAGGCGTGGCGGCCATTTTACAGGCTGCTTGTGTCCACTTTGAAAACCTGACAGCATTCTGCTGAAATAAAGCTGTTTGAACGAAACTAATGGGCCGAAAATTGATCCCGGGACGCGAGAGTACGCACTGCATACTCTCGCGTATTACCACTCCAATTGCCGGTTTTCTGCATGCCCTGCGCATGCGCTGAAAACCGGCAATTGCTCTTCCGAAAAGGGGGCGGGGCCTGGCTGCATCGCGTGCGCGCTACAGGCTGCGCGCACGCTGTGCACTTCATGCTTTGGACGCGCAGGTAAGTAGGGAAGATTTTGGAAATGTAAAAAGGAGGAGTAAGACCCGCTTTTAAGAAGGTAAGTAGTGAATTAAGTATTTTTTTGAATTTTTTTTTACAGGTATATCTTTTTTATAGACTTAAAAGACAGGTAAGTTTATTTTTATAACTTTTTAAAAGATTTTAAATTTTTTCAAAAATTTAATTTTTTATTTAAAATGGTTAATTTAATTAACTATACTTATTTTATTAATGTGATGGTTTTTTTTTAAATTTAATTGAGGTTTAGCTGTTATTTTGGGGGGGTGTAAGATTCATAAGTCTCACAGCCATGCTGTGAGACTTATGAATGGAAGATGGTGTGCTGCCATTGGCTCTAACTGAGTCACGTGATCCCACAGCTCGCACGAATTAACTACGCCGCTGGGATACGCAAGCCCAGCACAGCTGATGTCTGGAACATCAATTTCGTGCGAGCTGGATCAGAAAAAGCATAAGCGAGGTGAGACATCGCGGGGAAGGCTTACCCCCGCGGGAACAGAGCGAGATCAATTTCTGGGCCATTGTGTTTTCTCCTTATTTATAAAATCGCGATATATTGCGAATTCTACAGGTCTTCGACCTGAAACGTTAACTCTGTTTCTCTCTCCACGGATGCTGCCTGGCCTGCTGAGTTTTTCCAGCGTTTTCTGTTGTTATTTCGGATTTCCAGCATCCGCAGTATTTTGCTATTGTACTCATTGTGTATTCTAGCCTTGCCCTGCGCCTCTAAGCATATATCACCTGCTTTGTCCCTAATAGGCCCCATCCCGCCTCTTACTACCTGCTTACTGTTTACATGCCGGTAGAAAATTTTTGGGTTCCCTTTTATATTAACCACCATTCTACTCTCATATTCTCTCTTTGCCAATCTTATTTTCATCTTCACTTCCCCTCTCAACTTATTGTATTTGGTCTGGTTCTCCCTTGAAGAATTCACCTGATATTCATCATACACCCTCTTTTTTTGTTTCATCATCTTCTCGATCTCCCTCGTCATCAAGGAGCCCTTGCTTTGGTTAGAGTTCCCTTACCCTTCCCTCTTGTTGGAATGTACTTAGCCTGTACTTGGAACATCTCCTCCTTAAAGATCACCCATTGTTCCATTACAGTTTTTCCTGTCAGTCTTTGGTTCCATTTTACCCATTGAAGTTAGCCCTATTCCAGTTTAAAAGTTCCACTCTAGGTTGTTCCTTGCTCCTCTCCGTTGCTAATCTAAATCTTATGATACGATGATCACTCGTACCCAAGTGTTCTCCCACAGACACTTGGTCGACCTGGCCCACCTCATTCCCCAGCACCAGATCCAGCAATGCCTCCTTCCTAGTTGGGCCAAGAACATACTGGTCAAGGAAATTCTCCTGAACACATTTCAGAAATTCCTCCCCCTCCTTTCCCTTTACCCTAGCATTATCCCAATCGATATTTGGGTAATTAAAGTCCCCCAATATCACCACTCTATAGCTCTTGCATATCTCTGCGGTGTCCCTGCAGATTTGCTCCTCTACCTCCCTCTCACTATTTGGAGGCCTGTAGAATACCCCCAATAGCGTGATCATACCCTTTATGCTCCTCAACTCTAACCAAATGGATTCTGTCCTTCTCCCCTCAAGAACATCCTTCCTTTCCAACACTACAATGTCTTCCTTAATCAGCACTGCCACCCCACCCCCCTTTTTTCGTCCCTATCTTTTCTGAACATCTTGTACCCTTGAATATTAAGTGCCCAGTCCTCACAGTTTTTAAGCCATGTTTCCGAAATTGCCACAACATCATATTGCCACACGGCTAATTATGCTTGTAGCTCACCAATCTTATTCACCACACTTTGTGCGTTTATGTACATGCATTCTAAACCTATTTTTGAATTTTTCGTAGTCTTTTTAGTCTGCTCCCATCTAATATGGTACTACTTCCGCCTCTAGTACTACTATCTACTCTAGTACTATCCAACAAACTCACTCTTTTATGCACGTTATTCCTCTTTTCTACTCCTATATGCTGGTGCCCATCCCCCTGCCGAGCTAGTTTAAACCCTCCCCAACAGCACTAACAAACCTCCCCGCGAGAATATTGGTCCCAGCTCTGTTGAGGTGTAACCCGTCCGGCTTGTACAGGTCCCACCTTCCCCAGAAATGGTCCCAATGCCTCAGGAATCTAAAGCCCTCCCTCCTGCACCATCTCTCCAGCCATGCATTCATCTGTTCTATCCTTCTATTCCTGTACTCACTAGTACGTGGCACCGGGAGTAATCCGGAGATTACTACGTTTGAGGTCCTGCTTTTTAATCTCATTCCTATCTCCCTATATTCTGCCTGCAGGAATTCATCCCTCTTTCTGCCTATGTCGTTGGTACCAATATGGACAACGACCTCTGGCTGTTCACCCTCCCCCCTCAGTGTCCTGCAGCCGCTCAATTACATCCTTGACCCTGGCACCAGGGAGGTAACATACCATCCTGGAGTCACGTCTGCGTCCACAGAAAAGCCTAACTGTTCCCCTAACCAATGAATCCCCTATCACTATTGCTCATCCACTCTTCTTCCTCCCCCACTGTACAGCTGAGCCACCCATGGTGCCGTGGCCTTGGCTCTGGCTGCTCTCCCCAGAGAAGCCATCACCCCCACCAGTTTCCAGAACTGTGAACCGGTTAGCAACCGAAATGCACTCTGGGGATTCCTGCCCTACCTGCCTGGTCCTCCACCTCCGTCTGGTGGTCACCCATTCCCTCTCTGCCTGCACATTCTGAGGCTGCGTGGTGACCACTTCTAGAAATGTGCTTTCCAAGTATTTCTCAGCCTCGCGGATGCACTGTAGTGACTCCAGCTGCCGCTCAAGCTCCAAAACCCGGCGCTCGAGTTTCTGCAGTTGGCGACACTTCCTGCACACATGGTCGTCCAGGCCGCAAGAAACATCCAGGATATTCCACATTGCGCAGGTTGTGCAAATCATGTGACTGAGCTGCCCTGCCATGCCTCTATTTACCAGACTATGGAGGTAATTTAGCTGAAATAAACTTAAAACTTAAGAAACACTCAACAGCTACCCACTAATCAGCACTTCCTTTTATTAGATAGGCTATGAACTACTTAGCAGAAATATACTCAAAACAGAACAAAAAAAAACTTACCACAAATACTCACCCTATTCTTCTTGGGCAGTCCCTCGGAACCGAGGATGACTTGCTTCCACATTAAAAATGAGTTCTCAGGTGACTGATGAGTCCAATGTGGGACCTACAGTCTCTGTCACAGGTGTGGCAGACAGACGGTGGTTGAAGGGGTGGGTGGGTGGGGTTCTTGCGTTGACGTGCGCTCCTTCCGCTGTTTACGCTTGGCTTCCGCTTGCTCCCAGCGTAGAGACTCGAGGTGTTCGGCACCTTCCTGGATGCTTCTCCTCCACTTTGTGCAGTCTTGGGCCAGGGATTCCCAGGTGTCGGTGGGGATGTTACACTTTTTCATGGAGGCTTTGAGGGTGTCCTTGAAGCGTTTCCTCTGCCCACATGGGACTCTCTTACCATGTTGGAGTTCCGAGTAGAGCACTTGTTTTGGGAGTCTCGTATCGGGCATGCGGACGATGTGACCCGTCCATCGGAGCTGATCGAGCGTGGTCAAAGCTTTGATGCTGGGGATGTTGGCCTGAGCGAGAACACCGACATTGGTGCACCTATCCTGCCAATGGATTTGCAGGATCTTGCGGAGGCAGCGTTGGTGGTACCTCGCCAGTGCTTTGAGGTGCCTGCTGTACATGGTCCATGTCTCTGAAGCATACAGCAGGGCGGGTATCACTACTGCTCTGTAGACCATGAGCTTGGTGCAGGGTTTGAGGCCCTGGTCTTCAAACACACTCTTCCTCTGGCGACCGAAAGCTGCACTGGCACACTGAAGGTGGTGTTGGACTTCATCATCGATGTCTGCCCTTGTTGACAGTAGGCTCCCGAGGTATGGAAAGTGGTCCACGTTGTCCAAGGCCTCGTCATGGATCTTGATAATCGGGGAGCAGTACTGTGTGGTGGGGGCAGGTTGGTAGAGGACCTTTGTCTTACAGATGTTTAGCGTAAGGCCCATGCTCTCATACGCTTTGGTGAAGGTGTTGACGATGGTTTGGAGTTCGACCTCCGAGTGTGCACAGACGCAAGCGTCGTCTGTATACTGTAATTCGATGACTGAGGTGATGGAGGTTGAACAGTTTCCCGTTAGCGCCACTCCAGCGGGGAGCTTACTGAGGGTGAGATGGAGCATTGCAGCAAGGAAGATCGAGAAGAGCGTTGGTGCGATGACACAGCCTTGCTTGACCCCGGTCCGTATGTGAATTGGGTCTGTGGTGGATCTGTTGGTCAGGTTCACGGCTTGCATGTCATCGTGAAGCAGGCGGAGAATGGTAACAAACTTTTGAGGACAGTCGAATTTGAGGATGACACTCCATAATCCCTCACGGTTGACAGTGTCGAAGGCCTTTATGAGGTCAAAGAAGGCCATGTACAGCGGTTGGTGCTGTTCCCTGCATTTCTCTTGTAATTGACGCGCGGTGAAGATCATGTCCATTGTGCCCCTTAGTGGGCGGAATCCGCATTGCAACTCTGAGAGGAGCTCTTCAGCCACTGGGAGAAGGCGATTGAGGAGGATTCTTGCGATGACTTTCCCTGTGGCAGACAGCAGGGAGACTCCTCTGTAATTACCGCAATCGGACTTGTCACCTTTCTTGAAGATGGTCACGATTACGGCATCTCTGAGATCCCCTGGCATACTCTCCTCCTTCCACAGAAGAGAAAAAAGTTCATGTATTTGTGCCAATAGTGCTTCTCCGCCATGCTTTAGTGCCTCGGTGGGGATTCCATCTGCTCCTGAGGCCTTGTTGTTCTTCAGTTGTCGGATGGCCTTTTCAACCTCATGCTGGGCGGGCGTTGTGCTGAGGTGGTGGCTGGTAGCATGCTGCGGGATAGAGTTGAGGACACTCGTGCCGAAGACAGAGTCTCGTTTAAGGAGATCTTCGAAGTGCTCCTTCTAGCGGGCACAGACTGCCTCTCTGTCCTTGATGAGTACCTCTCCGTTCTTGGCCCGCAGTGGGGTAGGACCTTGGGTGCTTGGGCCATGTGTGGTCTTGACTGTGCTAAAGAATGCACGCACGTCATGGTTGTCGGCTAGCTGCTAGATCTCCTGCGCTTTCTCCGACCACCATCTGTTCTTTAGTTCGCGAGGTTTTTGTTGGACCTCGGCCTTCAGGCGTCTGTAGAGCTGCTTTCTTGCTCTCGAGTTGTGTTGCTGTTTCCAGATCAGGAATGCCTTGCGTTTGCGGCTTATTAGCTCCTGGATCTCCTGGTCATTTTCGTCGACCAGTCTTGGTGTTTCCTGGTCGAGTGACCGAGTGTCTCTTCACAGGTGCACAGGGTTTGAGTGCAGACCAGGCGCTGTGGGCACTCTGTGTCTCAGAATCACTGGGAATCGCCAGGTTGGTCGTGAGGCTCAGGCTGAATAGGGCTTTCTTAGCGGGGTTTTTGAGTGCTCCAGCGTTGATTTTCCTGCGGCATTGCTTCTGTTGCCGCCGTTGTTTTGGGGCTACGTTGATGGAGATGACAGAGCGGATTAGGCGGTAGTCTGTCCAGCAGTCATCAGCTCCTGTCATGGCACGGGTGATGCGGACATCCTTGCAGTCCCTCACTCAGACAATGACTTAGTCCAGCAGATGCCAGTGCTTGGAGCGAGGGTGCTGCCATGAAGCCTTGTACTTGTCTCTCTGATGGAACAAGGTGTTGGTTATGACAAGGCCATGTTCTGAGCATTTCAACAGGAGAAGGGTACCGTTGGAGTTGGCTTTCCTTACCCCCTCTCTGCCGATCACACCTCCCCACAGGTCTGTGTCCTTTCCAACTCTGGCGTTAAAGTCGCCAAGGAGGATCAGCTTGTTGCCCGTTGGGACTCGGGACAGGAATTGTTCGAGGCTGGAGTAGAATTCCTCTTTGGTCTCGTCTGTGGCTTCCAGTGTTGGGGCGTATGCACTGATGACCGTAGCGCACTGGTTCCAGGCTAGGGTGAGCCATAGAGTCAAGAGGCGTTTGTTTATTCCACAAGGGGAGTCTCTGAGACGTTCAACTAGCTCATTTTTTTATGGCAAAGCCTACCCTATGGAGGCGGCGTTCTTCTTCAGGTTTGCCTTTCCAGAAGAAGGTATAACCACCACCTTGCTCCTTGAGTTGGCCTTGCCCTGCCCGCAGGGTCTCGCTTAGGGCAGCGATGCCTATGTCGAAACGTTTGCGCTCCCGGGCAACGATAGCAGTACAGCGTTCCGGTCTGTCACTGTTGGGGTTGTCCATGAGGGTCCTGACGTTCCAGGTCCCGAATTTCATTTTAAAGGGTGGACGATGCCTGTGCGTGAATTCTTTTAACGTGGGGTGGCCGTTGCACACCAGCTACCACATGGGCCTGACAGCGTAAGGTCTTGGTCCAATGGCAAGGGGATCCGAGACGATTGGAGACCAGGCTCTGCTACATCGGCCTAGCACACACACACACACACACACACACACACAGTCCTCCTCCCTCCTTCCCGCAGGTCCTCTCTTCCTGGGTTTCATAGGCTGCAGTGTGGTCCTCCCAACCTCCCTGTTGGCCCATGCTGCACCTTCCTTGGGCCCCGACCCCGCTGCTGGTCCATGCTGTGCCACTCCTGGGCCTCGACCTCGCCGCTGGGCTCATCTTCACCCCTGGGTCCAGTCCTCGCCCCTGGGTCCCGACCTCGTTGCTCCTCCCGTTCCTGGGCCTCGAACTCGCTCCTGGGCCTCAAACACCCGATGTAGACCTGAAGCCCCGAATAAGAGCCCACAGGCCCTGTGTTTGCCCCGGTTACAGGCCCGGTTAGTGACCGCTCGGGTGAGTGGGGTCACTGGCCGCCATCTTGGGAAGCCTTGATAACCTGTGTATTACTCCAGGTCTTCACTCCCTGACTCCATCCTCCCGCTCTCTCTCCCCGGCTCCCGCTCTCTCTCCCTGGCTCCCGCTCTCTATACTCACCTCTCAGCTCCCTTGTGCCAGCAACACCTTTTGAATTCTGACGTCACTCCTTCGTTGTGTCGCTTGCCGACTGTCTCCGCCGCAGGTAGTCCGCTTGCTCAGACACCCAGGCCTCTGCTCCGCGTTGCCTTTATCCCCGGTCTCCAACTCCATTCCTCCCGCAGGTCCGCTCACTCAGACTGTACTGCTGCCTTGTGACGACACACCTTATTTTTTTGGAAATCGTGGAAGGTTCCGCCGCCGCCGCTGGAGACGTGCTCTTGGAAGACCCTAGGTGGGTAACTCCTCCTGCTGGGAGCCCTCCTCCTCCTCCCTCTGCGAGCATCTTGTCCTTTTCTTCACTGCCTCCACGCCATCTCCCTGTCCTCCTCGAGCGTGAGGGGGATTGGAAAAAGAGGCCCCATGACTTGGAGCAAGTGGTGTGAACAGAACCCTTTAAATGAGAAGCAAGGCGTTCTTCACTTGCAGCAACACTCCCCGTCACCGCACCAACTTTAATTAACTGTAGAAAGCTCCAAATAGTTGCACAAACTTACACAGAGCCAGTACAAATCAAAAAGCAAGTCAGCTGCAAGTTGTTGATGATCCTTTAAATAGCGCTGGTGTCGGGGTCCTTTCTTTTGCTGAATGCATTTTCAGCTGGTTGTGATTTGCAGAGGGCAATAAAAGGAGCGACATCATCGAAAATGGTAGGTCGTGCGTCAAATCAGTGTTGCATGCTGATTGACGTCATGAGCTGCCTCATTTCCGTATCTACAATGAGCGCAGGCAAGAGCAGCGGTGCCAACCTGCCCAAAATGGAAGCCACATGGGACCCGCCTGAGTGGTGGAAGCGAGGTGGCTGCCATTTTTTCATCCAAACCGGCCTTATTGGCCGGCGCAAATGGGCCCAATTTCACAGCCTTAATCTCTAACCTTAGCTCTATCGATGAATTGTAACTCAGCATCAAAGACTTACGATTGCTTGAACGCAGATGTGGTGTGGAATAAATCATTCACACAGGTGAATATCTGACTGAACCTAGCTGACTGAATGATTCCACAGCAAAATTCATTTTTAAGGATTACATAATTCAGTTCAATTACATGACATGGCCCGCCTGTGTCAATACATTGTACAGTTAGAAAAAAAAACAGAGGGCCTAAATTGTGAGGCTCCACTCCCAGTGTGCAGCTTGGCCACACGTGAGTGTAGGTCAGTGAAAAAGCTTTAGCATACAGCGCCTATTCTCTGACTCACACCCAGTGCTAACAAGACCTTCTGTAAAGGGGGCTTAATGCGGGTATAGGGTAAAAAGAGTATATGATGTGCCTAGTGTCTAAGTAAGTTAAAGCTGGTGCGTTAATGTACTGAGTGCACAACCTAATTGACTGCTGCTTATTCTGCTGAAATGCAAGATGTACTAAATTGTGACTGCTTGCTGGACCTTGTTACCACAATGTGAAATGAGAAGTCGCACAACACCAGGTTATAGTCCAACAGATTTATTTAATTTTACAAGCTTTCGGAGCTGTCGCTCCTTCCTCAGGTAAGTTAGCAGTGAGAGAATCTCCCAGAATTCACAATTTAAACACAGACAAAATCTATTCAAATATTTCCCTACATCAAAGACACACTAAGAGCACAGCCAAGACAATGAGATGTGTCCCAGGGGGTCCAACATGTCAAACCACCTGCTGGCTGCATATCCTGTCAATTTGTGTTAGTCTTTTTAAAAAAAAACACCTGGGAAGACCGGCCATGATGTCAAGTCACGTTCTGTATCGTGACATGAACCCGATATCGCGATTGAGGCCATCCTCATGAGTGCTGAACTTGGCTATCAGTTTCTGCTCTATGATTTTGCGCTGTCGTGTATCCCGAAGGCCGCCCTGGAGAACGCTTACCCGCAGGTCCGAGGCTGAATGCCCCTGGCTGCTGAAGTGTTCCAGTGCTGAAGTGAAGCAGCCAGGGGCATTCAGCCTCGGATCTGCGGGTAAGCGTTCTCCAGGGCGGCCTTCGGGATACACGACAGCGCAAAATCATAGAGCAGAAACTGATAGCCAAGTTCCGCACTCATGAGGATGGCCTCAATCGCGATATCGGGTTCATGTCACGATACAGAACGTGACTTGACATCATGGCCGGTCTTCCCAGGTGTTTTTTTTTAAAAAGACTAACACAAATTGACAGGATATGCAGCCAGCAGGTGGTTTGACATGTTGGACCCCCTGGGACACATCTCATTGTCTTGGCTGTGCTCTTAGTGTGTCTTTGATGTAGGGAAATATTTGAATAGATTTTGTCTGTGTTTAAATTGTGAATTCTGGGAGATTCTCTCACTGCTAACTTACCTGAGGAAGGAGCGACAGCTCCGAAAGCTTGTAAAATTAAATAAATCTGTTGGACTATAACCTGGTGTTGTGCGACTTCTCATTTTTGTCCACCCCAGTCCAACGCCGGCATCTCCACAATGTGAAATGAGACAGCCTTTTAATGAAACAATGGGCTTAAGATAGTGATAGGAGTGGAACAATGGCGAGACAGTTATATGATTAACGCTAAACAAGCTGGACAGCTGCATTTCTGTGAAGAACTCTCTCATTTCTGGGGGTCTTGTGAACACTAGCTCCAATTATGTTATAATAAATCAATCAGGGTTGTTTACTGAAACCAAAACAGTGTATAAAGGAGGGACACTGCAGTAACAAGTGGTAGAGTGACCAGGCAGCGATCTATGAAGACTGCCTCCACTACATGCTTCTACCCAGAGGAGGCATGGGGTAATATTGTTTTGCTACTCTCTAAATTACTGCTTAAATATTGAAATGTACTGGAACTCTCGTGTAAAATTAAAAAAATAGTTGCAACAATTTTGTTGTCACTTCTAAATTTTTACACCTCATTCTACAGCAGTCAACCATCCAACATACAAAAAGAAAATACTGCAGATGCTGGAAATCTGAAATAAAAACAGAAAATGCTGGAGAAACTCAGCAGGTCAGGCAGCATCTGTGAAGAGAGAAACAGAGTTCACGTTTCAGGTCAATGACCTTTCGTCAGAACTGGAAAAAAGCAGGAAATGGAACAGATTTTTAAGCAAGTGTAGAGGCTGGGAAAGGGGGGAGGGGATGAAAGAAAAAAAATGGAAGGTCAGTGATAGGATAGAAGGCGGAAGAGGTTAAGAGACATTGAGAGATATTCAAGGCAAAAGGAGATGGTAATGGGACAGGTTCAGAAACAAAGGATGGCCCCAGATGAAGTGTAAATTGCGCTGGCAGAATGAAGGACAGCTGCCATGTGGGGGAGAAGAAAAAAAAAGACAGAGTGTGGATAAAAATATATATATGATAGGGGCTGAGGTTATGATCTGAAATTGTTGAACTCTATGTTGAGTCCAGAGGGCTGTAAAGTGCCTAATCGAAAGATGAGGTGCTGTTCCTCGAGCTTACACTGAGCTTCCGTGGAACAATGCAAGAGGCCGAGGACGGAGAGGTCTGAGTGGGAGTGAAGCAATGAATTAAAGTGACAGGCCACCGGGAGCTCGGGGTCCCCCTTATGGACTGAACGGAGGTGTTCCGTAAAGCGGTCACCCAATCTGTGTTTGGTCTCCCCAGTGTAGAGGAGACCACATCGTGAGCAGCGAATACAGTATACTAAATTGCAAGGAGTACAAGTAAATCGCTGTTTCACCTGGAAGGGGTGTTTGGAGCCCTGGACAGAGGGATGGGGGGAGGTATAAGGGCATGTGTTGCATCTCCTGCGCTTGCACGGGAAGCTGCCGGGCGAAGGGGAAGGGGTGTTGAGGGTGATAGAGGAGTGGACTAGGGTGTTGCGGAGGGAGCGGTCCCTACGGAATGCTGAAAGGGGAGGTGAGGGGAAGATGCGTTTGGTGGTGGGATCACGCTGGAAATGGCGGAGGATGATCCGTTGAATGTGGAGGATGGTGGGGTGAAAGGTGAGGACAAGAGGAACTCTGTCGTGGTTCCGGGTGGGAGGGGCAGGGGTGAGGGCAGAAGTGCGAGAGATAGAATGGACACGGTCAAGGGCCGTGTCAACCACTGTAGAGGGGAATCCTCGGTTGAGGAAAAAGGAAGACATGTCAGATGCACTAGTATGGAAGGTGGCATCGTCAGAGCAGATGCGGCGGAGACGGAGAAACTGTGAGAATGGAATAGAGTCCTTACAGGAGGCGGGGTGGGAGGAAGTGTAGTCCAGATAGCTGTGGGAGTCTATGGGCTTGTAGTGAATGTTTGTCAATAACCTATCCCCAGAGATGGAGACGGAGAAGTCGAGGAAGGGAAGGGAAGAGTCGGAGATGGACCATGTGAAGGTGAAGGAAAGGTGGAAATTGGAAGCAAAGTGAATGAAATTATCTAGTTCAGGGTGAGAGCAGGAAACGGCACCGATACAGTCATCAAAGTACCAGAAAAAGAGGTGAGGGAGGGGACCTGAGTAGGACTGGAACAAAGAGTGTTCCACATATCCCACGAAAAGGCAGGCATAGCTAGGACCCATGCGGGTACCCATAGCAACACCTTTGATTTGGAGGATGTGAGTGGAGTCAAAGGAAAAGTTGTTCAATGTGAGAACAAGTTCAGCCAGGCGGAGGAGGGTGGTGGTGGATGGGGACTGGTTGGGCCTCTGTTCAAGGAAGAAGCGGAGCGTCCTCAGACCATCCTGGTGGGGGATGGAGGTGTAGAGGGATTGTATGTCCATAGTGAAAAGGAGGCGGTAGGGGCCAGGAAACTGGAAACTGTTAAAGTGGCGGAGGGCGTCGGAAGAGTCGTGGATGTAGGTGGGAAGAGACTGGACAAGGGGAGAAAAAATAGAGTCGAGATAGGAAGAGATAAGTTCCGTGGGGCAAGAACAGGCTGAAACGATGGGTCTACCAGGGCAGTCCTGTTTGTGGATCTTGGGAAGGAGGTAAAAGCGGCTGTGTGCCATTGGGGAACTATGAGGTTGGCGGCCGTGGGTGGAAGATCTCCAGAGGAGATGAGGTCAGTGACAGTCTTGGAAATGGTGGCTTGATATTCGGTGGTGGGGTCATGGTCCAGGCGGAGGTAGGAGGAGGTGTCGGAGAGTTGGCGTTCAACTTCCACTAGGTAGAGGTTGGTTCGCCAAACAACAACAGCACCACCCTTGTCAGCAGGTTTAATTACAATGTCGGGGTTGGATCTGAGAGAATGGAGTGCTGCAAGTTCAGAGAGAGGTAGGTTGGAGTGAGTGAGGGGAGCAGAGAAATGGAGACGGCCGATGTCACGCCGGCAGTTTGCAATGAAAAGATCTAGAGAGGGTAAGAGGCCAGGAGGGAGGGGTCCAGGTGGAACGAGAATTCTGAAAGCGGGAGAAAGGTTCAGCCGTGCGGGGGGGAAGACTCCTGGCCAAAGAAGTGGGCACGGAGATGAAGGCAGCGGAAAAAGAGCTCAGCATCGTGCCGACCTCGAAATTTATTGAGGTGGGGGCGTAAGGGGATGAAGCTCAGACCTATGCTGAGGACTGATCGTTTGGGGTCAGAGAGGGGAAGGTCAGAGGGGATAGTGAAAACGCAGCAGGGGTGAGGTTGGGAGAAGGGATGGGGTCAGAGGAAAGTGAGGGGGAGGAAGGGTCCGGAGGGGCGTTGGTGTCCAAGAGTTGTTGAAGCTTGCGATCCTTGACACCTGAAAGGAAGAAAAAAGGTTTTTGTTAAAGCGCCGGATGAGGCGAAGGATGAAATGGAACTGTGGAGCAGGACAGCTTTGAGATAGAATGAGTCGGTGCTGCTGAAGAGAGAGGTCGAGAGTGTTCATGTGGCATCACATGGCATTCAGCGTGGATCTCAGGATACGGCGAGAGCAGTGGTTCGAGGAACGCTGAATATCTTGGAGATATCTGTAGTCCTGGGTGGATCCAAAGCACGAAGGGTGGAATTTCATTTGGAATCCACGTGGAGTAAGTCGGACCATCCAACATAACCAGGCTGTCTTTAAGCACCACATGACTGCAGCACTCTCTCCTCTGATGATTCCTAAAACTGTCTGACTGGTATCCATTCAGGTGTGCTTGTACATAGATCCACAAACTCAGCTTTAACCTTCCACAAGATCTTTTCCCAACTTGGATACACCCATCAGGGTGCACCTCTCTGCACCATACAGAAATGTCAACCAGTTGCTAGCCTTGTGTGATCGCTTTATGTTCCAGACCTTCAGCTGCATGACCAAGTGGTACGTGACTCCCAATACCATCCGAGCATCACCCAGGCTACCATGTTGCCATCCACTTAGTCATTGCAGTGGGTGTCAAAGCTGGAACCCCAGAGCTGGGGGATGGAATGACAATTGGAATATTGAGTAGCGGACAGAGGAGCATGTTAGAATGTGAGGATGTTAAAGGCAGCTATGCTGATACAATGTGAGCATCTGTGGATTCAGTGAGGTAACACTGACAAAGAATTTATGGCAGATTACAGCTTCTGTTTCAAGGCAACAGGATGACGTCCATTGTTGGGGATTGCCATGGAGAGTCACTTGCCTGGGGAAGTGATCTTGTATACATACATGGCAATCATCAGTATTTCACATTGATAGCCAGCATTTTAGAAGCCCAATCAGCACATCCTGTCCACTTCCGTACTTATTTTAACCTTTCCTAAATGTGCACTGCTTTTACTCCAGTAAACAACTTAACAACAAGAACAGAGGAAGGAACATACGAACAGGAATAGGCCATTCAGCTCCTCGAGCTTGTTCCACCATTCAATTAGATCATAAATGAGAAGTCGCACAACACCAGGTTATAGTCCAACAGATTTATTTAAAATTACAAGCTTTCGGAGCTGTCGCCCCTTCGTCAGGTACAATGAGTGAATCTACATTACACAGTACATAAACACAGAAACTGCAGAGATACAATCTTTCAGGGAAGGTGTCCTTACATCAAAGACACACCAGAGCACAGCAAAGACAATGAGATGTGTCACAGGGGGTCCAACGTGTCAAATCCTGCTGTCTGCAGTTGAGCTTTCTTTTTTTTTTGGGCTCATTGTCTTGGCTGTGCTCTGGTGTGTCTTTGATGTAAGGACACCTTCCCCCTTCCCTCCCTCCCCCTTCACTCACTCCGTCCCTCCCCCCCCCCTTCCTTCCTCCCCTCCCTCCTCCCTCCCCCCCTCTCTCTCTCCGCCCCCTCTCCCTCCCCTCTCTCCCCCCTCTCTCTCCCCCCCGTCTCTCTTCCCCGTCTCTCTTCCCCCCCGTCTCTCTTCCCCCCCCCCCGTCTCTCTTCCCCCCCCCCGTCTCTCTGCCCCCCCCCGTCTCTCTTGCCCCCCCCCGTCTCTCTTCCCCCCCCCCCCCGTCTCTCTTCCCCCCCCCCCCCCCCGCTCTCTCTTCCCCCCCCCCGCTCTCTTCACTCCCCCCGTCTCTCTTCCCCCCCCCCCCGTCTCTCTTCCCCCCCCCCCCCGTCTCTCTTCCCCCCCCCCCGTCTCTCTTCCCCCCCCCCCGTCTCTCTTCCCCCCCCCGTCTCTCTTCCCCCCCCCCCCCCGTCTCTCTTCCCCGCCCCCCCGTCTCTCTTCCCCGCCCCCCCGTCTCTCTTCCCCCCCCCGTCTCTCTTCCCCCCCCCCGTCTCTCTTCCCCCCCCCCGTCTCTCTTTCCCCCCCCCCCCGTCTCTCTTCCCCCC
>CM059431.1:94717410-94764910 GCA_030390025.1 Squalus acanthias
TGGACAGTCAGGGAGCCATTTTGTAAGGCCATGCAAGAGTGTTTTTTTTCATTCATGGGATGTGAGCGTTGCTGGCAAGGCCAGCATTTTATTGCCCATACTTAATTGCCCTCGAGAAGGTGGAGGTGAGCCACCTTCTTGAACCGCTGCAGTCTGTGTGGTGAAGGTACTCTCACTGTGCTGTTCGGGATGGAGTTCCAGGATGTTGACCCAGCGACGATGAAGGAATGTAATATATTTCCAAGTCAGGATGATGTGTGACTTGGATGGGAACTTGCAGGTGGTGGTGTTCCCATGCACCTGCTGCCCTTGTCCGCAGGTTTGGGAGGTGCTGTCGAAGTAGTCTTGGCGAGTTGCTGCATTGCATCCTGTAGATGGGTACATGCTGCAGATATGGTGCGCCGGTGGTGGATGGGGTGCCAATCAAGCGGGCTACTTTGTCCTGGATGGTGTTGAGCTTCTTGAGTTGTTGGAGCTACACTCATCCAGGCAGGTGGACAATATTCCATCACGCTCCTGTGACGTGCCTTGTAGATGGTGGAAAGACTTGGAGGAATCGAGATGAGTCACTCACCGCAGAATACCCAGCCTCTTGTATGAATAAAATATACTTGTACTTGAAGAAGAAATAGCTCTGTAGTTGCCTTAAGATTTTTGGAAGATAAAGGAATGAGTATTAGAGACATAGGAACTGGGTTAGGCTAGTCAGTCCTCGAGCCTGTTACGCCATTCAGCTAGATCATGGCTGATCTGTATCTTAATTCCATTTACCCACCTTGATTCCATAACCATGTAACTTTCTATGATTCTATCCCTTAATACATTTACCGAACAAAAATCTATCAATCTTAGTTTAGTAGAGACATTTCTAAAACTACTTCAGAAAAGACTTTCCAAAATTACTTTAAAAGAAAGAAAGGACTTGCATTCATATGGCGCATTTCACGATCCCAGGTCGTCCCAAAGCGATTTACAGCCAATGCAGTACTTTTGAAGTGAAGTCACTTTTGTGATATAAAAATAGCTGTTGGAAGAAAATACTTGCTGTGTTACCCTGTGGAAAGTACCTGGAATCATAGAATCATAGAATAGTACAGCACAGAAGGAGGACATTTGGCTCATCGAGCCTGCGTCGGCTCTTTCAAAGAGCAATCCAGTTAGTCCCACTCCCCTGCTCTTTCCCCATATCCCTGCATTTTTTCTCCTTCAAGTATTTATCCAATTCCTTTATGAATGCTACTATTGACTCTGTATCCACTATCCTTCAGGCAGTGCATTTCAAATCCTAACCACTCGTTGCGTAAAAAAGGTTTTCCTCATGTCATCTCTGATTCTTTTGCCAATCACCTTAAATCTGCCCTCTCATTACCGACCCTTCAGCCACTGGAAACAGTTTCTCTTTATTTACTCTATCTAAACCCTTCATGATTTTGAACACCTCTATCAAATTTCCTTTTAGCCTTCTCTGCTCCAAAGAGAGCAACCCCAGCTTCTCCAGTCTATCCACGTAACTGTATTCCCTCATCCCTGGAACCATTCTAGTAAATCTCTTCTGTACCCTCTCCAAAGCCTTCATGTCCTTCCTAAAGTGTGGTACTCAGAATTGGACACAATACTCCAGCTGGGGCCGAACTAGTCTTTATATAGGTTTAGCATAACTTCCTGCCCTTTGTACTCTCTGCCTCATGTATATTAAGCCCAGGATCTGAGATGCTTTATTAACTGTTAACCTGTTCTGCCACCTTCAAAGATTTATGCAAAAGCACCCCCAGGTCTCTCTGTTCTTGCACCCCTTTTAAAATTGTACCATTTAGTGTGTATGGTCTCTCCTCATTCTTCCGACCAAAATGTATCACCTCACACTTCTCTGCATTGAATTTCATCTGCCATGTGTTCGCCCATTCCACCAGCCTGTCTAAATCATCTTGAAATCTATTACTTCCAAGTTTCGTGTTCTCTGCAAATTTTGAAATTGTGCCCTGTACCCCCAAGTCCAAGTCATTAACGTATATCAAAAACAGCAGTGGACCTAGTACTGAACCTTGTGGAACGCCACTGTGTACCTCCCTCCAGTCTGAAAAACAGCCATTCACCACAACTGTTTTCTATCCCTTAGCCAATTTTCTATCCATGCTGCTACAGCCCCTGTTATTCTGACAAGCCTAGTACTTTATCAAATGCCTTTTGAAAGTCCATATACACAACATCAGTTGTAACAGAGCGGGTGGATGAGGGCAGTGCATCATCCCAGTAATTTCTTTTCAAATATGCTCATCTATCTCCTTCCCACTATTTTGTGGTCTATAAAATACACAAAGTAGCGTAATAGCTCCTTTCTTGTTTCTCAACTCCAACCAAATAGATTCTGTCTTTGATCCCTCAAGGACATTCTCTCTAGCTCTGTAATATTTTCCTTAATCAAAACTGCTACCCTTCCTTTTTTCCTTCCCTATCTTTTCTGAATACCTTGTACCCAGGAATATTAAGCATCCAATCCTGCCCTTTTTTGAGACAGGTCTCTGTTATCGTCACAACATCATATTCCCACGTGGCTGTTTGTGCCTGCAGTTCACCAACTTTATTAACCACACTTCGTGCATTTACACACATGCACTCCAAACCTAACTTAGAAATATTTGTATTTTCGATGATCCCACCTAATTCTGTATTATTACCAACTCTAACTGTCTCTCCCTCTGCACCTTGTTTCTGCTTTTTAATACTACATCCTGGTGCCCAGCCCCCTGGCGAATTAGTTGAAACCTATCCCCACAGCACTAGTTAACCTGCCTGCAACGATATTGGTCCCAGCTCTGTTCAGGTGCAACTCATCCATCTTGAACTGGTCTCTCCTGCCACAGAACTGGTCCCAATATCCCAGGAATCTGAAGCCCTCCCTCCTGCACCATGTCTCTAGCCCTGCATTAACCTGCCATATCTTCCTATTTCTACTCTCTCTAGCGTGTGGCACTGGGAGTAATCCAGAGATTACTACCTTTGAGGTCCTGCTTTTTAACTTCCTCCATAGCTCCTGAAAGTCTGACTGCAGGATCTCGACCCTCTTCCTTCCTCCCTATGTTGTTGGTTCCAACATGGACCACGACTTCTGGCTCTTCCCCTCCCCCCCCCCTCCCGCCCCCGCAGAATGTTCTGCACCTCTCCATGATGTCCCTTACGCTGGCACCAGGGAGGCAACATACCATATGGGTCTTACGTTGACCGTAGCAAAACTGCCTGTCTGTCCCCCTGACTATCGAATCCCCAATTACTACTGCATTCCTACTGCACTCCTTTGAGGTGTCGTCACCCTCACCGGTATTCAGTGCTGACTATTGGTTTGAGAGTGCCACACTCCCGGAGGATTCCTGCACTGCCTGCCTCTTCCTACCCTTCCGGATGGCCACCCACTTGCTATTCTGAACTCCATCTGGCTGTGGGCTGACCACCTCCTGGAATTTGCGATCCAAGACACACTCAGCCACTCATATGTCCTGCAGTGACTCCAGCTGCCCCTCAATCTCAGAAACCCTCAGCGTGAGTTTGAGCAGCTGGAAGCACTTTCTGCAAACATGGGCCTTCGGGAAACACACAGCGTCCTGAAGTTCCCACATGGCGCTGGAATTGCAGGCTACGGGTTGTAGCTGTCCCTCCATTCTAATTAGAAACTTAAAATAAACTACTTGGATACACAGTAATTTATATAATTGCTGCTAACTAGATCTAAGCTACATTGCAAGTTTTCTATTTGCTCCTCAAAGCAAACTAGCCAAAGACTAAATTATTTACTCAAGCTCTGAGTAAGAACCTCTGAGATACTAAATACAAAGAACCTAAATATTAGATACTTAACTTGGAATCCTTGGGTTCTGTGGCTCCACTCCTTGTTTTGAGTTGGGCGTGAGAAACTGCCTTCCTCCTCTCCACCAAATTCCTACTACAGGTTGAGCGTCCTGAATCCGGCAACCTCGGGACCGAGGCCGAGCCGGTTTTCGTGTTTTTCCGGACTTCGGAACGTGTTTCTGATGTCCGAAGTCTGGAAATATCGCAACCTGCGCTCTGGCGTTTCCGGACATCAGAAACACGTTCCGAGTCCGGAAATGCCTGGGCCCAGGTTGCGATATTTCCGGTTTTTGGACGTCACCTTGTAGTTCTCCTCGCAGGCCTTGTAGTCCTCGCTTCTTCGCAACGCATGGTAAGCCTCCCTCTCTTGTTTTTGCAACGCTGTACTCTGTAACTGTACTTAATGTGAGCGTCCCGGCCTGGATCTTTTACTCCCATCTTCAAATTTGAAAAGGAATGTACAGTACTCAAAGCATGAAATATAATAAAGGTTTTTATTTGTAAAACAGTTAAGTTATGAAATATAAAACAGTAAATGAAGGCTTTTATTTGTGAAACAGTAAAAATAAACAGGTACAGTTACAATTGGCTGGAGGTTGTGCTTGAGGTAGAGGGCTCAGCTATGATGCCTGGGGCTGATGATGGGCCAGCAATAGGATTATCAAATGTGGAAATTACTGGTGTAGTTGCACGCTGTAGGTCTTGGGCCTTCTGTTGTGACATCTTTTGAAAGATATTTAATATTGTTGTTTGTTTAAATAATTTGGGCTTTTCTTTCACTAATCTTTCCCGAATTCTATAGACCTGCAGTATTTCTTCTTCACTTATGAAGCTTCGTTGCTCTAAGGCGTGAATTAATTCTTGACAAAGATTGATTGCTTTGTCAATCGGCACTTTTTCGACTTGATCACAGGCATCATCATCCTCCTCACTGCTTTCATCCTTTTCTTCTGGATGCAAAACCCTCTATGATTTCTTCATCTGTCACTGCATGCACAATGGGAGCATCGTTGTCTATGTCCATGACTTCTGCGACATCGTCCTCATTCAATTCCTGCGCAGCTTTGCAAGTCAGCCCTCTTGTATAATCTAAAAGTTGAGCAATCATTGCTTTCTCCCTGGACACACGAAAGCCTTAAGTCCTGAGGAGCATCATCGTCAGCAAACAGAGTTGATGGCCAGATGTTATGCCAAGCATTGACCAAGGTGTCTGCAGTTACCAAGTTCCATGCATCCGCAGCTGTCCATATGGCGTCCTTGATAGAGAAACATAGAAGATAGGAGCAGGAGTAGGCCATTCGGCCCCTCGAGCCTGCTCCGCCATTTAATGAGATCATGGCTGATCATCCAAATTCAGTACCCTATCCCTGCTTTCTCCCCATATCCCTTGATCCCTTTAGCCTTAAGAAATATATCTAACTCCTTCTTGAATATATTTAATGAGTTGGCCTCAACTGCCTTCTGTGGTAGAGAATTCCACAGGTTCATCATTCTCTGGGTGAAGAAATTCCTCCTCATCTCAGTCCTAAATGGCTTACCCCTTATCCTTAGACTGTGACCTCTGGTTCTGGACTCCCCTGCCATCGGGAACATCCTTCCTGCATCTAGTCTGTCTAGTCCTGTTAGAATTTTATAAGTTTCAATGAGATCCCCTCCCATTCTTCTAAACTCTAGCGAATACAAGCCCAATCGTCCCAATCTCTCTTCATACGTCATTCCTGCCATCCCAGGTATCAGTCTGGTAAATCTTCGCTGCACTCCCTCCATGGCAAGAACATCCTTCCTCAGATAAGGCGACCAAAACTGCACACACTACTCCAGGTGTGGTCTCACCAAGGCCCTGTACAACTGCAGCAAGACATCCTTGCTCCTGTACTCGAATCCTCTCGCTATGAAGGCCAACATACCATTTGCCGCCTTAACCGCCTGCTGCACCTGCATGCTTACCTTCAACGACTGGGAATAAAAGCTTTTGAGAATGCTTTTATTCCCATGCCTGTGTTCACAGCATTAAGTAAACACCTTGTTTTTGTACAGGCACTTCATCGATCTCAAAATTCCTTGGTCCATTGGCTGTATCAGTGATGTAACATTTGGAGGCAAGTAGATTCCATGGACATTATCCTTTACCAAAAGCTCAGCATCGGGATGTGCTGAGCAATTGTCTAGCAGCAAGTATATTTTGCAGTTTTCCTCAAGGCCAGCTTCTGTGCGATGAGCACGCGCCTGAGGGACAAAATTCTTCTCAAACCAGTTCAGAAAGGTTACCCTGGTTACCCATGCTTTCCTATTGGCATAATAATGCACTGGCAATACTCTCAAATCCTTGAAACATCTTGGACGCTGGCTTCTCCCAATGACCATAAGCTTACACTTATGTGTCCCAGCCGCATTTGCAGCAGCAAGCACAGTCCTTGGCGTCTTTAATACCTGTTGGCTGCGTTTCTTCTGCTGCTGCTAATGTCTTTCGCGGTACGTAGCGCCAAAACAGTGCTGTCTCGTCAGCATTGTACATTTGCTCAGCTGAAAGGTTTTCATCAGCAATTAGTTTGATGAACTCATCAATATAATTTTCAGCTGCCTCATGATCTGCTCAGGCTTTCTCACCACATACTTTCAGTTGCCTGATGCCATGACGCCTTTTAAATTTGGCTAGCCAACCATGGAGTTTCAATCCCCAGTTGTGCATGGAATATTTTAGCTTGTTGCACCACCATTGGGCCAGACAAAGGAACCTTTTCACTTCGCCTCTGTCGCCACCATTCCATCACTGCTCGATCCAAATTATCACGTTTTGGCTTATGCATACTTTTTCTCTTACTCATTTCCTTATGAACATCACTTTCCGCATAAAACGTCATGAGTTCTTTCTGTTTTCTAATATCATAGATGGTGGAGAGTCCAACACCATGCTCCTCACTCAATCTTCTCACTGAAGCACCTCTATCTAATCTCTGAAGTAACTCCACCTTCTTGGCAATTGAAAGTGAACTATGCTTCCTCTTTCCTTTATATGAACCCATTGGGGTATCTGTTGGCCTTTTTGACATGTTTGCAATGACAACACAAATTCACAATCTTTACCTGTGCAGATCGTTAAATCGGGAAAAACACCACAGCAATGGAGTCAGGTTGGGTGGGGTCTGATCATGGGGTGTAGGTGGGTCACCTGGGGTTCAGTCTGGCCAAAGGGACTTGTGTGCTGTGCAGAGTTGATTCTGGCCAAAGGGACTTGTGTGCTGTGCAGAGTTGATTCTGGCCAAAGGGACTTGTGTGCTGTGCAGAGTTGATTCTGGCCAAAGGGACTTGTGTGCTGTGCAGAGTTGATTCTGGCCAAAGGGACTTGTGTGCTGTGCAGAGTTGCTGTGGACCCAGGAGCAGCGGTACGGTGACTGTGAAGACCTGGCCTGGAACACGTAGGATTGGCGTTTTTATTCTTGCAATTTTTGTCACTGTACAGTAGTCGGATTTCATTTTTTGACTTTTCACTGGGCCTGGCTGGCGACGGAAACGGTTGGACAGGGTGTCCGGATTCCGGAACATTTTACGGATTCCGGATGACCCTGCCACCAATCGTCCTGGATTCCGGAATATTCCGGATTACGGAACTCCGGATTTTGGACGCTCAACCTGTATCGCCAAATTCCCAGCTCTGGTTGCGATTCACTCTAATTGTGATTTACCCAGCTTTGTCTCCAAGCTGTGCTCAAGCTCAATAATACCTAAATAGTACTGGTACATTAAAACACTGTCCTGAAGATTAAATGACGAGGCTTATCATGAAAGAGTAATTGGGGGATGGTAAATGTGATTTTTAACAGCCTAAATTGGGAAATTAGAAGAAGGAAGACTGAGGGGCTGAAATTCTGCACCTGGTGCAACAGCGTCAGTGCATTTTTCACTGTTGGTACATAGGGACTTCCCCATGTTTATTTCTGCCCCCTCATCTAATTGCAGCTGGTGTGCACCTGAACTATTTGCATCACGCACTGGGAGCGCAGAGGTCAGGGTTCTCTGGGCAGGAGCAGAAATGTGCTGGAGCAGCTCCTTCAAGTGGCTTCTGCACTTTCTGTTGGCGGCAAGTTTGAAAGTGGTCACTTTCTGGGGTGTTTTGCTCTGAGATGAGGCAGGGGATTGTTGGGCGGCAAATTTCCTCTGGGGGTTCTCTCGCTCATCCGTCATAACTTTTGGTGGAAGTGCCGTGGAAACCCTGGAAAAAGAGAGTAACTTTGTTTACTGCACAGGGACAGATGGCATCTGAAGATTGAAAGCAGCAGTTGCATGAGGGGAAAGAGTTGCAGAGTCCTCAAAGACCATCCTAGATGGCTGATTTATTACCCTAAACAAAAGGACATTAGTTCACAAAGTGTGATTCATTGGAGGGTGTCTTCCACGAGTCAGATAGGAGACAGTGGTCACTGCTGAGGAGACAATACAGTGTAAAAATTAAGATTTGGAGGTGAAGGAAAGGTCTAGGAGATGAGTTGAATTACCAGGCATGTCAGGTATATGGTTAGGTGGATAGATCCAAGGTAGCAAAGGATTTTGAATTATTACTGACCTGATTGGTACAAGAGATGAAGTGGGCATAGCAAACGGTGAACAGTGAAGTTGCCGAGAATGGAGTTGGAGACAAGATTCAGGTTTTACTTGCCAAAAAGCTGATTTATTCAGAGTTATCAAAGTTTGGAGAGTGATACATTTAGAGAGATGATAAAGGGATATTTTAATCCATGGGAGTTTGGTCAGGTGATTCAAGGGGAACGAAGGAAAGCGAACGTAACAACAACTTGGATCAGAAGTTAAAGTAGCAAGTGTAAGGGAAATTGGAAGAAGTAAGCATCAGGAAGAGGTGAACCTTCAGTTAGAAGCAGTAGATAAGGTTAGCATGGCTCTAATGGAAACAGAGAATTGAGATTTGATGAATTTTGCAAGAGGAGGAAGCTTTAGATGAAGCTTTTTTGATGAGGTAACAGAGGGTTGATGAGGGCAATCCAGTTGATGTGGTGTACATGGACTTCCAAAAGGCATTTGATAAAGTGGCACATAATAGGGTTGCCAGCAAAGTTGAAGCCCATGGAATAAAAGGGACAGTGGCAGCATGGATACAAAACTGGCTAAGTGACAGGAAACAGAGAGTAGTGGTGAACGGTTGTTTTTCGGACTGGAGGAAGGTATACAGTGGTATTCCCCAGGGGTCGGTACTAGGACTACTGCTTTTCTTGATATATATTAATGACTTGAATGTGGGTGTACAGGGCACAATTTCAAAATTTGCAGATGACACAAAACTTGGAAGTATAGTGAACAGTGAGGAGAATAGGGATAGACTTCAAGAGGATATAGGCTGATGGAATGGGCGGACATGTGGCAGATGAAGTTTAACGCAGAAAAGTGCGAAGTGATACATTTTGGTAGGAAGAATGAGGAGAGGCAATGTAAACTAAAGGGTACAATTCTAAAGGGGGTGCAGGAACAGAGCGACCTGTGGGTATGTGTGCACAAATCGTTGAAGGTGGCAGGACAGGTTGAGAAAGCGGTTAAAAAAGCATACGGGATACTGAGCTTTTCAAATAGAGGCATAGAGTACAAAAGCAAGGCGGTTATGATGAACCTTTATGAAACATTGGCCCGCATTTTCCAATGCCTACGGGTGTCTACGAGCAAAGTGCATGCGCTGAAAACCGGTATTTCTGATCTGTCAAGAAACCTCTTGCCGATTGGACGCCTGCCCTGGAGAAGGGCCTTTGAGGGCGGAGAGTTCCGCTTTTTGCAGAACCTCCGCCTGCTGAAATCACTTCAAAATCACTACAGAAATAGGAAGATAGAGCAGATGAATGCGTGGCTGGAGAGATGGTGTAGGAGGGAGGGCTTTAGCTTCCTGAGGAATTGGAACCGTTTCTGGGGGAGGTGGGACCTCTACAAGCCAGACGGGTTGCACCTCAACGGGAACAGGACCAATATCCTGTCGGGAGGGTTTGCTAGTGCTGTTGGGGAGGGTTTAAACTAGCTTGGCAGGGGGGATGGGAACGTAAGTATAGCGTCAATAGGGAGGGAAGAAAAACTAGAATTGGAAAACAAAAACGTAGAAAGTAAATTGGAAGGACAGAGGAATCGAGGGCTAGATAGTAGTCAACGAGGTTTGCCTGTACTAAATGGTATATACTTCAATGCAAGGAGTATAGCGAACAAGGCAGATGAGCTGGGGGCACAGATAGATACTTGGGACTATGATATTATAGCTATTACAGAGACGTGGCTGAAAGAGGGGCAGGTATGGCAGCTCAACATTCCTGGTTACAGGATTTTCAGACGGGATAGAGAGGGAGGTAAAAAGGGAGGGGGGGGGTCGTGGTATTGATTAAAGAAACTATTACAGCTGTGAGGAGGGATGATATGTCAGAGGGATCATCAAACAAGGCCATATGGGTCGAATTGGGGAAAAAAAAGGGGCGATCACACTGCTGGGAGTGTCCTACAGACCCCAAACAGTGAGGGAAATAGAAGAACAAATACGTCGACAAATTTCTGAGGTGCAAAAACTATAGGGCAGTAATAGTAAGGGATTCCAACTACCCCAATATTAACTGGGATAAAATTAGTGTGAAGGGTATAGAGGGTGTGGAATTCCTAAAATGCATCCAGGAGAACCTTTTTAGCTAGTATGTAATAAGCCCAACAAGGGAGGGGGTGGTTCTGGACTTAGTTTTAGGGAATGAAGCTGGGCAGGTAGAAGGCGTATCAGTGGGGGAGCATTTTGGTGCTAGTGACCATAATTCTGTTAGATTTAAGGTAAATATGGAAAAGGACAAGTATAGACCAGGAATAAAAATTCTAAATTGGGGGAAAGCAATTTTTGCTAAGCTCACAGGGGATTTAGCCATAGTGGACTGGAAACAGCTACTTGAAGGTAAATCAGTGTCAGAGCATTGAATGAGGAGATATGGAGGGTTCAGACCAAATATGTACCCTTAAAGAAAAAAGGTGGGAGTAACAAATCTAGATCCCCTGGATGTCTAGGGACATACAGGGTAGGATAAAGGAAGAAAAGGGAGGCGTATGACAGATACCGAGGGCTAAATACTCCACAATCTTTAGAGGAGTACAGAAAGTGCAGGGGTGCAATTAAAAAGGATATTAGAAAAGCTAAGAGAGAGCATGAAAAATTCTTGGCAAGTAAAATCAAGGAAAACCCAAAGATGTTTTTTAAATATATTAAGAGTAAGAGGATAACTAAAGAAAGGGTAGGTCCTATTAGAGATCATGAGGGTAATCTGTGTGTTGAGGTGGGAGACGTCGGTAGGGTTCTTAATGAATACTTTGCGTCTGTTTTCACAAAGGAGAGGGGCGAAGCAGACATTGCTATCAGGGGGAGGAGTGTGAAATATTAGATGGAATAAACATAGTGAGAGAGGAAGTATTAAGGGGTTTAGCAGCTTTAAAAGTGGATAAATCCCCAGGCCCGGATGAAATGTATCCCAGACTGTTAAGCGAAGCAAAAGAGGAAATAGCAGAGGCCCTGACCATCATTTTTCAATCCTCTCTGGCTTCAGGTGTGGTGCCGGAGGACTGGAGGACTGCTAATGTGGTACCCTTGTTTAAAAAGGGAGAAAAGGATAGACCAAGTAATTACAGGCCAGTCAGCCGAACCTCGGTGGTGGGAAAATTATTGGAAAGAATTCTGAAGGACAGGATACATCATCATTTAGAAAGACACGGATTAATCAAGGATAGTCAGCACGGATTTGTTAAGGGAAGGTCATGTCTGACAAACTTGATTGAATTTTTTGAGGAGGTAACGAGGGTAGATGAGGGTAGTGCGTTTGATGTAGTGTATATGGACTTTAGCAAGGCTTTTGATAAGGTTCCACATGGCAGACTGGTCACGAAGTACAAAGCCCATGGGATCCAGGGCAAAGTGTCAAGTTGGATTCAAAACTGGCTCGGAGACATGAAGCAGAGGGTAATGGTTGATGGGTGTTTTTGTGACTGGAAGGCTGTTTCCAGTGGGGTTCCACAGGGCTCAGTACAAGTTCCCTTGCTTTTTGTGGTATATATCAATGATCTAGACTCGTATATAGGGGGCATGATTAAGAAGTTTGCAGATGATACTAAAATCGGCTGTGTGGTTGATACTGAAGAAAGAAGCTGTAGACTGCAGGAATATATCAATAAATTGGTCAGGTGGGCAGAACGGTGGCAAATGGAATTCAATCAGGAGAAGTGTGAGGTAATGCAAATGGGGAGGGCTAACAAGGAAAGGGACTACACATTAAATGGTAGGACACTGAGTAGTGTAGAGGAACAAAGGGACCTTGGAGTGCATGTCCACAGATCCCTGAAGGTAGCAGGCCAGGTAGATAAGGTCGTTAAGAAGGCATACGGAATGCTTGCCTTTATAGCCATGGCATAGAATACAAGAGCTGGGGGGTTATGCTTCAACTGTATAAAACACTAGTTAAGCCTCCGCTAGAGTACTGCGTGCAGTTCTGGTCACCACATTACAGGAAAGATGTGATTGCATTAGAGAGGGTACAGAGGAGATTTACAAGGATGTTGCCGGGAGTAGAGAATCTTAGCTATGAGGAAAGACTGGATAGGCTGGGTTTGTTTTCCTTGGAACAGAGGAGGCTGAGGGGAGACCTTATTGAGGTGTATAAAATTATGAGGGGCCTAGATAAAGTGGATAGAAAGGACCTATTTCCCTTCGCAGAGGGGTCAAAAACCAGGGGGCACTGATTTAAAATAATTGGTGGAAGGTTTAGAGGAGATTTGAGGGGAAATTTCTTCACCCAGAGGGTTGTGGGGGTCTGGAACTCACTGCCTGAAAGGGTGGTAGAGGCAGGAACCCCAACCACATTTAAAAAGTACTGGATGTGCACTTGGGATGCTGTAACCTGCAGGGCTACGGACCAAGAGCTGGGAAGTGGGATTAGGCTGGATAGCTCTTTGTTGGTTGGTGCGGACACGATGGGCCGAAATCGCCTCCTTCCGTGCTGTAACTTTCTATGATTGTATGATTCTATAAAATCTTACGCCTGGTAAAAGCAGGCGTAAGGCTTACTTTTCCAATTTTCACTCATTTATAATTTAAAAATACTTTTAAAAAAGGTAAGTTTATTTTTAGCCCCGTAAAAAACTTAAATAATTTTTTTCAAAAAATTACATTTTTGTTTAAAATATCTAATTTTATGTAATTTTAACTCATTTTAAAAACGTGATGGTTTTTAAAAAATTTATTTAATGTTTAAGTGTCTTTTTTCAGTGATCCCCATTCATACTTTTGACAGGTCTATCTGTCAAAAGTATGAAGGGGGATTCCCTTCTTTCATTGGCTCGCCTGGCCCACGTGATTCCAGGGATGCTTGCGAACTGCATGTGCCCCTGGGATACGTGAGCCCTGCGCCTTTCGACTGTGGAGAGGCCCAGGATCGGAAGTGTCCGGACCTCGCGAGCCCTCAGGTGAGGGCGTAGATTTTCTCCCAATAGGAGGCATCCGCACGCAGGAAGCCTCCTATCGGAAATTATGGGCCAATGGTTCGGCCACAACTGAAGTATTGTGTCCAATTCTGGGCACTGCACTTTAGGAAGGATGTGAAGGCTTCAGAGAGGGTGCAGAAAAGATTTACAAGAATGGTTCCAGGGATGAGGGACTTCATTTACGTGGATAGACTGGAGAAGCTGGGATTGTTCTCCTTAGAGCAGAGAAGATTGAGAGGAGATTTGATAGAGGTGTTGAAAGTCATGAGGGGTCTGGACAGAGTAGATAGAGAGAAACTGTTCCCATTGGCAGAATGGTCGAGAACCAGAGGACACAGATTTAAGGTGATTGGCAGAAGATCCGAAGGCGACATGAGGAAAAATTTTATTACGCAGCAAGTGGTCTGCCTGAAAGGGTGGAGGAGGTAGATTCAGTCGTGGCTTTCAAAAGGGAATTAGATAAGTACCTGAAGGAAATTTTTTTATGGGGCTACGAAGAAACGGTGGGGGAGTGGGACTAGCTGAAGTGCTCTTGCAGAGAGCCGGCACAGGCTCGACGGGCCGAATGGCTTCCTACTGTGCTGTAATGATTCTAAGCTAGTACAGTTTTGGGTATCTGAGGTAATTTGTTTGCACTCAACCCCAGTTCCTCCCACAGTTGAATACGCTGCTAGTACTTCATGCGCTCATGTATGAGGAATAGACAAGGAACTGCACCCCAGTAGAAGTCGGTGCTTTCCAGATAAGAGTAAATAGAGACAAAATGAACCAAATGACTAATGTGAATGAGCCAATTTATAATGCAATGTAATATTCTATAAATACCAGAGACACCTAATCCCGTCACTGACTGAGATGAATTTTGACTGTTTTCGCAACTGCTAACTGATACTGATGTGGCCTTTACACAGTCTTTCTGCCAATATTCCTCCCTCAACACCACCAAAACAGATTAATTGGTCATTCAATCATTTGTTGTTTGCTGAGACCTTGCTGTACACAAATCTGCTGCTGTATTTCTCTACATTACAACGGTGACTACAGTTCATTCATTGCCTGTAAAGTTCTTTGGAATTTCCTGAGATGTGAAAGGTGCTATATAAATGCAAATCCTTTCTTTAGGCATTCACTTCCATGACATGGTTTGACAATATTTGGTTGCACTGAAGGAGCGATGGAGTGAGTGGAAATTTTTGAGAGCATGAGACATTTGTCTGCTCCCTGAAGCACTTTAAGGTGAGGGCATATTTGTCCAGAGTATGGGAAGATGCAGACAGAACTGTTAACTTGGAAATGTGGCCATTGCATTAAGAGAAATTACCCTGTACGAGATTACAGAATCTGTCGCAGCTGGAATCGGGTTATGTTCTTCAGCCTCTTTGAGCTCATCCTGCTCCTCTTGGTGGTACTGCTGCTGTGCTTTTGGGGCGGGACGGTCTTCCATCTCCAGCGCCTCCACGCTAATACAGTTTTGCTGATGAAATTGTGCCACATGCCACAGACTACCACAATTCTTGAAACCTTAGCCAGTCTGTGTTGCAAGACATCCCATATTTATCCAGGTATCTGAAATGCTGCTTCAACAATCCTATGGGGTGCGCTCAATGATTACTCGGGTGGATCCTTGCACCTCATTATACCTGCATTCTGCTGGTGTCTGGAGATACATCAGACATGTTGTGAGCCATGGCCGCAAAAGAATAGACTTGCTTGTCCAAGACATGCCTTTGTAGGCCAAATATTCATGGGACACGATGGGCTGAAATGGCCTCCTTCCGTGCTGTAACTTTCAATGATTCTATGATTAACAGCTGGGTTCTTGTGTATTGGGAACAGTGACTGGTTTAACTTATAGTCTTGATTCATTGAAAATTCTCCTACAGTTAAACATTGCATGGCAATGGTTTCTCTTTGGCAGGTGGAATACAGGTGCTAATATTACAAAACCGAAAATTAGAGCTGAACCAATTCACTGCATTGTTGTGCTCACCATGTCCACGCTAAACAGCCCGGTCTAGTTTGTTGGTACTATGGCAGCTTTCACAAGCTTAGGGAAGTTGGCCTTTGAGAAGTTCATTTTAAGGGTAATCACTGAACTGCTTTCCATGGTTGTTTTTAAAATTGGTAATATCGTTCTTTCAACATCACCGTATAGCTGAAAAAGTGAGGAGGGGCAACGTGATGACAGAACCTTCGCACCCTTTTAAATAAGATTGTAGCTTTGAGCAGGACACCAGCTGAAGCTCAGTATTTCTTTTCCCTTTTAGAGGGAGGTTCAGTTGTGAAACATTATTTTAGTTATATTAAGGAATACTTAGATTTGGCTTTTTCAAAATATGTTATATCTGGTCAGATGTGGAAGCCTCTTTATAAAATAAAGATACTTTAAAATTATGCATCTAAAAAAACCAACCTTGTACTGAACGTTAAGGTGTCTTCAGTCCTCTAAAAATTGAATGAACTGCAGAAGCACTAAAGGGGAAACAGAAAAAATACAGAGATAGAAAGATGAAGGGCAAAAATACAAACAAAGAAGTAAGAGGATCCAAAGGGAAGGGGAGAAGCACGGCTGATAAAGCAGGCAGGAGAGAGAATGAAAAACCAACTGCGAAGGGTAAATTTTTGGAGAGTGCTGCAGTCAGTGTCTCATTCAATGGGAGCATCGAATGAGTAGGCCGGTGTGCCAGATTCACAGTGCTATGTTGGGAATACCATGAATTGGGTGCCCTGAATTCCATGGCCAGCTCTCCAAACCACGTTCCCATCAATCGGGACTCTGCGCTGGGAACAGCCCCCAAAAATGTACCCCCAAAGGATTGAGATGCCAAAATGTAAGGGAGATAAAAAATGTTTTTGACCTTACATAGAATTTACAACACAGAAACAGGCCATTCGGCGCAACTGGTTTGTGAATGTGTACCCCCTAGATCACTTTGCTCCTCTACCCCATTTAGACTCTTATTTTGTGTTTATTATTTTGAAGGGTTTCTCCTGAAAGTTTTCACATGTTACTCGCTCACTTCAAAGAGTATTAGGCATCGAGCATTTAGTATGGGACTGGATTCATATGACAACAATAATAACTTGCATTTATATAGCACCTTAAATGTAGGAGAAGTGACAAAAGTGGTGGGGTATGAGGAGGATATTAAAGGAGGAGAGGTTTAGGAAAGGAATTCCAGAGCATGGGGTTGAGGCAGTTGAAGGCACAGCCGCCAATGGTGTGGTGAAGTGGGGGGGGGGGGGGGGGTAGAAATGAGCAAGAGGCTGGAGTCAGAGGAACAGAGAGTGGGGGGGGGGCGGGGGGAGGAACAGAGAGTGGGGGGGGGGGGGGGGAGGTTGTAGCACAAGAGTAGGTTACAGAGATAGGGCGACGTGTTCCGTATCAAGCTGTCGGCCATGGCTCAGTGGGTAACACTCTCAGCTCTGAGTCAAAAGATTGTGGGTTCATGTCGCATTGCAGAGCCTTGAGCGCAAAATCTAGGCTGACACTCCAGTGCAGTACTGAGGAAGTGCTGCACTGTTGGAGATGCCGTCTTTCAGATGAGATGTTAAACTCTCAGACGGACACTATTTCAAAGAAGAGCAGGGGAATTTATCTCTCAACCAACATCACTAAAACAAATTATCTGATCATTATCACATGTGAGACCTTGCTGTGTGCAAATTGGCTGCTGCGTTTCCTACATTACAACAGTGACTACACATCAAAAAGTACTTCATTGGCTATAAAGTGCTTTGGGACGTTTTGAGGCCATGAAGGCGCTATATGAATGCAAGTCTTTGTTTCTATTGTTCAGTACAACATCACTTGTAAATTTTCCTAAATTAAATGGGTCCGGGTTCACTATTCTTTATTCAACTAGGGGATCTCTTGTGGCATTGCCCATGGAGAGTTGGGATGGAGCGAATTGCCCTCAGTGTGCATTAGTGATGCTGTAGATATAGCTATGGCCATCTGTAGCTTTTGGAGTTCCATCTAGTGATGTGACTGTGCAACAGGTAACTGGAGGCATGACAGAATGGTGATGCACAAATAAGGATTGTGCAACCTAACAGCAAATTTAATATATTATAGATGTGTTTAGCCTCAGGAGCAGTTTTTCAGCTTCTTCAAGGGACTACTTTCAGCAGTCATGAGGTTGATTTTGTGATGATGTGTCGTACAGTTGCATTCACTCCCAAGGGAGACCACTGGATTGCACATGTAGCACAAAAGGGGGTGAAGACCCTTTTCTCCTGTGCTTTTGTTTATTTCTTGGGCACAACGCACACTCCGCTATTTGACTAAATAGGGCCGATCTGAGCAGCATAAATTAGCAAATTAGCAGTGTCCCGGCCACGATTTTCCACCTACTATGGACAGGAAACTGTCATTGGTGGGCGAGGCTCCCCTCTGGCAGCACAAACTCGGAAATTCACCCCTTATCATATTCCAGCAGGCGACTCACTGGTTGTCAAACTCTGTGCTCATTCCATCTTTTCTCTCTGTGGCTGCTTCCTCTCTGCCTTACTGTTACCTGAGGCTTCAGGCCGGTAACCTTTTTCTGCTCGGGTGTGAACCATAGCAATGAAGCAGGAAAGATAAGAGTGGTGGAAAGAGGTTTGTAGCCTGAAGAGGCTCGGGCAATAGGCTGGGTAGGTGCCTTGGTGACTCCGAGAAGGCAGCCATTCTATGCTCCCCTACCCCTAAATATTCCTTTAAAGAAGCAAAAAGGAGAATTTTAACTGAGAGCGGGGGCGCGGGCCGAACACCAAACGTTCCTGAGGTCGGCAGCGTGAGACCCGGGTTATTTTAACTGCCGAGTCTCATCTGCATGCCACAGATCAGCTGAGGCCAGAAACAGGAGGAAAGTGGCAGGTGACCAGTGGGTGGGAGTGGATGTTCAGCCGGCAGGAAGTCACCGGTTGGCACCAAGGGAAGGCTCGTCAGCAAGTAGCTAAGTTGCGGGCAGTGGGTTTCAGGAGGGCTTTGTGGGAGGGAAGGGTGAGATCCCCGAGGCAGGTGAGGCATAAACTTTCCTTGTGGTGCCCAGAGGCGCACTGTTGCTCCTCCTGGCCCCACAAGGAATGGTAAGAAAAAAAGTAACCAGAAATGGCCTCTTCTGGACTTGGACCCTCTTCTCGCTGTCTTCACCTGGCTGGAAGTCACTGGCTTCCCCGTTCAGGCCAGAGTTAAAATTGCAGTAGGGTTCCGATGACCTCTTCAGACCCCAATCTGCATATTGGAAAAAGGACCTCAATGGCTTCAAGCAGGTGCCTTTGACAAGAGTAGGTTACAATCGGGCTCGGTGCCAAGTAGGTGGGAAATCGGTGGGTATATTACCCGGGATATTTTAACTGCCCACCCTCCTGGTTTCTACCAGGTGTGTTGGTTTAAAATCTGCCCCCCCCCCTCCCCCATTTTTCTGCCACTAATCATCTGTTGTTCTGTATTTTTAGGTCCAATAAAAGTGAACGGTAATAAGATTGTGAGATCTCTGGGTGACAATGCACTGCTGCCGTGTACAATTAACACCGAGCAATTTGTCTCGCAAATCATGTGGCAAGAAAAACGAGGTCAACAGCAACGGAACTTTTTCACAGTTGTTTTCACCAATGGAAACAAACAGCAATTTTTTGATAATTTTGACGGCAGAATGAGCTACGTTGGGCAAGATAACAAAAATGCATCGATGTTTTTAGAAAATATTGCACTACGTGATGAGGGGACTTATACCTGCATTTTCACCTTATTCCCTGATGGGCCTGTCGAAGAAGAAATACAGCTAATCGTAAGAGGTATGGAATGTTCCTGTGCTAATGTCTGACTTTAGTGTCAATGTGGTTCACTCTCATCTCTGGGTCGGAAGGTTGTGGGTTCAAGTCCCACTCCAGTGACTTGAGCATGAAATCTGTGTTGACAGTCAGTGCAACATTCCCTCAGTACTGCATTTATCAGGAGTGCTGTCTTTTCAGATAAGATGTTAAACTGAGCCCGGTCTACCCCCTCAGGTGGATGTAAAAGATTCCATGGCACTATTTCAAAGAAGAACTTGGGAGTTCTCCCTGTTGTCCTGGCTAATATTTATCCCTCAACCAAAATCACAAACAGATTATCTCGTCATTATCACGTTGCTCTTTGTGGGACCTTGCTGTGCACAAATTGGTTGCTGCATTTCCTACATTACAACAGTGGCTACACTTCAAAAGTACTTAATTGGCTGGAAAGCGCTTTGGGGTGTCCTGAGGTCATTAAAGGTGCAATATAAATGCAAGTCTTTCTTTAACTTAGGAAAATGCTCCAGTGTTTATTACAAATGGGGACAATGCTCTGACTACACGCACAAGGAACTTCACTTATAGAGCATATCAGAAACTTGGGCATCTTGCTCGTTTAAGTGAATGGATGGCTCATGCCCGAATTTCTGATATGCGCTGCCAGCGGACTGGTAATATTACCATCTGTATAAAACACAGAGCACTTGGCAAACAGTGACAGGATTGGACAAAGTCAACATGGATTTACAAAAGGTAAATCGTGTTTGACTAATCTACTGGAATTTTTTGAGGATGTAACTGATAGAATAGATAAGGGAGAACCAGTGGATGTGGTGTATTTGGACTTTCAGAAGGCTTTCGATAAGGTCCCGCATAAGAGATTAGCATGTAAAGTTAAGACACATGGGATTGGGGGCAAGGTACTGTCTTGGAGAGAGAACTGGTTGGCAGACAGGAAGCAAAGAGTTGGAATAAATGGATCTTTTTCCGAGTGGCAGGCAGTGACTAGTGGGGTTCCGCAGGGATTGGTGCTAGGACCCCAGCTATTCACTATATATATTAATGATCTAGACGAGGGAACTAGATGTAATATCTCCAAGTTTGCAGATGACACAAAGCTGGGTGGGTGTGTGTGCTGCGAGGAGGATGCTGAGAAACTCCAGTATGATTTGGACAGGTTGGGTGATTGGGCAGAAGCATGGCAGATGCAGTATAATGTGGATAAATGTGAGGTTATCCACTTTGGTGGCAAAAACAGAAAAGCAGATTATTATCTGAACGGCAATAGATTGGGAGAAGGGGAAGTGCAACGAGACCTGGGTGTCCTTGTGCACCAGTCGCTGAAGGTAAGCATGCAGGTACAGCAGGCGGTTAAGAAGGCAAATGGTATGTTGGCCTTCGTAGCGAGAGGGTTTGAGTACAGGAACAAGGATGTCTTGCTGCAGTTGTACAGGGCCTTGGTGAGACCACACCTTGAGTATTGTGTGCAGTTTTGGTCGCCTTATCTGAGGAAGGATGTTCTTGCCATGGAGGGAGTGCAGCGAAGATTCACCAGACTGATACCTGGGATGGCAGGAATGACGTACGAGGAGAGATTGGGTTGATTGGGCTTATACTCGCTGGAGTTTAGAAGAATGAGAGGAGATCTCATTGAAACTTATAAAATTCTAACAGGGCTAGACAGACTGGATGCAGGAAGGATGTTCCCGATGGCGGGGAAGTCCAGAACAAGAGGTCACAGTCTAAAGATAAGGCGTAAGCCATTTAGGACAGAGATGAGGAGGAATTTCTTCACCCAGAGAGTGGCGAACCTTTGGAATTCTCTACCACAGAAGGCAGTTGAGGCCAAGTCATTAAATATATTCAAGAAGGAGTTAGATATATTTCTTAAGGCTAAAGGTATCAAGGGATAGCAAAATACTGCGGATGCTGGAAATCCGAAATAACAACAGAAAACGCTGGAAAAACTCAGCAGGTCAGGCAGCATCCGTGGAGAGAGAAAGAGAGTTAACGTTTCAGGTCGATGACCTTTCATCAAGGGATATGGGGAGAAGGCAGGGACAGGGTACTGAGTTTGGATGATCAGCCATGATCTCATCGAATGGGGGAGCAGGCTCGAGGGGCCGAATGGCCTACTCCTGCTCCTATCTTCTATGTTTCTATGCTTTGCTTGGGGCTGATCAGTAAAAGTTGTTAGCTTGAACAAGCTTGCTTACAGTAGGGTTCACGAGCAAACTGCAGACCCCCATCAAAAACAAACTGGACTTGGTATCAATTTACTTAGATCCAAATTTCCTCTGAGCATAATTTACTGAAAATCCCAATTTGTAAAACTGGAAACCTATATTAAAATTTACCAAGGAAATGAGTTCCAAGAACAAAAATGTTTGGGAAATATTTAATTGACTATAGTTCCAGAAGGATAGAATCCCTGATCAGGCACGGAGCAGCACTCGTAGGGAGCGCTAGTTGGGAAATCGCAGGCCCACTGCCCCTTGATTTTCCTTTCATTTATAGAAAGTCAGGAGCTGCAGGGCTGCTATTTCTTGACCAGCGCTTCGAGCGAGTGCCACTCCTCACTCGGAATGTCCAATTGAAGAATCAGCCTCTTTGAATGAACTGAAGACTAGATTTTTCTGTCCCTACCTTATGAATGGGAGGAAACTCCAGCCCTGTACTCAGTGAACAGCCAACTAGCTGCAGTAGTAACAGACTTTTATAAAAATTGGTAAAATACGCATGTTATGGCTCTCCGCTTCCCTCTAACAGTATATTAGTCCCACCAGTTGGTAGTGCAGCCCACACACTCACATAGGCCCTGAAGTTGGTGGTGCTCCCAATTTTCCGTTGTAACTTCGCGGAAGACAGGGAGAACTCCCAGTGAATTTCAGGGCCGTAGGACATTGCTCCAGGGAAATATCACATGACTGCAGTGAGTTCCTGAAGTTGAATCTCAGAACAAATCCAAAAAAGTGAACAAACATTCCAGTTCGGAGAACCTTTCGTCCAGCAGGTCTGAAGAGTTCGTGTCACATTTTGGGATTTTTGATTATTTGGCCTAAAAGGGATTTTTGGTTTAAGCTATAATGGTTTTGATGCAAAGTCAGATTCAGGATTCTAAGGATTCATTACTAAAAATCCAACTTTTTTAGAACTTGACAGATAAAGGATGGAACCACTGGGACAAAGATGAACCGGGCATTTTAATGAACTCTGCTGAAAGGAAATAGACATCAGTTTTGATAGTAGGCCTATCAGTTTGAGACACTGGGGAGGTTTTTAACACAATCTATCACTTCCTAGTGATGTTCATATATGTAATGTCAGATTTGCTTCTTCTCACTTAGCTCAGCAGCAGCTCAGCTGAACAGGCCGTGCTGGTGATGTGGGTGGGAGAAGTTTCTGTTCCAAGATGGTAGGTTTGATTGGTAGCTCAACTGCATGAGCCTGGCAGAGCGGATTGCCCACCAATACTGGCATAAAAATCAAGCGGGTTCTATAACAGGCAAGCAATCTAGATGAACGCCCATGTGGTATAGATAAAAATTTACTATACAGCTGGGGGAGGGTCAAAGGTCAAGCCTTTCGCTTTATGTTCAGGTAAGAGCAAGTCAGAAACGCAGTCCACTGGGAGCTCCTAAGTGAGATATAAGGAGTGAAGGCTACATCCTTAAGCTAAGTGCCAACCAGTTTCATAAAAGTTACTGGTCAGAATAATGTATTTAACTTGCTAAAAGAGATAGTGTAGCATGTTTCATTACTTTCTATGTTACAAGTAGTGTTACAGAATAGATTAACATTCACTCTAAATTCACCTCTAAACTAGAGCCCAAAAAACAACTTTCGAAAAAAAACCTAGCTTATTCACACATACGCTGGAATGACTTGAAGAAATAAAAGAACTTGCCTTTCATGACCTGAGGACATCTCAAAGCACTTTATAGCCAATTAATACTTTTGTAGTGTAGTAACTGTTGTAATGTAGGGAAACGCGGCAGCTAATTTGCACGCAGCAAGATCCCACAAGCAACAATGCGATAATGACCAGATAATCTGTTTTGTAGTAATGTTGGTTGAGGAATAAATATTGGCCATTGTTTGCTCTACTGCTACCTTATACTAGGCAATCAGATTGGAATTCTCTGACCAAACTGAGCATACCCAATTAATTGACATAATTTGTGTCATGGTTGTGATCTTAATGCCTTTTCCCACAGTGTTTGCACTTAATGCTGGTGCATTGTGCACAATGTCTAAACTCTAACCCGTGACTACTAATTGATTTCCCCAGTGGAAGGAGTAAGGGTACTGGCTGCCTGCTGGGTTTCAGTGGGTGCTGCTTGGGATTCTAGTGGCTGTTTGCAAATCTATAACCACATCTACTGCTGCTGCAATTGGGTGCCCCTGCTTGCTTTCTGGAACATCTGTGGTGACTGGCACAGGAGGGCTGAAGAGGCTAGGTGTGATGTGGTCTAAGAGACAGCAACCTTATCCATGCCAACTCAAACCATGCCCCTGCTGCTGGGCATTCCCTTGGCATACCCACATGAGATATTGCCACGGGATCAGCATCACCGATCACTCCCACAGGCAGACCTTGCATTCCCTATGATAGAGAGTTCTACTTTTTCTGCTCAATATCTAGTTAAATGACCATTAATCCATATACCAGCTGCGAAAATACAACACACATTACCTCGTGAATTCTCCTTTCTTTATGGCATGCAACCTGAATAGGCACTCAACTGAGGTTAGACACATGCTTCAAACTAATAAGTAGTTTGTTTGCATAAGCTATATGATCGAGGAGTACACCATTTTCCTAGTATATATTTTGCTACACTTCACTATTATGAGAACAATAGAGACACAACTTGTTCTTTCTCTATGCACTAGCCCGAAGACCTACTACCACTTAAACTAGCTTACTGCTTCAAGGCTAAGATGGCTTAGACTTTAAAGTATAGACAATGGCCCTGAATTTCCTGCGGGTGGATGCCTCCGATCGGAATTTTTTTTACGAACTTGCCTGCTGGTTCCGTAGGTCCCGAGGCTTGCGATCCTGGACCTCTGCTCTTCAAAATGCGCAGAGGCCCACGTATCCCAGGGGGCACATGCGGTTCACAAGCGCCCCTGGGATCACGTGGGCCAGGCAAACCAATGAAAGAAGGGAATTCCCCCCTTCACACTTTTGACAGTTCTGTATGCACAGAACTGTCAGAAATATGAATGGGTTATCACATTTAAAACACACACAAACATTAAATACATTTTTTAAAAACATTACATATTTAAAATTAATTAAAATGCCATTTAATATTTTAAACAAATTGATTTTTTTGAAAAAAATAATTAAAAGTTTTTATGGGGCTAAAAATAAGCTTACTTTTTTTAAGAGTACTTTTAATTTATAAATTAGTGATCAAATTTTATTTTTCTATTTTTTACAAACTCTTTTGCTGGTAAAAGCAGGCCTTACGCAACATAAACCTGCCCGTCAGAAAGCATTAGGTGCTCATTGAGACTAAATCCATTGATTAATCTCACCCCAGACTATGTGTGTTTATTTGCCCATGATGGGCCATGTCCACTGGTTTTGTGACCTTTAGTTGCTTTGGGCCTTTCTGGGCCATTCGGCTCCAGGTTGAGTGCTGGGGCATTGAGAGCTGCTGAATGAGATCACTCCCGAGTCTCGCGGAATGTCTGGTTGACAGTCTCAGGGCTGCAATCAGATGCTCCATGGGCCCGATCACTTTCATTCGGCTCAGCCCCTCTTTTCACAAGCCAACCGGCTACCGGGGAATTTTCCCATGTCTCCTCCCACAAACCTTGACCGATGAACCCGGAGCAGTCTCACCTTCTGAAGCTCAGTCTCTCCCAGGGCTCTGAGGCCTTGTCCGGCGCCTCGTCCCTGCCCTTTAACTCGAGTGCTGTTCACTTCCAGACACGCCTTCCTCCTCCCCCGCCGCTCAAGCTCGCTGTCCCTCCAATTACAGCTGCACTTTTTCCCACTCCCTCCAGCCACTCGCACTTTTACCATTTGGTTTTGATGCTCAGCTCCTCCCCCTGCTCGAGCTCACTGTTGTACGCGGCCTGAGTATTTCAGTGCGCAGTACATTCCATATTGCTGCGCTCGCGCGCACCTTCGAGAAACCATTGTCCACTGCCCTTTGTGTGAAGAAATGCTTACTGACATCACCCCTGAACGGCCTAGCTCTAATTTTAAGGTTAAGCTCCCTTGTACTGGACTCCCTGCCACTCCGCCCCCCCCCCCCCCCCCCCAACAGAGGAAATAGTTTCTCTCTATCCCATAGACTCCTTTAACCATCTTAAACACCTCAGTTAGATCGCCTCTTTTATATTCAAGGGAAAGCAAGCTTCGTCTAAACAACCTGTCCTTGTAATTTAACGCTTTTGGCTCCGGTGTCATTCTGGCGAATCTGCGTTGCATCCCCTCCAAGCTCTATGTATCGTTCCTGAGTTGTGCCCAGAACTGAATGCAGTACTCTAAATAGGGTTTAACCAGAGCTTGATGTAACTGTAACATAACTTCCACTCCTTTTATTCCAGCTCCTTTGTATTCCAGCCCCTCTGAGATAAAGGCCAACATTCCACTAGTCTTTTTAATTTTTTTGTACCTGTCCACTACCTTTTAGCGATTTCTGTGCTTGGACACCTAAATCTTTGCTCCTCCACAGTTCCTAGCTTCTGGCCATTTACAACATACTCTGACCTATCTTTCTGTCCGAAGTGGATGACCGCACATTTCCCCACATTGAACTCCATCTGCCACAGCTTAGCCCACTCATTTAATCTATCAATGTCCCATTACAACTTTCTGCTCCCATCTACACAATACTGTGCCACCTAACTTCTTGTCAGAAAAATTGGATATATGGCTCTCTCGACCTTCATCTATGTCATTTATAAAAATAGTGAAAAGCTGAGGTCCCCGTACAGATCCACGGGAGACACCGCAAGTCACATCCTGCCAATTGGAGTACATATCCATTATCCCTACTCTCTGCCTCCTAACCAAATCCCTACTCATGTCAATAGATTGCCTCCAATTCCATTTGCTCTCATTTTTGGTAACAGTTTCTTATGCTGTATCATTCTATGATTCTATATGTGGAACATAATCGAGTGTCTTCTGGAAGTCCATCTAAATAAGATCCATAGACACTCCCTTATCTACCACTTTAGTTACCTCCTCAAATAATTCAACATACTGCAGTCCCAACACACTGTCTGTGTGGCCATTTCTAATACTTATTTATTAGGTAGCAGTAATAAGAATATAAGAAATAGGAGTAGGCTATTTGGCCCTTTGAGCCTGCTCCGCCATTCAGTAAGATCATGGCTGATCTTCTACCTCATCTCCACTTTCCTGCACCATCCCCATATCCCTTGATTCCCTTAATATTCAAAAATCTATCAATCTTTATCTTGAATATACTCAATGACTGAGCCTCCACAGCCCTCTGGGGTAAAGAATTCCAAAGATTCACCACCCTGTGAGTGAAGAAATTTCTTCTCATCTCAGTCCTAAATGGCCGATCCCTTATTCTGAGACTGTGACCCCTGGTTCTAGACTCCCCAGCCAGGGGAAACATCCTCCCTGCATCTACCCTGTTGAGCCCTGTAAGAATTTTGTATGTTTCGATGAGATCAGCTCTCATTCTTTTAAACTCTAGAGAATATAGGCCTAGTCTACTCAATCTCTGCTCATAGGACTATCCCCCCATCCCAGGAACCAGTCTGGTGAACTTTTGTTGCACTGCCTCTATGGCAAGTATATTATTCCTTAGGTAAGGAGACCAAAACTGTACACAATACTCCAGGTGTGGTCCAACTAGGGCCCTATTTAATTGCAGTAAGACGTCTTTACTCTTCTACTTAAATCCTCTTGTAATAAAGGCCAACATTCCATTTGCTTTCCTAATTACTTGCTGTACCTGCATGTTAACTTTCAGTGATTCGTGTACACGGACACCCAGGTCCCTCTGAACACCAACATTTCCCAATCTCTCTCCATTTAAAAAATACACTGCTTTTCTATTTTTCCTACCAAAGTGGATAACTTCACATTTCTGCACATTATATTCCATTTGCCATGTTCTTGCCCACTCACCTTAGCCTGTCTATATCCCCTTGAAGCCTTCTTGCATCCTCTTCACAACTTATATTCCCACCCAGCTTTGTATCATCAGCAAATTTGGATATATTACATTTGGTCCCCTCATCCAAATCATTGATGTAGATTGTGAATAGCTGAGGCCCAAGCACTGATCCTTGCGGTACCCCACTAGTTACAGCCTGCCAACCCGAAAATGACCCGTTTATTCCTACTCTGTTTTCTGTCCGTTAACCAATCCTCAATCTATGCTAGTATATTACCCCCAATCCCATGAACCCTAATTTTGTTCAATAACCTCTTGTGTGGCACCTTGTCGAATGCCTTCTGAAAATCCAAATACACCACATCCACTGGTTCCCCTTTATCTATTCTGATAGTTACAACCTCAAAAAATTCTAACAGATATTGTCAAACACAATTTCCCTTTCATAAATCCGTGTTGACTCTGCCCAATCCTATTATTATTTTCTAAGTGCCCTGTTACCACGTCCTTAATAATAGATTCTAGCATTTTCCCTACTACTGATGTGCGGCTAACTGGTCTGTAGTTCCCCGTTTTCTCTCTCCCTCCTTTCTTAAATAGTGGGGTTATATTTGCTACCTTTCAATTCGCGGGAATCATTCTAGAATCTCTAGAATTTTGGAAAATGACAACCAATGCATCCACTATCTCTGTAGCCAACTCTTTCAAAACCCTAGGATGTAGGCCATCAGGTCCAGGGGATTTATCGGCTTTCAGTCCCCTTAATTTCTCCAGTACTATTTTACTAATGCTAATTTCTTTCAGTTCCTCATTCTTCACTATTTCCGGGAAGTTTTTTGCGTCGTCTTCTGTGAAGACAGACACAAAGGGCTGGATTTTGATACTGGGGCGGGTTGGGGTCGTGTCATCCACTTTTCGTGTTATACACCCGACTGCAATTGGATGTGGGAGATTGATACAATTTTCACCTAATTGGGCAATTGAGTTCCAGCATGTGGGAACCCATGAACCAATTAATGTTTCCAGTCTGAAAGTTGCCTTTGATGATGTCGTCATTGCTGCTGCATTGAAGGTCTTTAAAGACTGCCTGGCCTTTGCTGTGAGAGGACCTGCAAAATGAGCAGCAGCAGTCCTAAGTCTGCTCCCAGATATTTTTACACCACCACTCCCAGATATGTCTCCTCTCCATCCATATATATATACAGCCAGAACTATCCATATCCAAATGTGCTCCCAACTATCCATATCCAAATGTGCTCCCAACTATCCATATCCAAATGTGCTCCCAACTATCCATATCCAAATGTGCTCCCAACTATCCATATCCAAATGTGCTCCCGCCATGTTTCACAATCGTGCTTCAGAACAGGCATGCTTCACGTAGAACAAGGGTTAAAATCACAAAGGCCTTTCAAAATGGCATTATAGAGGCAATTTAATGTTTAAGGGCCTTAACAGCCTATCCTGCCTCTTAGAGGCGGGATGGAGTCGGGACCAGCAGACACGATTTAATGAAAATTGCGTGGAGGCGGACTTGTGCCCGCCTGCCAGTTTTCGCAATTTTAACCCCCCACACGCCTCCAAACCCGCCTCCACGGGTCAATGAAAATCCAGCCCAAAGTATTTGTTTAATATCTCTGCCATTTCCTTATTCCCCATTATAATTTCTCTTGTCTCGGCCTGTAAGGGACCCACGTTTACTTTCACTAATCTTTTCCTTTTTACATACCTATAGAAGCTTTTACCGTCTGTTTTTATGTCTCTCGCTAGTTTACTCTCATTCTATTTTCCCTTTCTTTATCAATTTCTTGGTCCTCCTTTGCTGAATTCTAAAATCCTCCCAATCCTCAGGCTTACTATTTTTGGCAGCATTATAAGCCTCTTCCTTTGATCTAATGCTATCTTTAACTTCTCTTGTTAGCCACGGTTGGACCACTTTTCCTGTGGGGTTTTTGTGGCCTAAAGGAATGTATATTTATTGTAAATTATGTATTACAGGAAACTCTTTATTAACCGGCACCGACGGGACCGGTGTGGTGCCGGTTTATCAAAAGTACCGGATAACGGAGAGTTATATCTACCGATGCTATTTTTAACAAAGAAAAATAAATAAATCAAGAAATGAGCAGTATACTTCGGACAGCGCCAGGAGGCCGAGTAGTGGCACTTTTGAAAAATACCCATACTGACTAAATCGGCGTTCGCGGACTCGGACTCGGGATCGGCAACATTGCCGGTTATTTGAGAGGAGTTTTCGGAGTACTCGGCGTTCGCGGAGACTCGACTGCGACTCGGCAACATTGCCGGTTATTTGAGAGGAGTTTTCGGAGGATGATTTTTGCCGGTTAAGCGAGAATTCCGGATATTTGGGTGCCGGATAAACAAAAGTTTCCTGTAATTCTTTAAATGCTAGCCATTGCTCGTCCACTGTCATACCTTTTTAACGTAATTTCTCAATCTACCGTAGCCAACTCGCCGCTCATACCTACGTAGTTTGCTTTGTTTAGATTTAAGAGCCTAGTTTCGGATTTAACTAAATCATTTTCAAACTCAATATAAAATTCTATCATATTGTGGTCACTCTTCCCTGAAGGCCCCTTTACTACAAGGTTATTAATTAACCCTTTCTCATTGCACAATACTAGATCTAAAATAGCCTGTTCCCTAGTTGGTTCCTCAACATACTGATCTAGAAAACTATCTTGCATACATTCCATGAATTCGTCCTCCACACTATTACTGCAAATGTGGTTTGCCCAGTCTTTATGTAGATTAAAGTTCCCCATGATTACTGTATTACCCTTGTTACATGCGCCTCTAATTTCCTGATTTATACTCTGCCCTACATTACAACTACTATTTGGGGGCCTATAAGCAACTCCCACCAATGTTTTCTGCCCCTTGCTGTTTCCTAGCTCCACCCAAACTGATTCTACTTCTTGATTTTCAGAGCTAAGATCCTTTCTCTCTACTGTCTTTATCCCATCCTTTATTATCAGAGCTACCCCTCCTCCTTTTCCATTTTGCCTATCTCTTGTAAAACTTATGAATCCTGGAATATTTAGTTCCCAACCTTAGCCACTTTGCAACCACGTCTCCGTTATGGCTATTAGATCAAACCTGTTAATTTCTATCTGCGCTATTAATTCATGTATTTTGTTGCGAATGCTTCGCGCATTTAGATATAGTGCCTTTAGCTTTGACTTATTTCTCTTTTTTTTTCCTGATGTCACCTTAGTCACTGATGCCTTATTACCTTTGTTACTCTCTCTCTTCCTTCCTGACCCACTCTGCTTATTTTTACCCTCTAGAGCCTTGAGATTTCTCTCGCTGCTTTTAAATTTACTCTTTCCTGAATCCTCCCGCCCCCCCCCCCCCCCCCCACCCCCTCTTCATTAGTTTAAAGCCCTGTCTACTGCCCTAGTTATGCAGTTCACCAGGACACTGGTCCCAGCCCGGTTTAAGTGGAGCGCGTCCCAACGGAACAGCTCCCTCTTTCCCCAGTACTGGTGCCAATGCCCCATGAACCGAAACCCCTTCCACCCACACCATTCTTTGAGCCACGCGTTTAAACCTCTAGGGGGAAAAATTCAGTTGGTTAGCGCCTCGATTTTAGTGCCGCTCGCGAAATTGACCAGTCGTTTTGCGGCGGTGCTAAGTACTACCTCCACGATCTCCTGTGCCCGCAGATCGTGACGTCAGTTGAGCGTGCAGTGCCCCGGACCGGATATTGAGTCGCGCCCCCTGCCTTAGTGCCTGCCGCTCGGAACAACAGGTAGAGGGGAACCTTTTCAAGTCGGGAAGGGGCTGGGGGAGCGCTATTTAAAGACCAACACTTCATGCCTTTTCTTGTCAGCAAAATGTTTGGTACACGCAGATTGAGAGGGAGAGAGACGTCTGGAAAGATTTAATGCTGTCCAAAGGAGTTTTGGCCCTCAGCACCACTTTTGAGGTTCCTAAGCGCCGAGCTCTTTCCCTGGGCCTATCCATTAGTGCTTCCAACACAATTGCTTTAGAGGTCTCTCCAGGCTGAGATTCAAGGCTGCAATGAGCAGGGAGTGGCTGGCCAGCAAGATGGCCCCTCCCCTTTAAGAACTGGACGGCGCCAGTCTGTCTGGCTTCCATGGTTACTGACATCTCCTGAGCTTCGGTAGCGTTCTGAGGTAGCGCCTCGCTCCCCAACGTTAGCGCCTTAAGAGAGGTGTGTAGCGCCTGATTAAGCACTCAAATCACCTCCAGGGACGATAGAGGCGAATTTTGCAGTCGGAGGCGATAATTAGCTCCGGGTGCTATTAGCGCCCCAAAATGGGCGATAACCAATTTTCCCCCGCTAATCTGTTTGTCCCTATGCCAATTTGCGTGTGGCTCAGGTAACATTCCAGAGATTATTACTTTTGATGTTCTGCTTTTTAATTTGGATCCTAGCTCCTCAAACTCCCTCAGCAGAACCTAATTTCTAGTTCTATGTATGTCATTGGTTCCTACGTGGACCACGACAACTGGATCCTCCCCCTCCCACTCCAAGTTCTTCTCCAGTCACGAGGAGATGTCTTTAACCCTGGCACCGGGCAGGCAACTCAACCTTCGGAACTCTCGGTCACGGCTGCAGAGAACAGTATCTATCCCTCTGACTCCCTACCACAACTACATTCCCTTTCACTCCCCCCACTTGAATGGCCTCCTGCACCATGGTCAGCTTTCTCATCCATCCTGCTGGCTTTTCCCTCATCCACACAGGCAACAAGAACCTCGTACCTGTAAGACAAGGGCAAAGGCTGAGGCCTCTCCAGCAATGCACCTGGGTTCCCTTGTCTACCTGAGTTGCAGTCACACCCTCCTGTCCTTGACCACGAACCAGACCTGACCACTATCTAACCTAAGGGGTGTGACTGCCTCCTGGGTCAAAGTGTCCCATCCCTGATGTCCTGCAATGTCTGCACCTCAGACTCCAGCTCAAAAGCTATAGTAATTTATTTCTTTTACTAATAGAATAACTTGAGGTCCATATTGTATTTAGTAGATGGATTTTAGCCTGATTTCAAATTAATTAGTAATTAATTACGCTGAATATTTATTATTGACTTATTTAACTAAGTTGATGGATTGGTTTATACTTGGCTCAGATTCTTCGGGTTTTGCCGCTCCTCCTCTGTTTTGACTATGATATCTCTTTGTCAGATTTTTCCCTGCGTTTGTTTTAGGATGCACTGCCATATCTCGCACCCTTTTTAAAGGATAGTAGAAGCAAAAACCTTTGGCGGTTGTTTAAGATACAGTTGGATATTCTGATGGGGGAGTTAGGGAAATAAAAGATTGAGCTTGTAACTGTCCTGAGGGGCTGGGATGTAGAAAGACGGAGTTGTGGCTCCTTTTACCCATGGGGAAGTGGAGGGGAATTTCAGTAAATGGGGCAAGTTCTGTGGGTGGTGTCAAAAGACAAACTGCTGTTCTGACTTGTACCAAGGACAGTGTTTATTATTAAAACACTCTGTTACATGCACAATTGTGTGTAGTTCCTTTGAAAAAAGTTGAAGATCCTATTATCCAGTGCTACACGGGGGTCTCCACAACCTTGGTGGTGGGCTGAATGAATTTTTCACATCTCTGACATCTTTCATATTTTTCTTGGCCTTGAAATTCAACAGAGGTTCTGCCGCCATTTTCACCATTTCTCTGGGTTGCGCTGGTGTACCACAGCAGGATTTCAGGGCCATTATGTTGAAACCTAATGCAGAACAAAATGCGGAGCTTTAAAATATTATCTTGGCATTTGAAAAACAGAATGATTGCTGCATATTCTAAACTGTGCTACTTTTTATTTTCTCTCTTTAGTTCCTCCAACTGTTACGGTCCAAATTTATCCAGTTCCCTCTCTGGCTGACTGCAGTGAACTCCCTGTCACCTGTACGGCAGCAAATGCGAAACCAGCTGCCAACATCACTTGGGAAACACCTTTTCCTTTATATGCCCATCAGAATATTACACCTCCTGCTGCTAATGGGACTGTGACCGTCTCCAGCCAGTTCCATCTGTGTCCAACTAGCTCGATGCATGGGCAGAATATTTTCTGTGTCGTGGAACATCCAACCCTGAAGAGTCCTGAACGATTTCCTTATAAGCTGAATATTTACTGTAATCATAATTACATATAGCTTTGTCAATATATTTGTTTATACGTTTTTAGTAAATACAGTGAGGCACAAGGACTGAAATAGAATCTATTATAGCCCCGATTTTAACTGCCCCCACCTTGTAGAAACTGGGCGAGGGGGGCAATTAAAATAACGGGAGTCACTTACTCTCACCGATCCCACTTCCTCCCTGCCGTGTCCCTATATTAACCTCTTTGAGCAGGCAAGCAGGACACCCGCAGGAAGGAAGCGGGATCCTGTTTTAAATATGTAGGTCGGGACCGAGGATGTCATCAAAACCTGATCTGCAATTTCAATCAGAGGCTCCAGTGGGAGGGGCAGTGGCGGCTTCACCGTCAGGCAAAACCTGCCAGGAACCAGATCATATGCCAGAAGAGGCCCAGCAGTTAAGTATAAAATGTATTTTTCCGGATTTCTTGTGTGCTAGGAGGGGCAGGATTGCTCCTCCGGACCTCACAAGGAAGCCTTGGGCCTCCCTTGAACCGCACTACCCGCCCCGACTGCGGCCCCGAGCTTTCCCCACCACTAACTGCCAGGCACCGTCACCATGGGTCCACGGCTGCGCCCTCCTGCCTCCCATTTGTGTTCCTGTCCGCCGGCCAGGCTGTCAGTCTGCCTGGCTCTAGGGCAAGAGACTGCAGCATGTTATTTAAATGAGGCCCTGCTGTTAAGATCGGCAGGGCTTCCACATACTCGGTCTTGCTGGGTTTTCCACGCACTACCCCGCACACTCCCCGCCTCTCCATTAATATAGGGGCCATAGAATAATTCGGCCTATCATGCCTGTGTCTCTGAAAAGAGCTACCAATTAGTCCCCTGCTCTTTGTCCATAGCCCTGCAATTATTTTCATTTTTAAGTCTATATCCAATTCCATTTAGAAAGTTACTATTGAATCTGCTTCCACCACCCGTTCAGGCAATGCATTCCAAATCATCATAACTCACTGAGTAAAAAAAATGGCATTTTTTGCCAATTATCTTTATCCTCTAGTTATTGACCCTTCTGCCAGTGGAAACAGTTTCTCCTGATCTACTCTATTTAAACCCCTCATAATTTTCAATACCTCTATTGCATCTCCCCTTAACCTTCTTTGCTCTAAGGGGAACAATTCCAGCTTCTCTAATCTCTCTACATAACTGAAGTCACTCATCACTGGTCTAATTCTACTAAATATCCTCTACACGCTCTCCCAAGACCTTGACATCCTTCTAAAAGTAGAGAGGGGGGGAGAGGAGGGGAACAGGGTAGGAGGGAGAAAGGGAGGGAAGGGGCGAGGGGGAAGGGGTGGGGGTGTGAGGAGGGAGGGAAGGGGAGATCAGAAGGGTCGTGGGGCGGGGGGGCGGGGGTGTCCGGTCGTGGAGAGTTGGCGAAGCAGGAACGCTGGATTCAGCAGGTAACTGCAAAGGCACTTGCCTCTTGCATCCAGCAATCCTCGCCTTCCTTTAGCTGCTGGTTTCCCTGAGGCCTGGGAAACCCGGCCAGAGTTAAATTTGAAATGGAGCTTCAAAATGAGATGCTGTCATGAGGGGATTGCAGGTTTCTTTGGAACGATGCACAGAGTGGGATTAAACAGAGTATTTTATTTGGGAATTTGGAAAGAGTGGGAATTTCTGGTAAGTATTGGGTAAGTAGTAGATGTAAAAAGTGAAATTTAGTTTAACATTTTGATTTTAACCTAGAATTTTAAAAACTAGTTAACAGAAGCTGCCTGCCAGGGGCAGTTAACTGTCAGTCAGCTGTAAGTGTTTGTCTTGAATAGGCGCTAATCACCAGGAGCAGGGGGGCTGAGTCATCACTTGTAAATTGGGTGAGGCTCCTCGTGTATAAAAGTAAACATCTCTGCAGAGCACAGAGCGGGATTAAAACGGAGTGTACTTAAACAGAGTGTTTTATTTGAGAATTTGGAAAGAGTGGGAATTTGGAGAAGAGGGGGAAGGAGTTGCTGCTTTTTGCCTACACTACTTGTAGTGCTTTGTGTTACAGGTAGATATTTAATTTCAGTACCCATAACTTAATCTAGATCAAGTAAGTAGTCAAGAAACTACACTGTAAACTAAGTTATCTAATTACAAATTTAATTAAATGTAATTATATAAAACATTGGTTTTAAATAAAACAAAGTAAACGTTGGTCCCTTAGAGGATGAGACTGGGGAATTAATAATGGGAAATAGAGAAATGCCGGTGTTGGACTGGGGTGGACAAAATTGAGAGGTCGCACAACACCAGGTTATAGTCCAACAGTTTTATTTGAAATCACAAGCTTTCGGAGCTATCGATTTGCTCCTTCCTCAGGTGAAGGACTTCACCTGAGGAAGGAGCAAATCGATAGCTCCGAAAGCTTGTGATTTCAAATAAAACTGTTGGACTATAACCTGGTGGTGTGCGACCTCTCAAATAGAGAAATGGCAGAGACTCTGAACAATTATTTTGGATCGGTCTTCACGGTAGAAGACACTAAAAACATCCCAATAATAATAGATAATCAAGGGGCTATAGGGAGGGTGGAACTTAAAATGATCTCTATCACTAGAGAAAAGGTACTAGGCAAACTAATGGGGCTAAAGGCCGACAAGTCTCTGGACCTGATGGCCTGCATCCTTGGGTCTTGAAAGAAGTGGCTGCAGACATAGTGGATGTGTTGGTTGTAATCTACCAAAATTCCCTGAATTCTGGAGAGGTCCCAGCGGATTGGAAAACCGCAAGTGTAACGCCACTATTCAAGAAAGGAGGGAGACAGAAAGCAGGAAACTATAGGCCAGTTAGCCTAACATCTGTCATTGGGAAAATGCTGGAATCCATTATGAAGGAGGTAATAGCAGAACATTTAGAAAATCATAAGACAATCAAGCAGAGTCAACATGGTTTTATGAAAGGGAAATCATGTTTCATAAATTTGCTAGAGTTCTTTGAGGATGTAACAAACAGGGTGGATAAAGGGGAACCAGTAGACGTAGTGTATTTGGATTTCCAGAAAGCATTCGAAAAGGTGCCACATAAAAGGTTACTGCACAATATAAGAGCGCACGGGGTTGGAAGTAATATATTGGCATGGATAGGGGATTGGTTAACTAACAGAAAACAGAGAGTCAGGATCAATGGGTCATTTTCCGGTTGGCAATCAAACTAGTGGGGTGCCACAGGGCTGGGGCCTCAACTATTTATAATCTATATTAATGACTTGGATGAAGGGACCGAATGTACTGTAGCCAAATTTGCTGATGATACAAAGATAGGTGGGTTAGCAAGTTGTGAGGAGGACACAAAGTCTGCAAAGGGATATAGATAGGTTAAGTGAGTGGGCAAAAATTTGGCAGATGGTGTATAATGTGGGAAAATGTGAGGTTATCCACTTTAGAAGGACGAATGAAAAACAAATTATTATTTAAATGGAGTGAGACTACAAAATTCTGCGGTACAAAGGGATCTGGGGGTCCTAGTACATGAAACACAAAATGTTAGCATGCAGGTACAGCAAGTAATTAGGAAGGCTAATGGAATGTTGGCCTTTATTGCAAGGGGTATGGAGTATAAAAGTAGGGAAGTTTTGATGCAACTTTACAGGGCGCTGGTGAGACCGCACCTGGAGTACTGCGTACAGTTTTGGTCTCCATATTTAAGGAAGGATGTACTTGCATTGGAGGCAGTGCAGAGAAGGTTCACTAGGTTGATTCCTGGGATGAAGGGGTTGACGTATGATGAAAGGTTGGGCCTATACTCATTGGACTTTAGAAGAATGAGATCTTACTGAAATGTATAAGATTCTGAGGGGGATTGACGGGGTGGATGCTGAGAGGATGTTTCCCCTAGTGGGGGTATCTAGAACTAGGGGGCATAGTTTCAGAATAAGGGGTTGCCCATTTAAGACGGAGATGAGGAGAAATTTCTTCTCTCGGAGGGTCGTGAATCTTTGAAATTCTCTACCCCAGAGATCTGTGGAGGCGGAGTCATTGAATATATTCAAGGCGGAGATTGACAGACATTTGAACGTCAAGGGAAATCACGTTTGATGAATCTGTTAGAATTTTTTGAGGTTGTAACTAGCAGAATAGATAAGGGAACCAGTGGATGTGGTGTATTTGGATCTTCAGAAGGCATTTGATAAGGTGCCACATAAGAGTTTATTCAACAAAATTGGGGCTCATGGGATTGGGAGTAATATACTAGCATGGATTGAGGATTGGTTAACGGACAGAAAACAGAGTAGGAATAAACGGGTCATTTTCGGGTTGGCAGGCTGTAACTAGTGAGGTACGGCCATTCGGCCCGTTGAGCCTGCTCCACCATTCAATACGATCATGGCTGATCATCCAAATCCAGTACCCTGTCCCTGCTTTAATCCCCACAGTACACATATCCCACCCTACCCCCGTAACCCCACGTATTTAATTCCCCCTAACATATCCTATCCTATCCCCATAACCCCACATATTTAATCCCCCCCTAACACTAAGGGTCAATTTATCATAGCCAAATCAACCTAACCCGCACATTTTTGGACTGTGGGAGGAAACCGGAGCACCCGGAGAAAACCCACGCAGACACGGGGAGAATGTGCAAACTCCACACAGACAGTCACCCGAGGTCAGATTCGAACCCGGGTCCCTGGCGCTGTGAGGCACCAGTGCTAACCACTATGCCACCGTGGTACCGCAAGGATCAGTGCTTGGGCCTCAGCTATTCACAATCTATATCAATGATTTGGATGAGGGGACCAAATGTAATATATCTAAGTTTGCTGATGATGCAAAGCTGGGTGGGAATGCTGTGAGGAGGATGCAAAGAGGTTTCAAGGGGATATAGAGTGAGTGGGCAAGAACATGGCAAATGGAATATAATGTGCAGAATTGTGAAGTTATCCACTTTGGTAGGAAAAACAGAAAAGCAGAGTATTTTTAAATGGTGAGAGATTGAGAAATGTTGGTGTTCAGAGGGACCTGGGTGTCCGTGTACACGAATCACTGAAAGTTAACATGCAGGCACAGCAAGCTATTAGGAAATCAAATGGCCTTTATTACAAGAGGATTTTAGTATAAGAGTAAAGACATCTTACTGCAATTATATAGTGAGACCACACCTGGAGTATTGTGTACAGTTTTGGTCTCCTTACCTAAGGAAGGATATACTTGCCATAGAGGGAGTGCAACGAAGGTTCACTAGACTGATTCCTGGGATGGGGGGATTGTCCAATGAGGGGAGATTGAGTAGACTAGGCCTATATTCTCTAGAGTTTAGAAGAATGAGAGGTGATCTCATTAAAACATAAAAAATTCTTACAGGGCTTGACAGGGTAGATGCAGGGAGGATGTTTCCCCTGGCTGGGGAGTCTAGAACCAGGGGTCACAGTCTCAGAATAAGGGGTCGGCCATTTAGGACTGAGATGAGGAGAAATTTCTTCACTGAGGGTGGTGAATCTTTGGAATTCTCTACCCCAGAATGCTGTGAAGGCTTAGTCGTTGAGTATATTCAAGACAGAAATCGATAGACTTTTTGATATTAAGGGAATCGAGGGATATGGGGATAGTGCAGGAAAGTGGAGTTGAGGTAGAAGATCAGCCATGATCTTATTGAATGGCGGAGCAGGTTCGAGGGGACAAATGGCCTACTCCTGCTCCTATTTCTTATGTCCTTATGATGAGCTAGATGGGCTGAATGGCCTCTGATCATCTGCCATTTGTGGTCTCTCCAAAAACAATGTACTGGCAATATTGATTCCCAGAGGACGTTACAAGCGGCTTTTCTTCACTGCATGTCATCACTGTATAGAATGCACTGAAGGAGCTCTGTAAATGATTTAGGCCTGAGATTAAGCACATAATATTTCCCCATCAAATAAACCCTTCACCTGCCTCCTAATGGTGCTGAATCTTGATACGGTTCCAGAGCCACTGGCAGTCCTGCAATACTTTACCCAAATGGGCATTTTTCATATTTGTGCATAGATGATGGCGAGGCTCTTCAACTGTAGATGGATGACCATGAAATGCTCACCCAGCCTCCAGACACACATTCCAGCTAGACTGATTAGATTGTAATTGGGAGTAGGAGCCCGGGCTGTTTCTGTTATTCCCTCTGCTCACCCTGGTGCACTGATGTTACTCGTAGTTTCCCAACTGTTGCCTCACCTTTTGTCACCAAACTCCGCACATACCAGGGATCAAACCCAGAACCTTCACCCACAAGGCCAACCAGAGCCATCATTAATTTATTTCACTCCTTTAAAACAATGGCTTTTTGGTACTATATTGAAACAAAGCTGAAAGACCACTAGGAAGAGAAATAAACCCTATGTTCCAGTAATTGGTTTAACCAGCTGGATATTTGCCCTTTCACCTCTATAAATACTGTGCAGTAATATGGATAGTTCATCATTGTCCAGTCTCTTTAATGAAGAGATCCAGGGAGTGAGGAATTACAGGAAGTCAAAATCATCATGGAAGATGTGCTGAGGTTAACAATATCAAGAAGACTGTCAGAAATGGGCAGAGAACACCCTGATGTATTTAAAATGCCCAACATCACTCTGTATTTAGAATGGATCAGGTTTGGAATTGAACGTTTAACTCCAGGTCACTGTGCTTTAATAATCTTTCTTGGCAGTGGATCTGTAGTATTGGAAACTACACTGTTCCACTTTGTAAAAACAAATGCAGTAGTTTAGACATAGAGATCTGAAACTTTACGAAAAATATTATTGAAGCAATAATGAAAGGGTAAGGGATTAAAGTGTACAGGGAAAAAAAATCATTCTTGGGATGTGGGTGTCGCTGGTAAGGCCGGCATTTATTGCCATCCCTAGTTGACCTTGAGAAGGTGGCGGTGAGCCGCCGCCTTGAACCGCTGCAGTCCGTTTTGTGAAGGTGCTTCCACAATGCATTTAGGTAGGAAGTTCCAAGATTTTGACCCAGTGACGATGAAGAAACAGCAATATATGTCCAAATCAGGATGGCTGAATCCTTCAGTTAAGTTTTCCACTCCCTTTATTGGACCTGTTTGACTCATTAAAAACTGAAGGGGTTATTTTTATCTTCACCACTAGGCCATTATAGAACACGTCTGTTTTTAATTGAATTGAAATTCATGGAACCAAAATTGGGCATGTTCTTCAATGAGCAACAATCCATCCACTCGGTTACAACCCAGGTGGTGATGTTGAAAATTACCACCTGAGAATCCTAAAGATTATTTACAACACCTAAAGGACATAAAATAGTGGGAAGCATGCCTGCAATTTCCCAATATTCGCTCCCAGTGGGTGATGCTCTGCAGCAAGAGTTGGCATTCAGAATAATAATCCTTTAGTATTTCATCCTACCCTGAATTCAAATGTACTATGAAAAATTTCAGCCACAGCTTTCCCTGCTTCTACCCTCATTTCATTCAGTACATGAGTGCTTCCTGTCCTGTCTTGGGCTCTTACGAATATTCAAGCAGTGCAGCTTTTTAGTGGCCGGTTCATTGCCAAGTTCCATTGGCCTGTTGAGTAATTCTCCCACTGCACCAATACTGGGAACTGCACGAGAGCGTTGTGAAAACTATTCATTTTCAAAATGTCTGCTCTTTGTTTCCTCTCATGCTGTTTCATCTCTTGTGTCTGAAAGATCACTATTGTTCTATAATTTTTTTTGTCAACTCCAAACATGTGCAAGGACCAATGTTCCTGGGTTCTCTCTGCCCACCCGTAACATGCTGCACCTGTCCAGCCCTGTGAGCGCCCCTACTTCCATGTGCCGACCCTTCACCTGCCATCCCCCACCCCCTCCACCGCCGTGATGCGACCCACCCCTGTGACGAGCACAAATTCACTGAGGAAAAAGTCCAGGAAGATTACGCTCTCTAAAATGCCTCTTCGACCTTCTTAACATTGACATACATTACAAATTCCATTAGTCAACCCTGACCAGGTAGATACCAAGAATGTCACTTCAACTGTCCCAATTAACACAGGAGCTTTCATATTCCATTGAGTATTTGATCATCCTTGTCCACACGTGTCCTCTCTCAACTTCAGATCTATTCTTACCCAGACACAGAGGGGGTGAACTTGATTTTGGGTGGTAGTAAAAAACGGGTGAAAGCAAATTGGTAGCTAGTTTTACACTCTGCCCAATTTTCTTTTCCTTCTTTGAAGGAAAGGGGAATAATTTATTTTGGGAACAGGGTGGGACCACAGGATTAGGACTACTCATCTTGTGGAGGATAAACATTAGCAGAGTGTTGTAATTTCTATGTAGAAAGACCATCTATCCTCGTAAGTTAGATGTTTCAATTGCTTATTGTCTTCAATGCTTTGAAAATTTGCTTAGAAATTTTTTTTTTTTCCAGATATATCATCAGTTATTGTTAAACCTCAGAAGACTGAACAAGGCAGCTTACATCTGGTTTGTGATGCAGATGCTAACCCACCCGCTACTAAATACATCTGGACAAAGTAAGAATATTTCTCTTTTATGGACGAGATGCCACGATGAGCTTGCTCGCTAGTGTAAAGTGCTTCAAGCACAGAGCTTCACATTCACCTGAAGGTTAATGTGACCAATTCCTGGCCTGCACGATTTTCCATCCATTAAAATTAATAACCAGTAACTTGTGCAGATCCTGAATTGGGAGCACTGACCTCTACGCCCAAATTCCCGATCTGAGTTCACGCTGGGCGAAACTCTGCGCCAGGAGAGCTAAATTGTAAAATTTATCCCGATGTCTCCTCTACTTTGGGAGCTGAACTCAAATTCAGCTGTAGTGTAAGTTCTCTACTCTCTGCTGACTGTAGAGTTTGGTCAGTCTCAGCCTTGTTTCTAATGGATGTGGGTTCAAAGCACAAAGCAGCCCGTAATTCTACAGTTGGTAATCGCAGAGATGATAAATATGGCTGGCAGGCAAAGTGGAAAAATTCACACTGATCCAGTAATGAATATTTCTCTGAGGTTAGGTTTAAGGCACATTGATGAGAACGAGTACAGGGGAGGAGAAATTTGTGTTTGCCAGTAAAGTTGCTGGTGTCATTGGCAACTGGAGTTAACGGCTGCTGAAAATGGACCCACGCTAATGGGGCAAAATTCGTCTGGGGGGCAGGAGATTGTTGGCGCAGCGCTTACCTGCCAAGCAACGCCGTTCTGGTGGCGTTGCTGGAGGCATCCGAGACGAAGTTCTTGTCCAGGAAGCTTGTCTGGAAGTGAGGCTGTGGAGCTCGCAAGGAATTGTGGGCGATGCAGAGGTCTGAGAATTAAAGGGGCCATGCACACTGAAGCAATATAAAATGAAGTGAGACAATGCAGTTTTCAGCCCTTTCTGCCTTTTAAAAAAAATATTTAACATTAAAAAGATGTCCCAAATGTGAATATTCAGCTCTTAAACCCCTTCCTAACCCCAAAAAATTGGAAAAATGCCTCAGCGCTAACACAAATGGCTCAAAAAGCCACGAAAGGGGCACCCAGGGTCTCGCACACAGGACTCCAGCTTTGTGCAGGGGGTCAACACTGCAACACTAGCCCTCTACCCACAGAGGCCAGGAGGCCCTCCAGAAAGAACGATGTGAGAGTATCCTCATACGTTATCCTCCTTTATTCATTTGACACTCCCAGCCACCAGCTCCTCAAGGTCAAGCAGCAAGGCCATTTGCAGTGTCCCCCACTGAATGTCAGCAGCCTTCCACCAGCCATGCTGCAGCCACATTGCGTGACATCAATAGGATAGGCAAAGGCACATACAAGACAGTCACTAAGAGAATGCATACGGGTGATGAGTTGATTTCTTGATGTTCTATTGGATGGATAGACGTATATAGGTGGATTGGAAAGTTTGCATTGTGGTGGCTTTTATTTCGGCATCGTGGCCAAGAGTACGTTGTGATGGTCAATAACAGATGGAAGATAAGCTGGGACTAATGTTGAAAGGGGAATTGAGGTTATGGTCACTGGGACCGGAGGTGGCTGATTCCATCCCGGATATCCTGGCCACAAAGCGGCTGTCTGGGTTGCATCCTTCCTTCTGATTCCTCTTCTGCTTCTTCCTCTTCCCTCTACAAGTGGATGCTGTAAATGTGAACTGACAGCATAAAATGCTGGAAATACTCAGCTGGTCAGGCAGCATCGCGACCTGAGACGTGAACTCTGTTTTTCTCTCCACAGATGTTGCGTGAACTGCTGAACATTCGCAGCATGTTCTGTCTTCTCAAAGGCCTTCATTTACCATCCAAGCCCTTGCAAGTGTCCAGCAGCACTCCTTACACACTTGAAAAAAATACTTTTCACATCTATTGCAGCAAGCCATCATTTCAGTAAAATCAAAAGAACCCAGTCCAAAACCTTAAATTCAAACTTACCTGAACAATGTGTGGGACCCTTTAAGAGGTCCAGACATCGCCGTTGTCAGTCTGTTTGCACGCCAGGTGACCCAGCACTGAATTCAGTGTTGAGGTTGATGTTCGCGCTTGTGACGTAAAGTTGGCGTTGCATGCCAATTTACGTCAATGCCGCCATTTTGTTGGGGATGGCACTGCCAGTTACCGGAAGCACAAAGGGAGGGACGAAAACGGCGGCTACCGCAGGAACTGCCAGCAGCTGGCGATACGGAGTGCTGCTAAGGCCACGAATTTCTAGCCCATTGAGTTTTATTCTGCAGCTGATGTGTGCCTCCCTTATCTGATTGCCTGATGTTGGGCACCCAGAAAATATTCCATTCCTTAGCACTAATCTTTCTTGCCTTGATCAGCACAAAATATTAAAAACATTTACAATAATAAATAAGGAACTTTTGAGAACTAGATGGTGCAGTGGGTTAGATATTGGCCTTTCATCTCTAGGACCTGGCTGACAATCCAGCCCATTCTGATGGGATGAGTGTCTGCTCACTATAAGGTTTGTGTGTGATGAGTTCAGGCAGTCTCAGTCCAGTTCTGGTGCTCAATGTTCCACAGCACAACATTTCCCTAATTCAGCACTAATTGGCACTGCTACTCAGAGAGGCCACAGTTTGGCCAGTGTGAGGAATTGAAAATAATGTCACACTGGTGGGGATTCACTCCTGAGGTTGGGATTTTGCCACATTGTTGGGACAAACTAGACGGAGCTTTACTCTACGTCTGACTGCACAACACTTGATATGGGCATGTTTGGTGCTGACACTGGGTGCATGAAATGAAAGAGTTCCATTCCCCAAAACTATTTTCCCTCACCTGGATGAGGTACCATAATTCGTACTGTGATGCTAGATTCAGTACAGCACGTCAAGAACACAATAGCAATTCACCACGTTTCTTCGAACATCAACCAACTGACTACAACAACAACTTGTATTTATATAGCACCTTTAACGTAGTAAAACATCCCAAGGCGCTTCACAGGAGCGTTATCAAACAAATTTTGACACCGAGCCACATGAGATATATGGGCAGATGACCAAAAGCTTGGTCAAAGAGGTAGATTTTAAGGAGCGTTTTAAGGAGGAGAGAGAGGTAGAGCAGCAGAGAGGTTTAGGGAGGGAATGCCAGAGCTTAGGGCCTTGGCAGCTGAAGGCATGAAGGCAGCTGAAGTGGGCAACACGGTGGAATAGTGGTTAGCACTGTTGCCTCACAACGCCAGGGACCCGGGTTCGAATCCAGCCTTGGGTGACTGTCTGTGTGGAGTTTGCACATTCTCCCCGTGTTTGCGTGGGTTTCCTCCGGGTGCTCCGGTTTCCTCTCACAGTCCAAAGATGTGCGGGTTAGGTTGATTTGGCTATGATAAATTGACCCTTAGTGTTAGGGGGATTAAATACGTGGGGTTACGGGGATAGGGTGGGATATGTGTCGGTGCAGGCTCGATGGGCCGAAATGGCCTCTATCTGCACTGTGTGGGGATTCTGTGATAATGGTGGCGCAATTAAAATCAGGGATGCTCAGGAGGCCAGAATTAGGGGAGCGCCAATATCTTGGGTGTGGGCTGGAGGAGATTACAGAGATGGGGAGAGGCCATGGAGGGATTTGAAAACCAGGATGAGAATTTTAAAATCGAGGCGTTTCTTATCCGGGAGCCAATGTAGGTCAGCGAGCACAGGGTGAACGGGACTTGGTGCGAGTTGGGACACGGGCAGCAGCGTTTTGGATGACCAAGTTTACGGAGGGCAGAAAGTGGGATGCCGGCCAGGACTGTGTTGGAATAGTCAAGTCTAGACGTAACAAAGGCATGGATGAGGGTTTCAGCAGCAGATGAGCTGAGGCAGGGGCAGAGTCGGACGATGTTCTGGAGGTGGAGATAGGCGGATATGCAGTCGGAAGCTAATTTCGGGGTGAAATATGATACCACGGTTGCGAACAGTCTGGTTCAGCCTCAGACAGTTGCCAGGGAGAGGGATGGAGTCGGTGGCTAGGGAATGGAGTTTGTGGTGGGGACCGAACACAATGGCTTCAGTCTTCCAATATTTAGTTGGAGGAAATTTCTGCTCATCCCGTACTGGATGTCGTACAAGCAGTTTGACAATTTAGAGACCGTGGAAGGGTCGAGTGAGGTGGTGGTGAGGTAGAGCTGGGTGTCATCATGGAAACTGGCGCTATGTTTTCGGATGATGTCGCCGAGGAGCAACATGTCAATGAGAAATAGGAGGGGGCCAAGGATAGGTCCTTGGGGGACAACGGAGGTAATGGTGCGGGAGTGGGAAAAGAAGCCATCGCAGGTGATTCTCTGGCTATGATTAGATAGGTAAGAATGGAACCAGGCAGTCCCATCCAGCTGGACGATGGTGGAGAGGCATTAGAGGAGGATGGTGTGGTCAACCATGTCAAAGGCATGTCGAGAAGGACGAGGAGGGATAGTTTACCTTTGTCAGTCAGAAAGGATGTCATTTGTGACTTTGATGAGAGCTGTTTCGGTGCTGTGGCAGGGGCAGAAACCTGATTGAAGGGATTCAAACATGGAGCTCCGGGAAAGATGGGCACAAAATTGGGAGGCGACAGCACGTTCAAAGGGGACTAGGGCATCAAAGGCGGAGTTGAGGGTGGGATTGAACAGATCAGGAGCTGCAGAAATGTCATGGCGAATGGAGGCCTAAAGGCTAGACAGTTGAGATTTTGAAAGTGCAATTTGGAGAGAGTTTTTTCCAGGGGCGGACACAGAAAGAAGTAGGGTTGGGAGGGGGATGTAGGTGGAGAGCGATACAATGAAATGATCAGAGATGGCCTTATCTCTGATTGACACGATGGGAGTAGTGAGGCCACGTGAGATGGCAAGGTCAAGGGGGTGGCCGTGAATATGGGATGGGGAGTTTACATGGAGGGAGAGATTAAGGGAGGATAGAAGGGCAGTGAACTCAGAGGAGAGAGAGTCATAATGGCACAGAAGGAGGCCATTCGGCCCATCGAGTCCATGCCGGCTCTCTGCAGAGCAATCCAGTCAGTCCCATTCCCCCGCTCTACCCCCGTAGCCCTGCAAGTTTATTTCCCTTAAGTGCCTATCCAGTCTCCCCTTGAAAACATTGAGTGTCTCTGCTTCCACCACTTCTATCGGCACCGAATTCCAGGTCATCACCACTCGCTGTGTAAAAAAGTTTATGCTCATGTCCCTTGCCCAAAACCTCTGTGTCCCCTAGTCCTTGTATCATCAACTAGTGGGAACAGCCTTTCCCCGTCTAGCCTATCCAAACCCGTCATAATCTGGTACACCTCTATCAAATCACCCCTCAATCTCCTTTGCTCTAATGAAAACAAATCCAGCTTCTCCAACCTGCCCTTGCAGCCAAGATTCCCCCATCCCCAGAACCATTCTGGTAAATCTCCTCTGCACCCTCTCAAGGGCCTTCACATCCTTCCTGAAGTGTAGTGACCAGAACTGGACCAGTTGTGGCCTAACCAGCGCTTTATAAAGGTTCAGCATAACTTCTCTACTTTTGTACTCAATACCTCTATTTATGAAACCCAAGATCCCATATGCTTTGCTAACCACTCTCTCAATATGTCCTGCCACTTTCAGGGACCTATGCACATTAACTCCCAGGTCCCTCTGTCCCTGCACACTCTTTAAAACTGTGCTATTAAGTGTATATTGCCTCTCACTGTTCCTTCTGCCAAAATGCATCACCTCACACTTCTCTGTATTAAATTCCATCTGCCCATTCTGCTAGCCTTTCTATGTCCTGTTGCAGTCGATTGAGCATGATGAATTGAGATGGAGGTAG
>CM059431.1:94769910-94824760 GCA_030390025.1 Squalus acanthias
ACCCTGCCCCTGTATCTCTCTCTTCCTTGCTCACTCATGTATGCATCAAGCCTCCCCTTAAATGCTTCAATGCTGTCTGCTTCAGCCAGTCCATGTGGCAGCGAGCTCCACATTCTCACCAAATAAATTCCTCCTCAATTCTTTATTTGATCTGTTAGTGGCTTTCTTATATTTATGTCCCCTTGTTCTGGACTCACCCTAAGCCGAAAACAATTTCTCCCCATCCACCCTATCGAACCACTTCATAAATTTAAAGATCTCCATCAGGTCTCCTTTTCCAATTTTTTCCTGATAGTTACATCCTCTTAATTCTGGTAACATCCTTGTAATTTTTTCTACACTATCTCCAGTGCTCCAATATCCTTCTTTTAGTATGGAGACTAGAATTGTGCACAATGCTATTTCCATAATATAGCTAGATTGTAGTTGGTTACATTTTTTCCTGTACTTTTCCATATATAGATTTTTAAAAAGGTATTGTGAGCAGCTTATTACTGCATACAAGGAAATTTTATTTCTTCCCTATTATTTTCTAAATGGTGAAAAGCTAGGAACTGTGGAGGAGCAGAGAGATTTAGAGGTCCAAGTACAGAATTCACCTGCCCCCTCTGCCCTCCTCCCGCGGGGTGCTGGCCGCAATCCGTCAGCCCGGCACTCTTCTTCAGTGCCGGGCTCTTTTGCCAGCACCCTGCTCCCTGGTGGCCCAGCAGGGCTCCGGTTCGTGCTGCGCAAGGCCCCTCCCCTTTAATAAGGGGAGGGAGGCCTGCGGCACGTAGCGCCACGATATTGAACTGGAGCGCCCCAAGAGGGAGTGGGAGCGCTTCCAGTAGTGCCCCGCCTCCTGCTTGGGGCGCTAACATTCAATTTCAGGCGCAGGGGCGCTAACTTTTTTGGGGCGCTAAAAGTAGCCCAAAGGGGATGCGAGCCAATTTTTCCCCCAAACTATTTTCTTTGTGGGTGGGAGTCCAGAAGAAGGGGGCATAGCCTTATAAGCGGTTCCAGAGTGATGTTAGTCAGCACTTCTTTACACAAAGGGTCGTGGAATACTGAAACTCCCCATAAAAGCTATTGAGGCTGGTTGAATTGAAAATTTCAACACTGAGATTGATAGATTTTTTGTTAGGTATGGGTATGAAGGGATATGGATCAAAGGCAGGTAAATGGAGTTAGGATACAGACCAGCCATGATCTAATTGGATGGCAGAACGAGGTGCTTTTTTAAAAATTCGTTCCCAGAATGAGGGCGTCGCTGGCAAGGCCAGCATTTATTGCCCATCCCTAATTGCCTTTGACAAGGTGGTGGTGAGCCGCCTTTTTGAACCGCTGCAGTCTGTGTAGTGAAGTTACTGCAAGATGTGCGAAAATCGCCTCTCGCCCCGTCAAACAGTTTCCAAAGTTCAGACCCATCGAACAGACAACACAAAACCCAATGAATCTGTGAAACTTCTTTTACTTAAAAATTAGCAAGAGGTTACAAGCAAGCATCCGATAGTTATGTAGTATATAACTCCCAATTACTCTACCTCAGCATACACCGAGCTATCCCTTTGCTTTAAGCTCAAGCAAAACTCCACATACGTACTAACACCAGCGAGTGGTCAATTCGGCAGTGACTAGACGTATGATTTCTGGCAACTGACCAAGTTGCCCGGATGCAGCAGTGAGTGGTTTTGAAACGGCACCTTTTATACCCCTAAATTTGGCAACCCTCCCACTGCGTACGTGTCCCTAACTATACGACAGAATGGTCATCAGTTGTTTTTCAGACCCTCATCACTAATTCGTTGAGCATCTGTGGGTCCCAAGGCTAGGTACATTCCATAGTCTGAAGAGGTTTCTGACTTTTTTTGCAACGGCTTCACAGTTCAGTAACTAATAGCTTCTTCACAAAACTTTTTGAAGGTCTGTATCCCTTCTCTGTTGAAAGTCAGTTGGCAGCCTTTCACTTTTTTTTAGCAGAAAGTCTCTGTTCATGTTCAAGGCCTCTGTATCTGTGAAGTTTTTTTTCGCACATGTTCCCACAGGAACCCCTCGAAGCATGCTAGTACTGTAGATCAAAATGTGGTCGTTTTTTTCAGTTTTGGTCAAGTTGCAGCAATATTTACAGCAAATGGCTTATTCTTACAAGTCCACCCTCAGTGGCTGTGCACTCGAATCAAGGGTCACAGGCACTTACAACTTGAAGGCGTTGTCTTCTTCCTTCGGCATCTTCTGCAACAGATTAACCCACTCTTGTTCCTTGCGTCTCCTGTTGACTCGACAAGTTATCATTAGTAAATATAACACAATCACCAACTGAACAATGACCAAAACGTGGGAGATAATTCTTATCCAGGGATAAACCTCGATACTCATACCGATATCCCACCAGGACGAATCGTCCCCAACCTTGGAGATAATTTTACGCAGTTCACGATTTTTCTGGGCCAAGGTATAAAAGTGCTTTTGGGACTGACTAACGAGTTTCATGAACTCTACCAAGTGTTCTGGTAGAGGTGAAATGTCATAACCGAATCAAGTCACACACTGGTGTAATTGCTCTTTTAACTCATCTTCTTCAACGATATCTACTTGCCTATGCGAATAAATGCTTAATAAAACCCGCACCCCATGTCTTACAGGTTGAACTGGGGTAAAACAAAAAGTTCCTGCCGCAATGGGACAAGTCAGGTTGTTACCATACTGGTATTCCCGGTGTATGGAGGTGACACAAGACTCCCCTTTCCCTCGGTACGCAGATTGTACGGGAAAAAGCTTTCCTACAACTACTTTCATGGTGCAGTTCCGTTCTACCCCATCCCAATCAAATCCGCACATGTTCTACCACGTCATAAGGGCAGATGAATGTATCCCGAGTTTGAGCGCACCCGGTAAGATCTGGGACCACCCAAGTGGTCCCATCCACCCGGGTCACATACTGCGGGGGTTCATCATACCTTACTAAGTGGTCTGCCTGATGTACTCCTATATTCTCCACGCGGAATAGAGGATTTGGGGTTGCCTTTTCATGCAGGATGGGATAATAGAATGCCATCCCTAATAAGGTGATGTCATTCTGTTCCTGCAAATGACATTTGTGTTTTACTGGGTACACCTGTACTAGTTATGGTAAATTGATAAGTGGACATTGCCCTCAGATGTCGATCAGTCACCCACAAGAGAAGCTTCCCCTCAGCAATGCGCTGCAGGTTTTCACAGGCTTGTTCCACTAACCAGGATCCATACATTACACAAACATCATTTTGCATGGCCTCACTAGAGGCATTCAGATTCTCCTTTCTAATTTGGTTTATCTTTTTAGCATGGGATTCTAAATAGTTAAACACGTCCTGCACTTGAATGGTCATAATTTGGTCCTCCTTCAATTCCTCTTGTTCTAGACCATTCATTTTATTCAGAATTTCCTTTAGACGATTTCTAACTGCCTTTACGGATTGATCGAAATCAGCCAAATCAAGGCTATTCACGAGGGAGGTTCCGGTATTAAAAACAGCAGCTGCATCATTTATCAGACCCCGTCGCGTTCTGATATGGTCCCCTTTAACCCCGTAACTGATGTTGTTTCCTTCAGTGATCTCAGTATTTCCCCCAAAGTTATTGTTAAATCCATTACTATCTCATGAGCCCTTGCGCTATAATGGCTCTAATTCTGATTTCGCCAAAGTTGTGCTGGCTCTTTCCCAAAATCCTTTTATTAATTCCCGCACCATTCTCCCATATAACCGTGCTGTTTCTGGTTTGCGCCAGTTCAGTATTCCCACCTCGGTCAGATTTAATATCACAGGTACCACCTCCTGATGCACATCATGGTACTATATCATCTACGTTGGGATTACTACTAACCCATTTGTCGGCGTCGGAGAGTATTTGAGACAGACAAAGAGGAGGTGGACCTGTGTGGGAGCGGCAGCGGGACCTGAGAGAAGGCGGAGTGGCCAAAAAGGACCGCGGCTGAGGAGGCCCGACACCGGAGGAGGCGGACCTGCATGGGAGCGGCAGCAGGACCTGAGAGGCAAAATTCAAAAGAGTGACAGTCAGAGTGAAAAAAGTGACGTCGGCATTAGGGAAGGAGCTGATTGGTGAGTAGCTGGTGAGTGTCTTTTCTTTTTAAGTTTTAGAAATGTATTTGTTTTTTTTGAGCATCACTTTTTTTTTGTCTGTAGCCTTTAACTAAGGGCAGCGTGTTATACTAAATACTTCAATTAATGAATCTAATAACTAGAGGCATGGCAGGGCAGTTCGGTCCCGTGGAGTGCACATTCTGTGCCATGTGGGAAGTCCTGGACGCTTCGCGTAGCCTGGATCACCACATGTGCAGGAAGTGTCGCCAGCTGCAGCAACTCGAGTTCCGGGTTTCGGAGATTGAGCAGCAGCTGGAGTCACTGCGGTGCATCCACGAGGCTGAGAGTTACGTGGATAGCACAGTTCAGGAGGTGGTCACCCCACAGCTAAAGAGTGTGCAGGCAGAGAGGAAATGAGTGACTGCTAGACAGAAGAGGAGGACCAGGCAGGTAGTGCAGGAGTCCCCAGAGTGCATCTCGCTCTCCAACCAGTATTCTGTTCCGAGTACTGGTGAGGGGGATGGTTCCTCTGGGGAGTGCAGCCAGAGACAAGTCCACAGCACCACGGGTGGTGCAGCTGCACAGGTGAGGAGGAAAAAGAGTGGAAGAGCTATAGCAGTAGGGGATTCGATAGTTAGGGGAGCAGATAGACGTGACTCCAGGATGGTATGTTGCCTCCCTGGTGCCAGGGTCAAGGATGTCACTGAGCGGCTGCAGGACACTGAGGGGAGAGGGTGAACAGCCAGCGGTTGTTGTCCATATCGGTACCAGCGACATAGGCAGAAAGAGGGATGAGGTCCTGCAGGCAGAGTTTAGGGAGCTAGGAAAGAGATTAAAAAGCAGGACCTCAACAGTCGTAAACTACGAATTACTCCCGGTGCCACGTGCTCGTGAGTACAGGGATAGGAGGATAGAACAGATGAATGCATGGCTGGAGAGATGGTGCAGGAGGGAGGGCTTTAGATTCCTGAGGCATTGGGATTGTTTCTGGGGGTGGTGGGACCTGTACAAGCCGGACGGGTCACACCTCAACAGAGCTGGGACCAATATTCTCGCGGGGAGGTTTGATAGTGCTGTTGGGGAGGGTTTAAACTCGCTTGGCAGGGGGATGGGCACCAGCATATAGGAGTAGAAAAGAGGAAGAAAGTGCATAAAAGAGTGAGTGTGTTGGATAGTACTGAAGAAGAAAGTAGTACTAGAGGCAGAAGTAGTACCACGTTAGATAGGAGCAGAGTAAGAAAGACTACGAAAAATTCAAAAATGGGTTTAGAATGCATGTACGTAAATGCACAAAGTGTGGTGAATAAGGTTGGTGAGCTGCAAGCACAATTAACCGTTTGGCAATATGATGTTGTGGCAATAACGGAAATGTGGCTTAAAAACAGTGAGGACTGGGCACTTAATATTCAAGGGTACAAGGTGTTCAGAAAAGATAAGGAAGGAAAAAAGGGGGGTGGGGTGGTAGTGCTGATTAAGGAAGACATTGTAGTGTTGGAAAGGGAGGATGTTCTTGAGGGGACAAGGACACCATTTGGTTAGAGTTGAGGAGCAAAAAGGGTATGATCACGCTATTGGGGGTATTCTACAGGCCTCCAAATAGTGAGAGGGAGGTAGAGGAGCAAATCTGCAGGGAAATTGCAGAGATATGCAAGAGCTATAGAGTGGTGATATTGGGGGACTTTAATTACCCAAATATCGATTGGGATAATGCTAGGGTAAAGGGAAAGGAGGGGGACGAATTTCTGAAATGTGTTCAGGAGAATTTCCTTGACCAGTATGTTCTTGGCCCAACTAGGAAGGAGGCATTGCTGGATCTGGTGCTGGGGAATGAGTTGGGCCAGGTCAGCCAAGTGTCTGTGGGAGAGCACTTGGGTACGAGTGATCATCGTATCATAAGATTTAGATTAGCAATGGAGATGAGCAAGGAACAATCTAGAGTGGAACTTTTAAACTGGAATAGGGCTAACTTCAATGGGATGCGAAAGGATCTAGCCAGGGTAAAATGGAACCGAAGACTAACAGGAAAATCTATAACGGAACAATGAGTGATCTTTAAGGAAGAGATGTTCCAAGTACAGGCTAGGTACATTCCAACAAGAGGTAAGGGAACCAAAGCAAGGGTTCTTTGGATGACGAGGGAGATAGAGAAACATAGAAACATAGAAGATAGGAGCAGGAGTAGGCCATTCGGCCCCTCGAGCCTGCTCCGCAATTCGATGAGATCATGGCTGATCATCCAAACTCAGTACCCTGTCCCTGCCTTCTCCCCATATCCCTTGATACCTTTAGCTTTAAGAAATATATCTAACTCATTCTTGAATATATTTAATGACTTGGCCTCAACTACCTTCTGCGGTAGAGAATTCCACAGGTTCACCACTCTGAGTGAAGAAATTCTTCCTCATTTCTGTCCTAAATGGCTTACCCCTTATCCTTAGATTATGACTCCTGGTTCTGGACTTTCCGACCATCGGGAACATTCTTCCTGCATCTAGTTTGTCCAGACCTGTCAGAATTTTATATGTTTCGATGAGATCCCCTCTCATTCTTCTATACTCCAGCGAGTATAAGCCCAATCTCTCCTCATATGTCATTCCTGCCATCCCAGGTATCAGCCTTGTGAATCTTCGCTGAACTCCTTCCATGGCAAGAACATCCTTCCTCAGATAAGGCGACCAAAACTGCACACAGTACTCAAGGTGTGGTCTCACCAAGGCCCTGTACAACTGCAGCAGGACATCCCTATTCCTATACTCAAACCCTTTCGCTATGAAGGCCAACATACCATTTGCTGCCTTCACCGCCTGCTGCACCTGCATGCTTACCTTCAGCGACTGGTGCACAAGGACACCCAGGTCTCGTTGCACTTCCCCTTCTCCCAATCTATTGCCATTCAGATAATAGTCTGCCTGTCTGTTTTTGACACCAAAGTGGATAACCTCGCATTTATCCACGTTATATTGCATTTGCCACGCTTCTGCCCACTCACCCAACCTGTCCAAATCATCCTGGAGTTTCTCAGTATCCTCCTCGCAGCACACACTCCCACCCAGCTTTGTGTCATCTGCAAACTTGGAGATATTACATTTCATTCCCTTATCTAGATCATTAATGTATATTGTGAATAGCTGCGGTCCAAGGACCGATCCCTGCAGTACCCCACTCGTCACTGCCTGCCACTCTGAAAAAGACCCATTCATTCCTACTCTCTGCTTTCTGTCCGCCAACTGGTTCTCTAACCAAGTAAATACCTTGCCCCCAATCCCATGTGCCTTAACTTTACACGCTAATCTCTTATGCGGGACCTTATCGAAAGCCTTTTGAAAGTCCAAATACACCACATCTACTTTTTCCCTTATCTATTTTCCCAGTTACATCCTCAAAAAATTCCAGTAGATTAGTCAAGCACGATTTACCTTTTGTAAATCCATGTTTACTTTGTCCGATCCTGTCACTGTTTTTCAAGTGCTCAGCTATTACATCCTTTATAATGGACTCGAGCATTTTCCCCACTACCGATGTAATTCCCCGCTTTCTCTCTACCACCCTTTTTGAATAGTGGGGTAACATTAGCTACCCTCCAATCCATGGGTATAGTTCCAGATTCCATCGAATGTTGGAAGATGATCAGCAATGCATCTACTATTTCTAGGGCCACTTCCTTAAGTACCCTAGGATGTAGATTATCAGGCCCTGGGGATTTCCCTAACACCATTTCCCTGCAAATACTGATTTCTTTCAGTTCCTCCCTTTCATCAGACCGTATGTTCTCCAACATCTCTGGGAAGTTATTTGTGTCCTCCTTTGTGAAGACAGAACCAAAATATGCATTTAATTGGTCTGCCATTTCTTTGTTCCCCATTATAACTTCCCCCTCTTCTGACTGCAAGGGACCTACACTCGATTTCACTAATCTTTTTCTCTTCGCATATCTATAAAAGCTCTTACAGTCAGTTTTTATTTTCCCTGCAAGCTTACTTTCATATTCTATTTTCCCCTTCTTAATTAATCCCTTTGTTCTCCTTTGTTGAATCCTAAACCGCTCCCAATCCTCAGGGTTACCGCTTTTTCTGGCCAATTTATATGCCCTCTCCTTGGATCTTATGCTATCCCTAATTTCCCTTGTTAGCCACGGTTGAGTCACCCTTTTTGTTTTATTCTTATGCCACACTGGGATGAGCAAATTCTGTAGTTCATCCATGCAGTCTTTGAATGTTTGCCATTGCCTATCCACCGTCAACCCTTTGAGTGACATTCCCCAATCAATCCTACCGAATTCGCGCCTCATACCATCGTAGTTTCCTTTATTTAAATTCAGGACCCTAGTCTCTGATTCTACTACTTCACTCTCCATCCTAATGAAGAATTTGATCATATTATGATCACTCTGACCCAAGGGGCCTTGTACAACAAGATTGCTAATTAATCCTTTCTCGTTACATAATACCCAGTCTAAGATGGCCTGATCTCTGGTTGGTTCCTCGACATATTGTTCCAGAAAACCATCCTGTAAATATTCTAGGAATTCCTCCTCCACAGTATTTTTACTAATTTGGTTAGCTCAATCTATATGTAAATTAAAGTCACCCATGATGACTGCTGTGCCCTTACTGCATGCTTCTCTAATTTCCCTTTTAATGCCGTCCCCAACCTCCGTGTTACTGTTTGGAGGTCTATATACCACTCCCACTAATGTTTTCTGCCCCTTGTTATTTCTCAGTTCTACCCATACAGATTCCACATCATCAGAGCTAATATCCTTCCTTTCAATTGTGTTAATCCCCTCTTTAACCAGCAATGCTACCCCACCTCCCTTTCTTTTTTGCCTATCTTTCCTAAATATTGAATACCCCTGGATGTTGAGTTCCCAGCCTTGGCCACCCTGGAGCCATGTTTCTGTAATCCCAATCAAATCGTATTCATTTACCTCTATTTGCGCAGCTAATTCATTCACCTTGTTCCGAATGCTCCTTGCATTAAGACACAAAGGGGGAGAAATTCAGTCGCGCCCCATTTGGGGCGCAATTATCGGCCGTGCGCAAAGATTAGCGCCTGGCGCTAATTATCGCCACTGACTGCAAACTTGACTTTTAACGCCCCTGGAGGTGATTGGAGCGCTAAATCAGGCGCTACACACCTGTCTTAAGGCGCAAAGGCCGAGGAGCGAGGCGCTAACTCAGAGCGCGGGCGCAGCGCAGGTGCTGTCAGTTAGCGATGGAACACAGACACACTGGCGCCAGACGGTTCTTAAAGGGGAGGGTCGATCTTGCACTCCAGCCACACCCTGCTCATTGGAGCCTTGAATCTCGGCCTGGAGAGACCTGTGCCTAAATCTTCCAGCCAAGGACTATGGAGAGGGTGAGAGAACGAGCTCAGCGCTTCAGCGAGCGGGCCTTGGATGCTCTGGTTGGCGCGGTGGAGCGCAGAAGATCTATACTCTTCCCTGAGAGTGGCAGGAGGCCTTTGCCGCGCGAGTACAGAAGAGTGTGGAGGGAGGTGGCTCAGAGCGTCTCCTGCAGGAGCATGGTGCCCAGGACCCATGTACAATGTCAAAAAAAGTTCAACGACCTCACTCGGGTCGTCAGGGTGAGTGGCTTTTTTTCAATACCTCTCCATCCCTCCATCTCAACCTCACTCTATGGCCAGAGGGTCTTAAAACCCCAATGCACAACACTCATCCAACACCTATGGCCCTCTCATGAAACACACACGCACATTCCACACTATGCATACAGTAAGGGCTATTCACCTATGGGAGGCACATCAGGCAAGACCATGGCTGCATACAGTAAGGGCTATTCACCTATGGGAGGCACATCAGGCAAGACCATGGCTGTATATTTACTCAGACGCCGTCCTTTTTCTTGCAGGCCAAGCTATCTCATAATAGGAGACAGCAGCAACGGACGGGTGGAGGGCGGCCTCGGCTGCAACCCCTCAGCGATCTTGAGGCGCGCGTCCAGAGGATTGTGGCAAGCCGGGTGATCGGTCCCGTCGCCACTGGAGACGCCGACCCCGTTCTGGACAGCAATGGTAAGGTCATCACCTTTTTGTCCTCTGTCCTTCCACTTGTCCCTCACAACACCAGCCTTTGACACTTTCAATCCAACTTACTAAATCGTTGCACTCATTCCTCCCTTACTGCCACCCTGTCCTCACGCTAAAGCCACTCTGTACCTCCCTGCTTTCAGATGGTGATTCACCAGCTGAGGAGACGGGCCTTCAAGCTGCCAGTGGGAGTGAAGCTGCAGGCGAGGAGGAAGATGAAGGCGGCGCATCAGTGCCACCCTCTCCCGAGGAAGCCCATGCCCACACTGGGAACACGCCTTCCCTGGAGGGGAGCAGGGGGGAAGGATCTGATGAGGGTGAAGCTCCAGGACCCAGCGGGCTGCAGCAACGCCATGGGGGTAGGGAAGAACGGGGGCCTTCTACCCGGAGGGAGAGTATGCCAGCGACTCCTACTGCACTGGACGCAGAGGAGGAGTGGCTCATCGCTGAAATGAACACCCAGGCGGTGGACATGTACATTGAGCTCATGGGTGCAGTGGGAAGGGTGCCCGAATGCATTGAATCACTGGCAAGGAGTATGGAGCACTTCGCTGTAGCACAGGCGGATGCCACACTAAAGCTTAGTGCTGCAATTCAGTCTCAGACTGCTCTCATGCAGACTCAGATTGAGGCCACACGAGCACTGACTGCTGCCATCCTCGATGGTTCGTACACATTTCCCCGGGGCTCTCACCGCGCCGCAGCAGGCCAGCAGTCTGTGCTCCAGCAGATTGCTCCGGATGCTGAAGTGCTGCCCCGTGGGAGTTCCAGTGTGTCGGTCGAGCAGGGAGTTGCTGTCCTCTCTCAAGATGACAGCATTCCTGCTGCCACCACTGTCACTTCTCCACTGCACTTGCCACCGCCTGTTGGACAGACTGCTGCCGCCCATGCAGAGTTGGTGCAGTCTGCAGCCGGGCCCTCCAGGCCTAGAGCTGGTCGAGGCCGTCCTTCAAGGGCATCTGCAGTCTCAGGTTCTGACAATCAGCAGCCTTCCACCAGCCTTGCTGCAGCCACTGAGGTCCCATTACGGAGGAGCAGTAGGGTAAGAAGGGGGGAAGTGCGCAAGGGAAGGAGATCACCCTCGAAGGGCAAAAAGTAGGAGGTGTGACAAAATGTTGGTCATTTTTTTACTAAAGGCTAAGGTTCGTGGTCAAACTTTTGGACATTATCTCCAGGTTATGAGAACCAGTTATGTTAATGACTGTGTTTTTGTGTTTCTTTCTATTAGTTTGTCATGAGGAAATGACACACACAGAGTTTGTGAAATAAATAAGTTTTTGTATTCAAAATATACATGTTTGGTGTTTGGAATCATTGGTGCCTTGGCCGGCTTAGGGGTTGCGGGTTGGTTTCATTCATGTTGTTCTCAATGGCAGAAGCCATTTCCACAGCAGGGGCCTAGAAGCGGCTTGCTATCAGCCGTTGACGGACGGCCCTTGCAGTTTCAACATTGTGGGCCGCCCTCACGCCTTGGTGCTGCTGATGATCCTCCTCCTCTTCCTCCTCCTCCTCTGGTGGTGCTCCAAGGCCTGGTGGCATTGGCTGGGTCCTGAGGATTGCCATGTTATGCAGCATGCAGCACACAACTACAAAGTGGGAAACTCGTTCAGGCGAGTACTGCAGGGCTCCTCCAGAATGGTCCAGACAGCGGAACCGTTGCTTCAGCACGCCGATTGTGTGCTCAACAATGTTCCTGTAGCTTGATGGCTCTCGTAGTACCGCAGCTCAGCAGGGGTGTTGGGCATACGGAGCGGTGTCATCAGCCAGGTGCTCAGTGGATACCCCTTGTCCCCGAGAAGCCAACCAACTGGCTGATGCGGTGCCTCAAAGTTCTGCCACAGTAGTCTGGCGCAGGATGAAAGTATCGTGGCAGCTGCCAGGATAGTGGGCATTGACGGCGAGTATCAGCTGTCTGTGGTCACAGACCAACTGAACATTCAAGGAATGGAACCCCTTTCTGTTCCGGAAATCCTCGGCATTCTCATGCGGAGCACGCAAAGCCACATGCGTGCAGTCAATGGCGCCCTGCACCATGGGGAAGCCCGCTATCCTCGCAAAGCCCAGAGCGCGTTCATGCTGCTTGTCTGGGGTCATGGGGAAAGAGATGTACTCTCGTCTCCTTTTAAAGAGGGCATTTGTGACCTGACGGATGCAGCAATGCACCGCGAACTGGGAGATATTGACGATGTCCCCAGCAGCAGATTGAAATGAGCCAGTAGCATAAAAGTTCAGAGCCACTGTGATCTTCACTGCCACCGACAGAGACGTCCTGGACCTCAGTTGAGGCTGCAGATCTGGCTGCAGCAGGTGGCAGAGCTCAGTGACCACCTCCTTGCTGAAGTGCAGCCTCCGCAAACACTGCTCCTCAGACATGTGAATGTAGGAGAGCTGTTCACGATATACCCTGGGAGGGTAAGCTCTCCTGTACAGACGCCTGTTGGCCCTCCTCCGTCTGGCCATCATTGCCACTCTCTCTCTGCGTCTCTGTGTCCTCCGATTCAGCTGGCGCAGGACGACGCCCCCGATCAGTGCAGCCCCCAGTCTCTTAGCAAGCAAAGTTATGAAGGCCAAAAACCAAAGTACCTGCCAAGTTATGATCAGTAGCCAAAACTACCTCACACAGCGTTGACTCAATGCAGAAGTCTCTCTTTCTCTCTCTCCGAATCTCTCTCTCTCTCTCTCAGAACGAGTGGTGCAAAAATGTCAACCACAGAGAAAGACAGGAAGAGGCCCCCTTTAAATAGCGCCCCCCCCCCCAGCCCCACAGCGACTGATAGCGTTCCAGTCTTCCGGTCGTTGGATGCGCCAGGCGGAAAGGATGGGGGCGCCACTCAATTTCCGCTCCGGGGTGCCACAAGGGCGTTGTACCCTCGTATGACGTCAAGATCTGCGTGCGCAGGAGATCGCGGCGGTAAAGTTTAGCGCCGCCGCAAAATGTCTAGTTAAGTTCGCGAGCGGCGCAAACATTGCTGCGCCCAGGCGCTAGCTGCTTTGCGCCCTCTTAAGGCGCTAACGGGAGGCGCAACCAACTGAATTTTTCCCCCAAAGCCTTCAGGCTTGTTTTTTTAATGCTCTTAGACCTATATGAATTATTATTTACTGTGACCATGTTTGATTTAAACCGTTTTATGGAACAAAAAAAAGAGGGTGTATGATGCATGTCAAGTGAATTCATCAAGGGAGAACCAGACCAAATACGATAAGTTGAGAGGGGAAGTGAAGATGAAAATAAGATTGACAAAGAGAGAATATGAGAGGGAACCCAAAAGGGAACATAAAAGGGAACCCAAAATCTTCTACCGGCATGTAAACAGTAAGCGGGTAGTAAGAGGCCTATTAGCGACATAGAAGGTGTTATATGCTTAGAGGCGCAGGGCAAGGCTAGAACACTCAATGAGTACTTTGTATCGGTAATTACTAAGGAGGTGGCAGCTGACAAAATATCAGTAGCTGTGGAAGAGGTAGAAGCAATGAAAAGGGTGAAAATTGATAGACCGGATGTACGAGAAACGCTGGGTATGCTTAGAGTGGACAAGTCGCCTGGCCCAGATGGCTTGCATCCCAGATTGCGAAGGGAATTGGGGGAGGAGATAGTGGAAGGGCTTGCCATAATTTTCCAATCTTCCCTAGATGTTGGGGAGGTGCCTGAGGATTGGAAAGTGGCAAATGTGACACCATTGTTCAAGAAAGGGTGTAAGGACAATCCTAGTAACTACAAGCTGGTCAGTTTAACATCAGTGGTGGGTAAAGTTTTCGAAACAATAATCAAGGAAAAAATTAAAGGGCACTTGGAGAGGTTTAAGCTAATTAAGGAGAGCCAACACGATTTGTAAAAGGTAGATCATGTTTGACTAATTAATTGAATTTTTTGATGAAGTAACAGGGAGGATCGATGAAGGGATGTTGTCTACATGGATTTTAGGAAGGTGTTTGACAAAGTACCACATAGAAGGCTGGTTAACAAAATTGAGGCTCACGGAATAGGTGGGTCAGTGGCAGCTTGGATAAGGAATTGGCTTAAGGACAGAAAACAGCGAGTTGTGGTAAATGGCTGTTTTTCAGACTGGAGGATGGTAGACAGTGGTGTTCCCCAAGGGTCAGTGCTGGGGCCACTGCTTTTTTTTGCTATATATAAATGACTTGGATATTGGAATACAAAGTAGAATTTCTAAATTTGCCGATGACCCCAAACTTGGGGGTGTGGCAAACAGTGAGGATGATACCAATCGACTGCAACAGGACATAGAAAGGCTAGCAGAATGGGCAGACAAGTGGCAGATGGAATTTAATACAGAGAAGTGTGAGGTGATGCATTTTGGCAGAAGGAACATGGAGAGGCAAAATACACTTAATGGCACAGTTTTAAAGAGTGTGCAGGGACAGGGGGACCTGGGAGTTAATGTGCATAGGTCCCTGAAGGTGGCGGGACATATTGAGAGAGTGGTTAACAAAGCGTATGGGATCTTGGGCTTCATAAATAGAGGTATTGAGTACAAAAGTAGAGAAGTTATGCTGAACCTTTATAAAGTGCTGGTTCGGCCACAACTGGAGTATTGCGTCCAGTTCTGGTCACCACACTTTAGGAAGGATGTGAAGGCCCTTGAGAGGGTGCAGAGGAGATTTACCAGAATGGTTCCGGGGATGGGGAATCTTGGCTAAAAGGACAGGTTGGAGAAGCTGGATTTGTTTTTGTTAGAGCAAAGGAGGTTGAGGGGTGATTTGATAGAGGTGTACAAGATTATGACGGGTTTGGATAGGCTAGACGGGGAAAGGCTGTTCCCACTTGTTGATGGTACAAGGACTAGGGGACACAGATTTAAGGTTTTGGGCAAGAGATATAGGGGGATGTGAGAAAAAACTTTTTTACGCAGCGAGTGGTGAGGACCTGGAACTCGCTGCCGACGGAACTGGTGGAAGCGGAAACGCTCAAGGTTTTCAAGGGGAGACTAGATAGGCACTTGAGGGAAATAAACTTGCAGGGCTACGGGGATAGAGTGGGGGGAATGGGACTGACTGGATTGCTCTACAGAGAGCCGGCGTGGACTCGATGGACTGAATGGCCTCCTTCTGTGCCGTTATGACTCTATCCTAGATTTCCTGTTGTTCTTCCCGCGGTTGTGTTTTATTCGTAGGGGAAGGGATTTTCGGGCGAACTTTCACTTTTAATTCCGTTTACGTATTCCGATACATGATAAGTAACACACATTTCGTGGCATAGTTCTCCCTCCTTTTCATCCAGCATCCATTGATAAGGGGGGTAATTTTCTGCACCGTACACGAACGCAGGAGAAAGGCTGTAAACCGGGAATTCGGACAATTTTTCAGTGGGCCTGGTCGAGGGTTTACGCATCCATATAAACCCTCATACTCTTGGCACCATCGTGGCCAACATAACATGGTTTCTCCATTGTCTTCCGATTGAGTTGGGCTCCCATTATGTGTCCAAGGATCCCCTATCTGGTGATAACTAGTATTGTCACCCACCTTTGCCTGAATGAACCATACACGTGGCTGATTCATAGTCCCACTCTTACACTTTATACATATTCCCCTCTCTTCTTGGACCGTGTATGTGGTTACCCGTACTATTCCTGAACAACTTGTGTCGCACGTACCCTTGATGGATCAGAGGCTAACCTCCCGAGCGATACCTAGGGGCAGAGTTACAGGGGCAATGGTAATCTGACTGTCATAACTTGAATTGCTGGATGCTTCCCCTTGTGTTGCTGCTGCCCTTTCGAGATGGAGCACTATGCCACACAGCAACCAAAATAGCCTCCCCAGTTTCTCTGCCTTGTTCTGGCCTGTGGAAGAGGGGAACAAAACGGAGTGTTACTCCCAGTCCCGTCTCCCTTCTTCCCACCATTGGCCTTTTAGGCTCTGCGCTGACTATTCACTGGACCGCCAAGGCCGTTGCCTCAGATCGGAACCATACTATACCTGGGGAGGCACCTCGTCACGCAGAGGTGCCTCGGGGGAGCGCCGCATTAGGCACCCCTTCTCCATCGTCCCATTGGAGCGGCTGAGTCAGTTTCACCAGGGCTTGCTGACTTCTTGACATGCTTGTGGGCTGAAAAAGCTTCATCTGGTTAATGTGAAACCATTTGATTTTCTTGGGTAACTAAACCGCGTATATCATAGGACTGACTTTATCAACAATGTTATACGGTCCCTTGTAGAGGGGTTCGAAAACTCCCACCCTCGCATAGTTTCATACCATTACTTGGCTTCCCACCTCCCATTCCTGGGGTTTACTTGGAGCCAGGTGTAGTCGATTGCTTTGGTGTGTCTTCCCAATGTTACGGGCGGCTCAAGTTCAGTTCCTTTGAAGTCCCCCCACAGGTCGCTCAGGAATTTGTCCTGAGTGACTTCTTTAATTTGATTATTAGTCAGAGTGGGAATGAACAGGTGTGTGGGGGTTCGCATGGGTCTCCCTGTTATCAGTTCATGAGGGGAATGACCCGTTCCTTTGGATCTGTTACTGTGTACCCCCATAAGGATTAGGGGAAGTACCTCATCCCACTTAGTGTGTTGTTCATTTAATTCCTTTCGCAGGGCCAACTTCAATGTACAGTTCATTCTTTCCACAATCCCTGATGACTGCTGGTTGTGGGTCACATGCCATTTCCCTTCAATTCCAAACAATTTCAGGGTGGCTTGCATTACTTGACCTGTAAAATGACTTCCTTGATCTGATTCCACCACTCGGGGAAGCCCCCATCTAGAAACTACCTCCCTGACTAGGGTCTTGGCCGTCCATAATGCTGTATCTGACTTGCACGGGAAAGCTTTGACCCACTTGGTAAAATTGTCCCACTAGGATGAGACAATATTTATCGCCCTTCTTAGTGGTGGGCAGGGGTCCGATAAAATCTATCTGGACACACTGCCACGGTCCCTCTGGTTGACGGATATGTCTGAGGGGAGCCTTTCTTTTATGTGGGTCAGGATTGTTAGCAGCACACACTAAACAGGTTTTATAGTAATTTTCTACGTCTTCCCTCAGATGAGGCCGCCACCCTACCTCTTCGACCAGTTTCCAGGTTGTTTCGGGTCCGGGATGTCCAGCCCCCGTGAGTCAGCCGCATGAATTCCTCCCTGTATCCTTCGGGCACAATCCACTTATCACGTTTGAACAACATACCTTCCCTGATGTTTACATCTTTGGCCCATAAGGCCCTTCTACAATCTGTCCTGCTTCTTTTTCCTTGAGGACTGTTTTTAGCACTACATCTGTCGGCTCTATTGTTTTGATAGCCAGGGGAAGCGGAATAGTAACAGCCGGAGTGACGGCTGCTACCACTCCCGATTGATACGGGTCCCGCGGGACCCATCTCTCCGCTCCCACTTTAGCAAGCTCGTCCACTTTCCTATTTCCCTCCCATCTGGGTTCTGCTTTAGAGTGGGCTTTGACTTTATGGATATAGTATTCATCGCCACCCCTTTTTATGACTTCCAGTATGGTTGCCAGCATTGACGCGGTAACCAGTGGCTTGCCATCTGCTGACTTAAAACCTCTTCTAGCTGTATTCCGTGCAAGAATTACATGTAAACATAGTCAGAGCAGATCATATAGGGTGGGGGAAATTCAGTGGGATGTGTTGCCACATAAGTTACAGCTGCTAACTCTGCCTGCTGAGCACTAAGAGTGGTGGGTAACTTAATCGCCACTTCCATTGCTTTCTGTGGGTCGTAAATTCCACACCCTGTTTTACATTCCCCCTTTTCTACAAAACTAGACCCATCCACATATGTCTCTCCCCTCAGGGTGGATACCAGATTTAAATCCGCCTTCTGTTTCCCACACCCCCTCGACTGTACAGGTGTGTTTCCCCTTATATATAAGGTTGGGTACTAATTTCGGATCGCTTATCGGTTTCACTTTCAGGTTCATCCCTTCTAACTGTAGGGTCCACGTAGCCACCCGAGTGCTTGACATCATTCCCTCCTTAATTCTGCCTTCTAACAGGAGGCGGGTTGGCGTGTGGTGGGTAAGGAGAGTGATGGGCTGGGTTCCCGTGAATACGGCAAAATGCTTCACTGCAAGCAAGTGCCACTCACAGGTAAAGTATCCCTTCTCCACCTCAGATAGTCCTTTGGAGGCATAAGCAACTGGTCTCAGACACCCATTCACTTCCTGTATTAAAACAGCACTCGGACTGGTGTCTGTTGCCGTAACTTCCAAAAAGAAGTCCTTCTTCGGGTCTGTGGCCCCCCAATGCTGGGGCTGTTTGTAGGTCCTTTTTCAACTTTACAAAAGCTTCCTCACAGTGCTCATCCCAATCCCATTCCACTCCCTTTCTGAGTAATCTCAGCAAAGGAGCAACCGTCGCTGCCTAATTCTCAATAAATTCTCTACAGTACCCTGTCAGACCCAGGAATGATCTGAGAGCAGCTATTGAACCCGGGCGGTGCAATTCCTGGACAGTTTTGCACTTTGCTTCGTCTATCGCGCGCTCCCCTGGTCGAAGAGTCAGTCCAAGAAACTGAACATCTCTTTGCCCTATTTGTGCCTTCTTGGGGTTTACCTTAAAACCTACGGCTGCAAGCAATTCTAACAATTCCTGCAGTAGTTCCTCATGTTCCTCTTTGCTATCGGAGAACAGCAGTAAATCATCCACATCCTGTACAAGCTGGCCTGGTTGACTGAATTCTGATAGGCTGTTAGCCGTACATTTTAATGAGAAGCCTGTAAAAAGTGTTTTTTCTAGTTGCCTGAGCATTAAGGATGTCAACAGTTGAACAGCAAACAGCTGCTATGTGGTCTGCTTCACTCCTTTTGCCAGCTCTAATTTTAGTAATGCTTGTTGAGATAGGAGCATATAAACAACTTGCTTCTTTAAACTGCTCCTTTAAAGGAGAAACTTCCCAATGTGCTTCACAAGTTAAGAGCAATGACCATAAGTTTGGTTTTAAGGAGGCTTTTAAAGGTGAATACAGAGGGAGCAAAGGGGAAGGAGTTTAGGAAGCGAGTAGATAAGAGACAGCTGAAGGTTCTGTTATCGATACTGAAACAGGGAAAGGGAGGGTTGCAGAGGAGGCCAGAGTCCCTGGACTGGAGGGCACAGGCTGGGATTTGAGGCAGGAGCAGGTTAGAGGTAGGATGAGTTCGGACCATGAGGGGATTTAAAATTTCTACTTGTCATGGGGCATTTCCTGAGGCAATGTGAAATGAGTTTCTCTCAACACAAGTCAATGGACACTGTGGAGGTAACGTTAACCTAACTCGCCAGGCAGGTAGAGGGTGGGTTGGATGCCCGTTTTACACCCTGCCTGATTTTACTCTCCATTGACCCGAATCCGCCCGGCAGATTAGGTTAAAACTATCCCCTGTATTTCACATGTGCCCTTATGCAGAAGTACTAGAACAGCCCATTGCTCTTTTTAAAATTTACAAGCAGTCTCAATTTTCTTTTTGTAATTTTTGATGTTCTACCCAGTTATCCCACTGTTTCACAGACGTGTCAGAATAAAATGCACCATGAAAGTCAATAAAGAACCCTTCCACCTATCCAACTCCCTCTCCTCCTTTAAGACCCTGCTTAAAACACACCTCTTTGGCCAAGCTTTTGGTTACCCCTCCTAATATCTCCTCCTTTGGTTCGGCATCCGTATTTGTCTGATTATGCCTCTGTGAAGCGCCTTAGGGTGTTTTTCTATGTTAACGATGCTATATAAATGCAAGTTGTTGTTGTAGAATGACAGAACCTTTTAACTCATTTAATTGCAGGTGGGCATCAGTCAAGTCAATACATAATGATTCCCATCATTGTGGTGCTCTTAATTGTGCTCGGCATTGTCAGCTTTCTTTTTTATAAGAAAACATCACTCAACAAAGAAGTCTGCCCCTGCCTAGATAGGTGAGTGTGCATGGAATTCATACCCTGGGGTTTGACAAGTTGACCTTATTTTAATACCAGTGCTTGAATCACTTCAATCTTGTTTCTGTCCTAGCCACAGCACCAAGACTCTGTCTGGTCAAAGTCACCAATGACTGAGATCAAAGCAAACTATCCTTCTTTGTCCTCCTCGAGCTCTCCACGACTTTCAACACTTTCCCTTTCACCTGTGTTTCACCTCCATGGCATCGACCCGTCCTGGTCCCACTTCTACCTGAACCAACTAAATCTTCCCATGCAGTCATGGGCACATCTGCCCTACCGCACGCTTCATCTTGCCCCCCTCCTGGTTTTCATTTAAATGCAGCCTCTGCGAGCATGGGGTCACCTTCCATACTTATGGTGAGCTGTGCTATCCAATGGCCTGTATGATAAGTCGTGAATTTCTCCAGCTCAAAATTAACTCCATGGGACTGCCTACTACTGGTTCCCTTACTACTTTTCTGAATTCAGCCAGTGCATCTCCAGCAAGAGCTTCTCTTTCCATCCCTGTACCGTCCCCTCCCAGGCTCCTCCAAGGATCTATACTTGGCTCCCTCCTCTTCCTTATCTGTATGCTACCCATCGTTATCATCCTTGGCATGGGGTCAGCTTTCAAATGTGTGCTGACGACACCTAGCTCCACTTCGCCACCACTTCTCAACTGCCTCCATATTGTCCAGCATCAAGACTTAGATGAGTTACAACTTCCTCCAGCTCAACGCAGGGAAGAATTAAGCTGTCGTTTTCTGTCATAAACTCTGCTTCCTTGCTGCTGGCTCCATCTTCCTCCACGGCCATACTCTCAGCTGAATCAGAACGTGCACTATCTTGGTATCCTGTTTGACCCTCAGCCAAGCTTTAAAGAAAGAGAAAGAACGAACTTGCATTTATATAGCGCCATGACCTCAGGACATCCCAAAGCGCTTTACAGTCACTGACATACTTTCGAGGTGTTGTCACTGTTGTAATGTAGGAAATGTGGCAGCCAATTTGCGCACAGCAAGCTCCCACAAACAGCAATGTGATAATGACCAGATCATCTGGTTTTTAGTGATGTTGGTTGAGGACTAAATTTTGTAGTTCCTCTAACTACAGTCTTCTATGCATGCTCTCCCATTCACCCCACCTTTTCATGGCAGAGCCTTTAGCCACGTTTGTCATAATCTCTGGAACTTCCTCTTCAGAGCTGTCTGTGCCTCCACTGCTTAAAAACCTTCTCAAAACCCATCTCTAACTACGCTTTTGGTCACTCCTCCTAATCTTTCACTATCTGGCTCGGCCTGAGTTTTCCCTATCCCTATTTTTGGGAATTTCTTTACATTAAAGCCACAATATAAATGGAAGTTGTTGTTGCACTCACTGACACCCCCATTAGCTCCCCACCCTCCAACACATTGACTTAAAATTCAATGTGCTTATTTTCAAATCACACCATACCCTTGCTCCTCCATAACTCTGCAATCCAACCCCACAATATCCTAACCCTGAATATCTGAACTGCTGTAATGTCATAGACCCCTAAGTGCAGTATGGAGAGAAGGCCATGCAAAGAGAGGAAGCTGAAGGGTCAAAACTTGCTGACAGCACGAGCAGCTGGTGGGGCCTTGCACGCAGCGGACAGCTTCCCAGAAATTCGCAGTGCACTATCTGCAATTTAAATCAGTTGATACAAAATCATAAAGTAAGACTTGCATTTATATGGTGCCTTTCATGACCACTGGACGTCCCAAAGTGCTTCACAGCCAATGAGGTACTTTTGAAGTGTAGTCACTGTTGTAATGTAGGAAACGCGACAGCCAATTTGTGCACAGCAAGCTCCCACAAACAGCAATGTCATAATGACTAGATAATCTGTTTTAGTGATGTTGATTGAGGGATAAATATTGGCCAGGACACCGGCAATAACTCCTCTTCGAAATAGTGTCATAGGATCTTTTACGTCCACCTGAGAGAGCAGACGGGGCCTCGGTTTAACGTCTTATCCAAAAGACGGCACCTCCAACAGTGCAGCACTCCCTCAGCACTGCACTGGAGTGTCAGCCTAGATTTTTGTGCTCAAGTCCCTGGAGTGGGACTTGAACCCACAACCTTCTGACTGTGGATTAACTACCAGGGCTGTGCAGTCGTAATTTTCTGATTGCATACTACCGGGACGGAAGATCAGGAGCTGCACATCTTCGATTTCTCGATGTGCACTCCAGGCCAGTGATGTTCTGCACCAGGAGCTGCAATCAGATCATTTGCCCTGAAGCTTTTGGGAATGCTTTTTTTGTTGTCACCAGAGTCCAATCAGCATATTTAAAAAAGGACCCCACTGTCTTCTGGTGGATGTCCTGCTAAAGGGATTAGGTTTAATATCAGGACCCGCGGGAGGACAGCAGGATTAACTACCGTCGGGTGTGGGGTTAAAGTTCCCACCACGTCTTTCCCTTTTTACAATCTGATTTTTCTCCTTGCTTCTCAACCTGCTTCTCACAACCCCCAATCATATTTTCGGCTACTGATATCCATTTTATCCTTTTGAGTGTTTCCATAGAAGCAGAGATTTTTGTGATCTGCAAAAAGTTTGCCTTCTACTTTATAGCTTTTGTGAGAGTTCTCTGCTCCTCCACACCTCAAGACAGCACAATATTGAGGGACCGCTGTCACTTGGTGAGTGTCCAACTCTTCAAATGGGAGCAAAACACACAGTTATTATTACACAATTTAATTATTATACCTGCATTTTTTTCCCGCCAATAGGAGGCGTGTGAAACGTTTCCTGCGCCACCAAAAAGAGAGTGATCAGGTAACAAAAGCAGAGCTGTTAATTGATATTTAAGATGTATATTCAATATTTGGACCTTTAAACATACTGCTGCCAAGTGTGTCAGGAAATTGGAGATTCCACTGACATTCCCAGCAGTCCCCGTGCACTCAGTGGGGGTCATTTTGAATTAGGGTTGCCAACTCTGGTTGGAGGCATTTCTGGAGCTTTGATCACGTGAGATCCTGACCATGTGACTGCTGATCATGTGACATCAGATCACATGACTTCTACAAATGTTATTGCATTTACCTTGTAGAGGTTGGAGCCCCTGTAGTTATATATTTTTGCTCATGATTTTGTGCCTGCAGCTGTTGTGTGAAAAGTTCTGAGAACCAGGAATCCAACCATGAGCAAGTGAATAGGGGAAACCAAGGGTGGGGGAAGAGGGGAATCCGAGGGTGGGGAAGAGGGAAAACTGAACATGGAGGAAGAGTCGAAACCAAGGTCGGGGAAGAGGGAAGACCAAAGGTGGGGGAGCGAGAGGTGGAAGGAACTTTGATTTCACCAGTAACTCACTGAAATTGCACTGATAGCTAATAGTAATACTGGTAACATTCAGACTCTCCTCATAACCAACAGTAATACAATAACTCACTGTAATAGGTGTAACACTCCAATATCCTACCTGTAACTAGTAGTAATCCAATAACCTGCTGATATTTACCCTGAAACCATAGCCAGAAATCCCTTGCACTGCAGAGTGTGATCAGACTCCCCAGTCGGCCACTTTCTACAGGCCCATCTCTCTCCCCATCTCCTTGGACTCTTGTTTGGACTCTGGTTCCATGTGAAGGTGACAACTCTGAACCTCAATCAGAGCTGATCTGTACTTGGAATTCACACATCAAAACTGGCCAGTACAGACCGACCTGAACCAAACCGAGATCGCACATAGGACAGCGGGCTCAGTTTGGGGCACTTCTCACAGTGCACATTGTCCTAAACTCAGCTGAGCGCCAAGATTTCTAAACCACCCCCTGGGCTTGCACTCAATAAAGAGGAGTTTTCATAGAATTATAGAAATTGCAGCTCAAGAGGAGACCATTCGTCCCCCAGTGCTGACGCTCTCTCCTGTAACCCAATTCCTCCCGATCCTTTTCTGCTCCTCCTTTTCAATTGATTACCCCATACCGTTTCTATAAAGTTTTAGTCTCTTCCTTAATAGCTACATGCACTGAAGGCTCCCACGGTCTAGTAGCCGTCATTTCAAGAGCTTGCTCCTCCTTTCCCCCTGTTTCCTCCAGTGAGAATCCTTGGTTCCCATTCCCTAGTTCCCCATTCGTCCACAAGTGGAAACAATCTCACTATTTACCCACAGTAAGGTCTCCAGGTTTCACTGGCTCCCCCTCCCTCAGTTCCGCTCACATTCACCACGTTCTAGGTGCTGTTCCCGGCTCTCCAGAAAATCTCCATCTCTCCCCGAGCCTCCATTAACCAGTCCCCACATCTATCCCGAGACCCCATTTCCCAGACTCCAACTCTCCCCGAGCCCCCGTTCCCCAGTCTGCAACTCTCCCCGAGCCCTCGTTCCCCAGTCTCCAACTCTCCCCGAGCCCCATTCCCCAGTTTTGTCTCCTCCAACCACTCTCGAGTCCCCCGATTGCTGCCACCACCACCCTCCGCGATTGCCCACACTCCGGTTGCCGAGGCGGGCTGCGGGAGACCTCTGCCGCAGTCTGTTCTCCGATCCACAGCACCTCCAACTCACTGAAGGGATCTGACGGTCCTGGCAGTCATTTCAAATTAATCCCTCACCTTGCAAAAACCATCGCAAAACGTCTACACTATATTGTTAATCAAATCATTTATTCAATGTGCTAACCAGGCAGTTGTGTCGTTAGCTTGGTCAAAAGACATGCAGTTAAATCTAGTTAATAATTAATAATCAATAAGGTAGTTTGAATATGCTTTCAGCTCTGTCGTGTAATATAAAATGCCACACGCGCCTTTTTCGATCGTAAACCGGGCATACTCCCTGTCGTGCTAGTCCTTCCACTCCCCAAGAGCCTGGGAGGGTGTCCTGATCGCCTTTATCGAGTCCATGGAAACTTTAGTGAAAGGGGATACCTTCAAGGAGTTCTGTGACTTTCATCCATAGCTGATCCAACGTGGATCCACTTTGTTGAGCCCAGACCTCCGGTGCTTTACGCAGCACCACGCAGAATGAATCTGTCACTGTGACGTTACTCAGCACTCTGCCCCAGCATGTGGATTTACCCTGGATGACATCTCTCCCCGGTATACCATTATTGTCACCAAGTGGGGGCGGGGGTGGGGGTGGGGTGGGGAACATAGGACCAGGAATAGGCGATTCAGCCCCTCGAGCCTGTTGCACCATTCAATTAAATCTTGACTGATTTGCATCTTAACTCCTTTTACCCGCAGGTGGAAGAAGGACAAGTGGAGGAAGATGAAACTAATCTTCAAACAAGTCGACTGCAAAGCAGACAAGAGCAGGTGTCTGACTGTGCTCTGGGCCCTCCACACTAGCTCCTGACTGTGCTCTGGGCCCTCCATACTAGCTCCTGACTGTGCTCTGTGCCCTCTACACTAGCTCCTGACTGTCCTCTGGGCCCTCCATACTAGCTCCTGACTGTGCTCAGGTACTTGCTCCTGACTGTAACTTACTAAGGAACATAGGACCAGGAATAGGCGATTCAGCCCCTCGAGCCTGTTGCACCATTCAATTAAATCTTGACTGGTCCCATCCACCCGGGTCACGTACTGCGGGGGTTCATCATACCTTACTAAGTGGTCTGCCTGATGTACTCCTATATTCTCCACGCAGAATAGAGGATTTGGGGTTGCCTTTTCATGCAGGATGGGATAATAGAATGCCATCCCTAATAAGGTGATGTCATTCTGTTCCAGCAAATGACATTTGTGTTTTACTGGGTACACCTGTACTAGTTCTGGTAAATTGATAAGTGGACATTGCCCTCAGATGTCGATCAGTCACCCACAAGAGAAGCTTCCCCTCAGCAATGCGCTGCAGGTTTTCACAGGCTTGTTCCACTAACCAGGATCCATACGTTACACAAACATCATTTTGCATGGCCTCACTAGAGGCATTCAGATTCTCCTTTCTAATTTGGTTTATCTTTTTAGCATGGGATTCTAAATAGTTAAAACACGTCCTGCACTTGAATGGTCATAATTTGGTCCTCCTTCAATTCCTCTTGTTCTAGACCATTCATTTTATTCAGAATTTCCTTTAGACGATTTCTAACTGCCTTTACGGATTGATCGAAATCAGCCAAATCAAGGCTATTCACAAGGGAGGTTCCGGTATTAAAAACAGCGGCTGCATCATTTATCAGACCCCGTCGCGTTCTGATATGGTCCCCTTTAACCCCGTAACTGATGTTGTTTCCTTCAGTGATCTCAGTATTTTCCCCAAAGTTATTGTTAAATCCATTACTATCTCATGAGCCCTTGCACTATAATGGCTCTAATTCTGATTTCGCCAAAGTTGTGCTGGCTCTTTCCCAAAATCCTTTTATTAATTCCCGCACCATTCTCCCATATAACCGTGCTGTTTCTGGTTTGCGCCAGTTCAGTATTCCCACCTCGGTCAGATTTAATATCACAGGTACCACCTCCTGATGCACATCATGGTACTATATCATCCACGTTGGGATTACTACTAACCCATTTGTCGGCGTCTGAGAGTATTTGAGACAGACAAAGAGGAGGTGGACCTGTGTGGGAGCGGCAGCGGGACCTGAGAGAAGGCGGAGTGGCCAAAAAGGACCGCGGCTGAGGAGGCCCGACACCGGAGGAGGCGGACCTGCATGGGAGCGGCAGCAGGACCTGAGAGGCAAAATTCAAAAGAGTGACGTCAGAGTGAACAAAGTGACGTCGGCATTAGGGAAGGAGCTGATTGGTGAGTAGCTGGTGAGTGTCTTTTCTTTTTAAGTTTTAGAAATGTATTTGTTTTTTTTGAGCATCACTTTTTTTTGTCTGTAGCCTTTTAGCCTTTAGCTAAGGGCAGCGTGTTATACTAAATACTTCAATTAATGAATCTAATAACTAGAGGCATGGCAGGGCAGTTCGGTCCCGTGGAGTGCACATTCTGTGCCATGTGGGAAGTCCTGGACGCTTCGCGTAGCCTGGATCACCACATGTGCAGGAAGTGTCGCCAGCTGCAGCAACTCGAGTTCCGGGTTTCGGAGATTGAGCAGCAGCTGGAGTCACTGCGGTGCATCCACGAGGCCGAGAGTTACGTGGATAGCACAGTTCAGGAGGTGGTCACCCCACAGCTAAAGAGTGTGCAGGCAGAGAGGAAATGAGTGACTGCTAGACAGAAGAGGAGGACCAGGCAGGTAGTGCAGGAGTCCCCAGAGTGCATCTCGCTCTCCAACCAGTATTCTGTTCCGAGTACTGGTGAGGGGGATGGTTCCTCTGGGAAGTGCAGCCAGAGACAAGTCCACAGCACCACGGGTGGCGCAGCTGCACAGGTGGGGAGGAAAAAGAGTGGAAGAGCTATAGCGGTAGGGGATTCGATAGTTAGGGGAGCAGATAGGCGTTTCTGCGGCCGTAGACGTGACTCCAGGATGGTATGTTGCCTCCCTGGTGCCAGGGTCAAGGATGTCACTGAGCGGCTGCAGGACACTGAGGGGAGAGGGTGAACAGCCAGAGGTTGTTGTCCATATCGGTACCAGCGACATAGGCAGAAAGAGGGATGAGGTCCTGCAGGCAGAGTTTAGGGAGCTAGGAAAGAGATTAAAAAGCAGGACCTCAACAGTCGTAATCTACGGATTACTCCCGGTGCCACGTGCTCGTGAGTACAGGGATAGGAGGATAGAACAGATGAATGCATGGCTGGAGAGATGGTGCAGGAGGGAGGGCTTTAGATTCCTGAGGCATTGGGATCGTTTCTGGGGAAGGTAGGACCTGTACAAGCCGGACGGGTTACACCTCAACAGAGCTGGGACCAATATTCTCGCGGGGAGGTTTGATAGTGCTGTTGGGGAGGGTTTAAACTCGCTTGGCAGGGGGATGGGCACCAACATATAGGAGTAGAAAAGAGGAAGAAAGTGCATAAAAGAGTGAGTGTGTTGGATAGTACTGAAGAAGAAAGTAGTACTAGAGGCAGAAGTAGTACCACATTAGATAGGAGCAGAGTAAGAAAGACTACGAAAAATTCAAAAATGGGTTTAGAATGCATGTGCGTAAATGCACAAAGTGTGGTGAATAAGGTTGGTGAGCTGCAAGCACAATTAACCGTTTGGCAATATGATGTTGTGGCAATAACGGAAACGTGGCTTAAAAACAGTGAGGACTGGGCACTTAATATTCAAGGGTACAAGGTGTTCAGAAAAGATAAGGAAGGAAAAAAGGGGGGTGGGGTGGTAGTGCTGATTAAGGAAGACATTGTAGTGTTGGAAAGGGAGGATGTTCTTGAGGGGACAAGGACAGAATCCATTTGGTTAGAGTTGAGGAGCAAAAAGGGTATGATCACGCTATTGGGGGTATTCTACAGGCCTCCAAATAGTGAGAGGGAGGTAGAGGATCAAATCTGCAGGGAAATTGCAGAGATATGCAAGAGCTACAGAGTGGTGATATTGGGGGACTTTAATTACCCAAATATCGATTGGGATAATGCTAGGGTAAAGGGAAAGGAGGGGGACGAATTTCTGAAATGTGTTCAGGAGAATTTCCTTGACCAGTATGTTCTTGGCCCAACTAGGAAGGAGGCATTGCTGGATCTGGTGCTGGGGAATGAGTTGAGCCAGGTCAGCCAAGTGTCTGTGGGAGAGCACTTGGGTACGAGTGATCATCGTATCATAAGATTTAGATTAGCAATGGAGATGAGCAAGGAACAATCTAGAGTGGAACTTTTAAACTGGTATAGGGCTAACTTCAATGGGATGCGAAAGGATCTAGCCAGGGTAAAATGGAACCAAAGACTAACAGGAAAATCTGTAACGGAACAATGAGTGATCTTCAAGGAAGAGATGTTCCAAGTACAGGCTAGGTACATTCCAACAAGAGGTAAGGGAACCAAAGCAAGGGTTGTTTGGATGACGAGGGAGATAGAGAAACATAGAAACATAGATAGGAGCAGGAGTAGGCCATTCGGCCCCTCGAGCCTGCTCCGCCATTCGATGAGATCATGGCTGATCATCCAAACTCAGTACCCTGTCCCTGCCTTCTCCCCATATCCCTTGATACCTTTAGCTTTAAGAAATATATCGAACTCATTCTTGAATATATTTAATGACTTGGCCTCAACTACCTTCTGCGGTAGAGAATTCCACAGGTTCACCACTCTGAGTGAAGAAATTCTTCCTCATTTCTGTCCTAAATGGCTTACCCCTTATCCTTAGATTATGACCCCTGGTTCTGGACTCTCCGACCATCGGGAACATTCTTCCTGCATCTAGTTTGTCCAGACCTGTCAGAATTTTATATGTTTCGATGAGATCCCCTCTCATTCTTCTATACTCCAGCGAGTATAAGCCCAATCTCTCCTCATATGTCATTCCTGCCATCCCAGGTATCAGCCTTGTGAATCTTCGCTGAACTCCTTCCATGGCAAGAACATCCTTCCTCAGATAAGGTGACCAAAACTGCACACAGTACTCAAGGTGTGGTCTCACCAAGGCCCTATACAACTGCAGCAGGACATCCCTGTTCCTATACTCAAACCCTTTCGCTATGAAGGCCAACATACCATTTGCCGCCTTCACCGCCTGCTGCACCTGCATGCTTACCTTCAGCGACTGGTGCACAAGGACACCCAGGTCTCGTTGCACTTCCCCTTCTCCCAATCTATTGCCATTCAGATAATAGTCTGCCTGTCTGTTTTTGACATCAAAGTGGATAACCTTGCATTTATCCACGTTGTATTGCATCTGCCACGCTTCTGCCCACTCACCCAACCTGTCCAAATCATCCTGGAGTTTCTCGGTATCCTCCTCGCAGCACACACTCCCACCCAGCTTTGTGTCATCTGCAAACTTGGAGATATTACATTTACTTCCCTTATCTAGATCATTAATGTATATTGTGAATAGCTGGGGTCCAAGGACCGATCCCTGCGGTACCCCACTAGTCACTGCCTGCCACTCGGAAAAAGACCCATTAATTCCTACTCTCTGCTTTCTGTCCGCCAACCAGTTCTCTATCCAAGTCAATACCTTGCCCCCAATCCCATGTGCCTTAACTTTACACGCTAATCTCTTATGCGGGACCTTATCGAAAGCCTTTTGAAAGTCCAAATACACCACATCTACTGGTTCTCCCTTATCTATTTTCCCAGTTACATCCTCAAAAAATTCCAGTAGATTAGTCAAGCACGATTTACTTTTTGTAAATCCATGTTGACTTTGTCCGATTCTGTCATTGTTTTTCAAGTGCTCAGCTATTACATCCTTTATAATGGACTCTAGCATTTTCCCCACTACCGATGTCAGGCTTACCGGTCTGTAATTGCCCGCTTTCTCTCTACCACCTTTTTGAATAGTGGGGTAACAATCCATGGGTACAGTTCCAGATTCCATCGAATGTTGGAAGATGATCAGCAATGCATCTACTATTCCTAGGGCCACTTCCTTAAGTACCCTATGATGTAGATTATCAGGTCCTGGGGATTTATCGGCCTTCAATTTCCCTAACACCATTTCCCTGCAAATACTGATTTCTTTCAGTTCCTCCCTTTCATCAGACTGTATGTTCTCCAACATCTCTGGGAGGTTATTTGTGTCCTCCTTTGTGAAGACAGAACCAAAATATGCATTTAATTGGTCTGCCATTTCTTTGTTCCCCATTATAACTTCCCCCGCTTCTGACTGCAAGGGACCTACACTTGATTTCACTAATCTTTTTCTCTTCACATATCTATAAAAGCTCTTAGTCAGTTATTTTCCCTGCAAGCTTACTTTCATATTCTATTTTCCCCTTCTTAATTAATCCCTTTGTCCTCCTTTGTTGAATCCTAAACCGCTCCCAATCCTCAGGGTTACCGCTTTTTCTGGCCAATTTATATGCCCTCTCCTTGGATCTTATGCTATCCCTAATTTCCCTTGTTAGCCACGGTTGAGTCACCCTTTTTGTTTTATTCTTATGCCACACTGGGATGAACAAATTCTGTAGTTCATCCATGCAGTCTTTGAATGTTTGCCATTGCCTATCCACCGTCAACCCCTTGAGTGACATTCCCCAATCAATCCTACCCAATTCGCGCCTCATACCATCGTAGTTTCCTTTATTTAAATTCAGGACCCTAGTCTCTGATTCTACTACTTCACTCTCCGTCCTAATGAAGAATTCGATCATATTATGATCACTCTGACCCAAGGGGCCTTGTACAACAAGATTGCTAATTAATCCTTTCTCGTTACATAATACCCAGTCTAAGATGGCCTGATCTCTGGTTGGTTCCTCGACATATTGTTCCAGAAAACCATCCCGTAAACATTCTAGGAATTCCTCCTCCACAGTATTTTTACTAATTTGGTTAGCCCAATCTATATGTAAATTAAAGTCACCCATGATGACTGCTGTGCCCTTACTGCATGATTCTCTAATTTCCCTTTTAATGCCGTCCCCAACCTCCGTATTACTGTTTGGAGGTCTATATACCACTCCCACTAACGTTTTCTGCCCCTTGTTATTTCTCAGTTCTACCCATACAGATTCCGCATCATCAGAGCTAATATCCTTCCTTTCAATTGTGTTAATCCCCTCTTTAACCAGCAATGCTACCCCACCTCCCTTTCTTTTTTGCCTATCTTTCCTAAATATTGAATACCCCTGGATGTTGAGTTCCCAGCCTTGGCCACCCTGGAGCCATGTTTCTGTAATCCCAATCAAATCGTATTCATTTACCTCTATTTGCGCAGCTAATTCATCCACCTTGTTCCGAATGCTCCTTGCATTAAGACACAAAGCCTTCAGGCTTGTTTTTTTAATGCTCTCAGACCTATATGAATTATTATTTACTGTGACCATGTTTGATTTAAACCGTTGATGAAACAAAAAAAGAGGGTGTATGATGCATGTCAGGTGAATTCATCAAGGGAGAACCAGACCAAATACGATAAGTTGAGAGGGGAAGTGAAGATGAAAATAAGATTGACAAAGAGAGAATATGAGAGGGAACCCAAAAGGGAACATAAAAGGGAACCCAAAAATCTTCTACCGGCATGTCAACAGTAAGCGGGTAGTAAGAGGCCTATTAGCGACATAGAAGGTGTTATATGCTTAGAGGTGCAGGGCAAGGCTAGAACACTCAATGAGTACTTTGTATCGGTAGTTACTAAGGAGGTGGCGGCTGACAAAATATCAGTAGCTGTGGAAGAGGTAGAAGCAATGAAAGGGTGAAAATTGATAGACCGGATGTACGAGAAACGCTGGGTATGCTTAGAGTGGACAAGTCGCCTGGCCCAGATGGCTTGCATCCCAGATTGCTAAGGGAATTGGGGGAGGAGATAGCGGAAGGGCTTGCCATAATTTTCCAATCTTCCCTAGATGCGGGGGAGGTGCCTGAGGATTGGAAAGTGACAAATGTGACACCATTGTTCAAGAAAGGGTGTAAGGACAATCCTAGTAACTACAAGCTGGTCAGTTTAGCATCAGTGGTGGGTAAAGTTTTCGAAACAATAATCAAGGAAAAAATTAAAGGGCACTTGGAGAGGTTTAAGCTAATTAAGGAGAGCCAACACGATTTGTAAAAGGTAGATCATGTTTGACTAATTAATTGAATTTTTTGATGAAGTAACAGGGAGGATCGATGAAGGGATGTTGTCTACATGGATTTTAGGAAGGTGTTTGACAAAGTACCACATAGAAGGCTGGTTAACAAAATTGAGGCTCACGGAATAGGTGGGTCTGTGGCAGCTTGGATAAGGAATTGGCTTAAGGACAGAAAACAGCGAGTTGTGGTAAATGGCTGTTTTTCAGACTGGAGGATGGTAGACAGTGTTGTTCCCCAAGGGTCAGTGCTGGGGCCACTGCTTTTTTTTGATGTATATAAATGACCTGGATATTGGAATACAAAGTAGAATTTCTAAATTTGCCGATGACCCCAAACTTGGGGGTGTGGCAAACAGTGAGGATGATACCAATCGACTGCAACAGGACATAGAAAGGCTAGCAGAATGGGCAGACAAGTGGCAGATGGAATTTAATACAGTGGCAGATGGAATTTAATACAGAGAAGTGTGAGGTGATGCATTTTGGCAGAAGGAACATGGAGAGGCAAAATACACTTAATGGCACAGTTTTAAAGAGTGTGCAGGGACAGAGGGACCTGGGAGTTAATGTGCATAGGTACCTGAAGGTGGCGGGACATATTGAGAGAGTGGTTAACAAAGCGTATGGGATCTTGGGCTTCATAAATAGAGGTATTGAGTACAAAAGTAGAGAAGTTATGCTGAACCTTTATAAAGCGCTGGTTAGGCCACAATTGGAGTATTGCATCCAGTTCTGGTCACCACACTTTAGGAAGGATGTGAAGGCCCTTGAGAGGGTGCAGAGGAGATTTACCAGAATGGTTCCGGGGATGGGGGATCTTGGCTAAAAGGACAGGTTGGAGAAGCTGGATTTGTTTTCGTTAGAGCAAAGGAGGTTGAGGGGTGATTTGATAGAGGTGTACAAGATTATGACGGGTTTGGATAGGCTAGACGGGGAAAGGCTGTTCCCACTTGTTGATGGTACAAGGACTAGGGGACACAGATTTAAGGTTTTGGGCAAGAGATATAGGGGGATGTGAGAAAAAACTTTTTTACGCAGCAAGTGGTGAGGACCTGGAACTCGCTGCCGACAGAAGTGGTGGAAGCGGAAACGCTCAAGGTTTTCAAGGGGAGACTAGATAGGCACTTGAGGGAAATAAACTTGCAGGGCTACGGGGATAGAGTGGGGGAATGGGACTGACTGGATTGCTCTACAGAGAGCCGGCGTGGACTCGATGGGCTGAATGGCCTCCTTCTGTGCCGTTATGACTCTATAACACTAACCTAGATTTCCTGTTGTTGTTCCCGCGGTTGTGTTTTATTCGTAGGGGAAGGGATTTTCGGGCGAACTTTCACTTTTAATTCTGTGGCAACTATGGTTCCGTTTACGTATTCTGATACATGATAAGTAACACACATTTCGTGGCATAGTTCTCCCTCCTTTTCATCCAGCATCCATTGATAAGGGGGGTAATTTTCTGCACCGTACACGAACGCAGGAGAAAGGCTGTAAACCGGGAATTCGGACAATTTTTCAGTGGGCCTGGTCGAGGGTTTACGCATCCATATAAACCCTCATACTCTTGGCACCATCGTGGCCAACATAACATGGTTTCTCCATTGTCTTCCGATTGAGTTGGGCTCCCATTATGTGTCCAAGGATCCCCTATCTGGTGATAACTAGTATTGTCACCCACCTTTGCCTGAATGAACCATACACGTGGCTGATTCATAGTCCCACTCTTACACTTTATACATATTCCCCTCCCTTCTTGGACCGTGTATGTGGTTACCCGTACTATTCCTGAACAACTTGTGTCGCACGTACCCTTGATGGATCAGAGGCTAACCTCCCGAGCGATACCTAGGGGCGGAGTTACAGGGGCAATGGTAATCTGACTGTCATAACTTGAATTGCTGGATGCTTCCCCTTGTGTTGCTGCTGCCCTTTCGAGATCCACCAGTCCTGGTCCCACTTCTACCTGAACCAACTAAAGCTTCCCATGCAGTCATGGGCACATCTGCCCTACCGCACGCTTCATCTTGCCCCCCTCCTAGTTTTCATTTAAATGCAGCCTCTGCAAGCATGGGGTCACCTTCCATACTTCTGGTGAGCTGTGCTATCCAATGGCCTGTATGATAAGTCGTGAATTTCTCCAGCTCAAAATTAACTCCGTGGGACTGTCCTTGCATGGTTCCCTTACTACTTTTCTGAATTCAGCCAGTGCATCTCCAGCAAGAGCTTCTCTTTCCATCCCTGTACCGTCCCCTCCCAGGCTCCTCCAAGGATCTATACTTGACTCCCTCCTCTTCCTTATCTGTATGCTACCCATCGTTATCATCCTTGGCATGGGGTCAGCTTTCAAATGTGTGCTGACGACACCTAGCTCCACTTCGCCACCACTTCTCAACTGCCTCCATGTTGTCCAGCATCAAGACTTAGATGAGTTACAACTTCCTCCAGCTCAACGCAGGGAAGAATTAAGCTGTCGTTTTCTGTCATAAACTCTGCTTCCTTGCTGCTGGCTCCATCTTCCTCCACGGCCATACTCTCAGCTGAATCAGAACGTGCACTAACTTGGTATCCTGTTTGACCCTCAGCCAAGCTTTAAAGAAAGAGAAAGAACGAACTTGCATTTATATAGCGCCATGACCTCAGGACATCCCAAAGCGCTTTACAGTCACTGACATACTTTCGAGGTGTTGTCACTGTTGTAATGTAGGAAATGTGGCAGCCAATTTGCGCACAGCAAGCTCCCACAAACAGCAATGTGATAATGACCAGATCATCTGGTTTTTAGTGATGTTGGTTGAGGACTAAATTTTGTAGTTCCTCTAACTACAGTCTTCTATGCATGCTCTCCCATTCACCCCACCTTTTCATGGCAGAGCCTTTAGCCACGTTTGTCATAATCTCTGGAACTTCCTCTTCAGAGCTGTCTGTGCCTCCACTGCTTAAAAACCTTCTCAAAACCCATCTCTAACTACGCTTTTGGTCACTCCTCCTAATCTTTCACTATCTGGCTCGGCCTGAGTTTTCCCTAACCCTATTTTTGGGAATTTCTTTACATTAAAGCCACAATATAAATGGAAGTTGTTGTTGCACTCACTGACACCCCCATTAGCTCCCCACCCTCCAACACATTGACTTAAAATTCAATGTGCTTATTTTCAAATCACACCATACCCTTGCTCCTCCATAACTCTGCAATCCAACCCCACAATATCCTAACCCTGAATATCTGAACTGCTGTAATGTCATAGACCCCTAAGTGCAGTATGGAGAGAAGGCCATGCAAAGAGAGGAAGCTGAAGGGTCAAAACTTGCTGACAGCACGAGCAGCTGGTGGGGCCTTGCACGCAGCGGACAGCTTCCCAGAAATTCGCAGTGCACTATCTGCAATTTAAATCAGTTGATACAAAATCATAAAGTAAGACTTGCATTTATATGGTGCCTTTCATGACCACTGGACGTCCCAAAGTGCTTCACAGCCAATGAGGTACTTTTGAAGTGTAGTCACTGTTGTAATGTAGGAAACGCGACAGCCAATTTGTGCACAGCAAGCTCCCACAAACAGCAATGTCATAATGACTAGATAATCTGTTTTAGTGATGTTGATTGAGGGATAAATATTGGCCAGGACACCGGCAATAACTCCCCAACTCCTCTTCGAAATAGTGTCATAGGATCTTTTACGTCCACCTGAGAGAGCAGACAGGGCCTCGGTTTAACGTCTTATCCAAAAGACGGCACCTCCAACAGTGCAGCACTCCCTCAGCACTGCACTGGAGTGTCAGCCTAGATTTTTGTGCTCAAGTCCCTGGAGTGGGACTTGAACCCACAACCTTCTGACTGTGGATTAACTACCAGGGCTGTGCAGTCGTAATTTTCTGATTGCATACTACCGGGACGGAAGATCAGGAGCTGCACATCTTCGATTTCTCGATGTGCACTCCAGGCCAGTGATGTTCTGCACCAGGAGCTGCAATCAGATCATTTGCCCTGAAGCTTTTGGGAATGCTTTTTTTGTTGTCACCAGAGTCCAATCAGCATATTTAAAAAAGGACCCCACTGTCTTCTGGTGGATGTCCTGCTAAAGGGATTAGGTTTAATATCAGGACCCGCGGGAGGACAGCAGGATTAACTACCGTCGGGTGTGGGGTTAAAGTTCCCACCACGTCTTTCCCTTTTTACAATCTGATTTTTCTCCTTGCTTCTCAACCTGCTTCTCACAACCCCCAATCATATTTTCGGCTACTGATATCCATTTTATCCTTTTGAGTGTTTCCATAGAAGCAGAGATTTTTGTGATCTGCAAAAAGTTTGCCTTCTACTTTATAGCTTTTGTGAGAGTTCTCTGCTCCTCCACACCTCAAGACAGCACAATATTGAGGGACCGCTGTCACTTGGTGAGTGTCCAACTCTTCAAATGGGAGCAAAACACACAGTTATTATTACACAATTTAATTATTATACCTGCATTTTTTTTCCTGCGCCACCAAAAAGAGAGTGATCAGGTAACAAAAGCAGAGCTGTTAATTGATATTTAAGATGTATATTCAATATTTGGACCTTTAAACATACTGCTGCCAAGTGTGTCAGGAAATTGGAGATTCCACTGACATTCCCAGCAGTCCCCGTGCACTCAGTGGGGGTCATTTTGAATTAGGGTTGCCAACTCTGGTTGGAGGCATTTTTGGAGCTTTGATCACGTGAGATCCTGACCATGTGACTGCTGATCATGTGACATCAGATCACATGACTTCTACAAATGTTATTGCATTTACCTTGTAGAGGTTGGAGCCCCTGTAGTTATATATTTTTGCTCGTGATTTTGTGCCTGCAGCTGTTGTGTGAAAAGTTCTGAGAACCAGGAATCCAACCATGAGCAAGTGAATAGGGGAAACCAAGGGTGGGGGAAGAGGGGAATCCGAGGGTGGGGAAGAGGGAAAACTGAACATGGAGGAAGAGTCGAAACCAAGGTCGGGGAAGAGGGAAGACCAAAGGTGGGGGAGCGAGAGGTGGAAGGAACTTTGATTTCACCAGTAACTCACTGAAATTGCACTGATAGCTAATAGTAATACTGGTAACATTCAGACTCTCCTCATAACCAACAGTAATACAATAACTCACTGTAATAGGTGTAACACTCCAATATCCTACCTGTAACTAGTAGTAATCCAATAACCTGCTGATATTTACCCTGAAACCATAGCCAGAAATGCCCTGCACTGCAGTGTGTGTGATCAGGCTCCCCAGTCGGCCACTTTCTACAGGCCCATCTCTCTCCCCATCTCCTTGGACTCTGGTTCCATGTGAAGATGACAACTCTGAACTGGGAACCTCAATCAGAGCTGATCTGTACTTGGAATTCACACATCAAAACCGGCCAGTGCAGACCGACCTGAACCAAACCGAGAGATCGCACATAGGACAGCGGGCTCAGTTTGGGGCACTTCTCACAATGCACACTGTCCTAAACTCAGCTGAGCACCAAGATTTCTAAACCACCCCCTGGGCTTGCACTCAATAAAGCAGAGTTTTCATAGAATGAGGGAAATTACAGCTCAAGAGGAGGCCATTCGTCCCCCAGTGCTGACGCTCTCTCCTGTAACCCAATTCCTCCTGATCCTTTTCTGCTCCTCTTTTTCAAATAATTACCCCATACCGTTTATATAAAGTTTTTGGGGGGGGAAATTGAGTCACGCCCCTTTTGGGGCACTAACTTTGCCGGGGCGCTACTTTTAGCGCCCCGAAAAAATTATCACCCCCACCGCCGAAATTGAGTGGTAGGTGCCCCAAGAGGGAAGCGTCCTGCCTCCCTCTTGGGGCGCTGCGAGGGAATATCACGGCGCCACGTCATGCCGCGGTACTGCAGGCCTTCCTCCCCTTCTTAAAGGGGAGGGGACTTGTGCAGTGCGACCCGGGGTCCAGCTGGGCCACCAGGGATCGGAGCGCCGGCAAAAGAGGGGGCTGGGTCAGGAGGCCGGGGATGGCAGAGGGGGCAGGTGCTGGCAGGCGGCCAGCAACAAAAATGGCCGCCCGGCACCTCGCCTTTAATTAGCGCTGCCCCGGCCGCAGGTAAGCCCCCCCTGACCCCATCGGACATAGCGTCCGGCGGTAAGTCGGGGCGCTACCGAAGATCGCGAGCGGGACGCCGTGCACGGCGATGACGCTACCGGTTACCGCTGCCACGAACCTCCCGCTGAATTTCACGGAAGGCGCTGGTGGCGCCGCGCCTGGGCGTTTGTTGCTTTGCGCAACGTTATCGCCCTATGAGGGCGCTAACGGGTGGCGCAAAACAACCAAATTTTTCCCCCTTAGTCTCTTCCTTAATAGCTACATGCAGTGAAGGCTCCCACGGTCTAGTAGCCGTCATTTCAAGAGCTTGCTCCTCCTTTCCCCCTGTTTCCTCCAGTGAGAATCCTTGATTCCCATTCCCTGGTTCCCCATTCGTCCACAAGTGGAAACAATCTTTCACTATTTACCCACAGTAAGGTCTCCAGGTTTCACTGGCTCCCCCTCCATTCCCCAGACCCCATTTCCCAGGCTCCATCTCTCTCCCCGAGCCCTTATTCCTAAGTCTCCAGCTCTCCCCGAGCCCTCATTCCCGTTTCCAGCTCTCCCCGAGCCCCCATTCCTCAGTCTCCAACTCTCCCCGAGCCCCCATTCCTCAGTCTCCAACTCTCCCCGAGCCCCCATTCCTCAGTCTCCAACTCTCCCCGAGCCCTCATTCCTCAGTCTCCAACTCTCCCCGAGCCCTCATTCCTCAGTCTCCAGCTCTCCCCGAGCCCTCATTCCCGTCTCCAACTCTCCCCGAGCCCCCATTCCTCAGTCTCCAACTGTCCCCGAGCCCTTATTCCCGTCTCCAACTCTCCCCGAGCCCTCATTCCTCAGTCTCCAACTCTCCCCGAGCCCTCATTCCTCAGTCTCCAACTCTCCCCGAGCCCTCATTCCCGTCTCCAACTCTCCCCGAGCCCCCATTCCTCAGACTCCAACTCTCCCGAGCCCCCATTCCTCAGTCTCCAACTCTCCCCGAGCACTCATTCCTCAGTCTTGGGCTGTTCCCGAGACCCCAGGCTCCTCTCCGAGCCGGAATTCCCCATCTCTCTCTCCAACCACTCTCGAGTCCCCAGATTGCTGCAACCCCCACCACCACCCCCCGCGATTGCCCACACTCCGGTTGCCGAGGCGGGCTGCGGGAGACCTCTGCCGCAGTCTGTTCTCCGATCCACAGCACCTCCACCACACTGAAGGGATCTGACGGTCCTGGCAGTCATTTCAAATTAATCCCTCACCTTGGAAAAACCATCGCAAAACGTCTACACTATATTGTTAATCAAATCATTTATTCAATGTGCTAACCAGGCAGTTGTATCGTTAGCTTGGTAAAAAGACATGCAGTTAAATCTAGTTAATAATCAATAAGGCAGTTTGAATATGCTTTCAGCTCTGTAGTGTAATATAAGATGCCACACGCGCCTTTTTCGATCGTAAACCGGGCACACTCCGTCGTGCTAGCCCTTCCACAACCCAAGAGCCTGGGAGGGTGTCTTGATCGCCTTTATTGGGTTGAGTCCATGGAAACTTGAGAGAAAGGGGATACCTTCAAGGAGTTCCGTGACTTTCATCCATAGCTGATCCAACGTGGATCCACTTTGTTGAGCCCAGACCTCCGGTGCTTTACGCAGCACCACGCAAAATGGATCTGTCACTGTGACGTTACTCAGCACTCTGCCCCAGCATGTGGATTTCCCCTGGATGACATCTCTCTCCGGTACAGCATTATTGTCACCAAGTGGGGGGGGGGGGGGGGGCATCGGGGGGTCAGGTTGGTTTACCTGGGAATAGGACGTTATTGCATCGCCACCACCGCCAAACAGATGTTCAGTACAGGGAACCCAACCTTTATGAGAAAATCATGTGATCAGATGTCATGTGATTGGGCATCACATAGTCAGGTGTCATGTGATCAGAATGATCAAACCTCCAGGCATGCCCCCAACCAGAGTTGGCAACCGTATCCTGACTGTGCTCTGTGCCCTCCATACGAGCTCCTGACTGTGCTCTCTGCCGTCCATACTAGCTCCTGACTGTACTCTGGGCCCTGCATACCAGCTCCTGACTGTGCTCTGGGCCCTCCATACTAGCTCCTGACTGTGCTCTGGGCCCTCCATACTAGCTCCTGACTGTGCTCTGTGCCCTCCATACTAGCTCCTGACTGCTCTGGGCCCTCCATACTAGCTCCTGACTATGCTCTGGGCCCTCCATACCAGCTCCTGACTGTGCTCAGGGCCCTCCATACCAGCTCCTGACTGTGCTCTGGGCCCTCTACACTAGCTCCTGACTGTGCTCTGGGCCCTCTACACTAGCTCCTGACTGTGCTCTGTGCCCTCCATACTAGCTCCTGACTGCTCTGGGCCCTCCATACTAGCTCCTGACTATGCTCAGGGCCCTCCATACCAGCTCCTGACTGTGCTCAGGGCCCTCCATACCAGCTCCTGACTGTGCTCTGGGCCCTCCATACCAGCTCCTGACTGTGCTCTGGGCCCTCTACACTAGCTCCTGACTGTGCTCTGGGCCCTCTACACTAGCTCCTGACTGTGATCTGGGCCCTCCACACTAGCTCCTGACTGTGCTCTGGGCCCTCCACACTAGCTCCTGACTGTGCTCTGGGCCCTCTACACTAGCTCCTGACTGCTCTGGGCCCTCTACACTAGCTCCTGACTGCTCTGGGCCCTCTACACTAGCTCCTGACTGTGCTCTGGGCCCTCCACACTAGCTCTTGACTGTGCTCTGCGCCCTCCGTACTAGCTCTTGACTGTGCTCTGGGCCTTCCATACTCGCTCCAGACTGTGCTCTGGGCCCTCCGTACTAGCTCTTGACTGTGCTCTGGGCCTTCCATACTCGCTCCTGACTGTGCTCTGGGCCCTCCATACTAGCTCCTGACTGTGCTCTGGGCCCTCCATACTAGCTCCTGACTGTGCTCTGGGCCCTCCATACTAGCTCCTGACTGTGCTCTGGGCCCTCCATACTCGCTCCTGACTGTGCTCTGGGCCCTCCATACTAGCTCCTGACTGTGCTCTGGACCCTCCATACTAGCTCCTGACTGTGCTCTGGTCCCTCCATACTAGCTCCTGACTGTGCTCTTGGCTCTCTACACTAGCTCCTGACTGTGCTCTGGGCCCTCCATACTAGCTCCTGACTGTGCTCTGGGCCCTCCTGTAAGGGGGTTTCACGTGGCTTTGTGCTTAGCCTGGGTGCTAGTGCGGGGTTAGGCCTTGTTGCCTGTTCTGGTCTCCAGCCAGCCTGGTAACACTAGACACCTGTGAGTGGTTCGACCCACTCGCCCTTACGGTTCTGACACTGGACTTAGGTGCGAGAGCAATAATGCAGAGAAAACTCAGGTAGACCCGGTTGAATAGTGCGAAATGGAAAATCTTTATTGCATATTATTCAAGATTACGAAATACATGTCATAAGCACAGATTAATGACAGTACAAACTTACATACATTTATGCAACTAGGTTTAGGGAAACGAGGAGCGCACGACACATCGTAAAAGGGGACACACATTATAATTATCCTTAAAACATAAACCCTCCCCTATCAATGCCTGTCCTAATCTAGATCTGTAGGATCGAGACTCATGCTCACCACTCGTGATAACTCGGAGAATTCCGAACCTCTGCTCGGATGTTTTCACCGCAGCACCTGACTATCCACGTGTTGATCAGGGGTCTCTGTACCCAACTTGTTTACTCGCTTCTGCTCCGGCTAGCAGGCTGGATCGTCTGCTGTCATGAAGATCTGTGTTGACCTTGGACTCCAGATACAGTTCAAAGAAGAGTCTTACTGTGCCCGACACCAGTTGTCGGTAGAACTCGAAGAATAGTCTTCTCGGGCCAGTTGTGGAGTAGCCGATAGAATTCGAAAATGGTCCTTATATTTTGAGGCGCGGTCGGGGCTTACTGACCGCGGCGACACGTGTAGTCTTCTTCTCTTCTCATCTCATCTCATCTCATCTCCTCCCGGGCCTTCGGATCCGACACCGTTTACCGACTCCTAGGGATGGTGCGCCCGCTTATCGGCCTTTGCAGTCCAGCTCTCCACAGATCTTCGCGGCAAGCCACGAGGTTGACTCCCGGAAAATCAGCGGATCAGAGAATGAGAGTCCAGAGCTCCAGTCGGTAGTAAAGAATAAGAGCACGATGAACAGCCAGAGGATAAGAGAAAGATGGACGTTTGGACACTACAGTTTATAGTACTGTAATTCCTTATCTCCCGCCCAATCTTTAATGTTCATCTTTTGTCATGTTTTGGCGCTCAAACTTCTTGTATGGGGTGGTACTTGTCGTTAATGGGTTACGGTGATACTTGTAACTGTCTGAGTACCCGTTAATATTTTTCCCATTGTGGAACCGGCTAGTAGTCTCCCTGGAGGGGTTTTGGGGGCTTCCAAATGCTTGCTGTGAGTACCCGTGAACGGCTCTCTCATCGTAGAGCCGTGGGGATTTTGCATATCAATGTCTTTGGATGGGTCCTTGATCGCCCAGTACAATAGCCCTCGTTTGTACCTGGAAGACCGATTCCAGTATTTATGTTTAAAATGCAAACCCATCGCGTCTTGTCATTATCTCAAATGTGCTGAGTCCTGTCCGATCTCGCTGAAATGTTTATTGAAACGCCATCTTGTCTGCCTACTGAAAGTCTAGAACCTTCTGCCACGAGGCGTGGCGGCCATTTTACAGGCTGCTTGTGTCCTTTTTGAAACATGACAGCTTTTTGAAACATGACAGCATTTTGCTGAAATAAAGCTGTTTATACGAACTTTATGTTTCCTTATTATTATAAAATCGCGATAATTTTGCGAATTCTACAGTCCCTCCTGTTGATGCGAATAACTCCGCTTATCGTATCAAAAACATTGTGGTGAGCAATATTATCTCGATTCTCCATATCTAAAAATTCCCATAACTTAAAACTATCTAGGGTCTCCGTGTCGTCCTTATTTCCCAGGAAAATTACATTCTTATAACACCGTAGGCAGCATTTGCCTTTAACTTACACCGCGTGTATTTCCTTCCAGGTGTAACCAGGCCGATGCCTCTCGCACCACCTGCATATGCATATTTTTTATTCAAGGAAAAAGAAAACAAAAACAACCAAACAAACCAAACAATCATATTCAACAACACCAAATCAAAATAATCAAAAAACAACTCTTAAACATGTAGAGTTCCAAACTTAATTACAGTTTCTGAGAAAAATCACGATCAATGACAACAATTCCGAGGCGCACGTGCAAAAACTGGAGTGACGCCATTTTGGCCGTTTACGCGGTGCTTTCTTCGTGCACGCGCACGTAACGCTCTCGCCACTCTCCCGTGTTTTCGTTCTTGGTGAGGCGTTTGCCTCTCTTACAATGCACGACCAATAAGTATATCGCAATAAACACTTGGCATACAACTAAAATGTGGGAGGCTATTCTAATCCAGGAAGGCACTTCAATGTTGGTGAACAGGTCCCACCACGGTGGGATTACTATGTCTAGAATTTCTGTCCCTATCTCGACAGTCTTTTGTTCTAGGGTGTAAAAATGTTTCTGCGAAACCGCAACGGCTTTCAAAAGCTTGGTGAGGTGTTCAGGGAGAGGGGGAATGAGGTATCCGAAATGCGCGACGAATCGCTGCAAGTCGGTAAAATTCTCTTTTACTGTTAGATGAACAGTGGATGGTTCAGGGATCGGGACAATTCGCTGCTGTGCCACTTGAACTTCAGCCCTGGGTTTAAAACAGAAACTGCTGTCACTCACCGGACACCGGCTGCGGTTTCCATGCTGGTAGTGTTGCGCTGCAGTGGTAACGCAATATGTTCCACCCCCTATGTATGCCACCTGCGGAGGCACATGATCTTGTGCCATTGCCTCCATGGTGCAATTCATGGGCTTGGCGCCAGCCGTTCTGAACCCGCACTGTGGTGATAAAAAGGCATTCAAGTGCTGGGGACACAGGATTATGTGTGCTCCCCTGCCACGACAACCAGAGAGATCTGTACCTGTCATCGTTTGCTCCCAGCGGATGACGTAAGGTGGAACCGCTGCATAGCGAATGTGGGCTCCCCCCTGAATGACACCAATGTTCTCTACCCGATATACCGGGGCGGGCTTTGCTGTGTCGCCCAAAACCGGCATACGTAAAACTACCCCCACAATGGTGTGGTTTGATCGTCCGCAGTCCACGGGGACTGGGTATGCTTCTGAAGCTAGCCTGAGCTGGCACGGGCTTAATGCGTTCTGAAAAGGGTGGAGCGCCTGCAGGTGTTTGTTACTTATCCAGGACGGGACCAAACCTTGTTTTAAATCCTCCAAATTACTGCGGCCCTCGCCCAGTAACCACGCCCCGTAAAGCACGCACACCTCGTTCTGCGCAGCCTGATCGGACGCATTCCGATCTTCCCTGATCAGGGCATTCACTGTATCTGCATGTTTCTCCAGCTCAGCTATAATTTCTTTTAAATGGAGAGTCATGGGCTGGTCCTCATGTAACCCAGACCCAACCACCTTATTTTCGTCTGTAAGAATATTCTTTAATTGTGTTTTCAAACCATTAATCTGGGTCTGCAGCTCCACGCTGTGTAGAGCGTTGACCACAGATGTACCTGTATTGAAAGCAGTGAACATGTCGTTCACAACACCCCTTCTTTGTCTCCCCACCTGACCCAAAACTTCATGTGGTGCGGTGTACAAACTTGTTTTATCAATTTCCGCGAAATCGAACTCATAAAATTGCCTAAACATCTTGGTCAACAGGACCTGATATAACTGTTCCGTCTCTTTGGGGCACCACTCCGGCAACCGCACCTCGGTGAGGTTTAAAATCACTGAGGCCACCGCATAATGTACCCCCTGAAATAGTAGCTGGTCTGTAGGGACCAGTACCAAACCATTCCTGGGTCCCTTACCGGTTTCAGGGCACCCTTCTTCCTTAGCTAGAACCACCGGAATTGTGGGCGGGGCCTTGCGTGGGCGCGTAATGAGTTCAGTGGCGTTTACCGGGATCGGAGAGTATGGGGCCCCGCACCCCCTGGTGCTTACATGCCACCTCATCCCCTGCCCGTTATCCTGCCACTGATTCACGAAAAATATGGATATGCCTTTGGGGCAAACGTGCTTTGACCCCCACATACATACATAGATTCCCTCATCCGGTTCCCACCATTTGTCCCAACAGACTCTCAATTGTCCGTTAGTCCCCGTAATTGTCCGATGGGTAGTATCCTCATATTCCTGCTCAGCTTTCGTAGCCACCACCATCGGCTCAATGGGACCTTCCCATTGCATGTCAAACAAATCCTTTTGCCGACGGTGACGCTGATTCTGGGTGCAATGATCCTCACTCTGGGGCACAGTAAAGAAGTCTCTTTGTAGGCAAATCCCGATGCACTGGAGTATTCCGTCGAATTCGTTCCCAGCCATCCCGGCCACCTTCCCTTGTGGAAATAAGTGGCGGTCTCCTCAGCCTTTCGCTTCCCGGTCCCATCCGTCGCGATGGGGGCCGTGTCCCCGGAGCAACCAAACACCACGACATCCTTGCTGCGGCCTCGATAGGCCAATCCACATCCAAATGCCGCGAGCACTACCAGAATCCGTTCCATCCTTCCTTGGTTCCTGTGATCAGATAGAATGAGGTAGCCAGCCTCCCAAGAGTCTCTGGCTTTTGTGAAGGGTGAGCGGGTCCCCTGACCTCGCCTCACGTAAGAAGACATGTGCGCTGGATAGATCTTTTAGCTAAACCTAATCTTAAACTCCCATCATTTATCTTTTACTTATTAAAATTTTAACTATCAAACTTCAAACTTAAAACTTATAAACTATAAAACTTATAACTTATCTTATAAAACTGTACAGCGCCGCCCATTCCCAGAGCAGCCTACTCAAATTCTGCGGTTGCTGCCACAGGCTTCTCCCAACGGTGGGAGGGCGCTGACCCCTCCTTTTGATCTGCCGCAGCCTGTGGCTGCTGCGCTGGGACTGGGATCTCCCTGGGCTGTTTTAGCCTTGACCCTACGCCTTGGGACACTCTGGGGACTTACCCACATCTTTCTGGGCTGGGGTTTCCGACTTGACCTACGGGGAACTACCGGGGGCAGGACCGACGGACCGGGTTTCGAGACTTCCACCGTGGCGACCTGTGGTCCCACCACAGTCGCTGGCTCCGCCCCCCCCTGACTCCGCCTCCCTGAACTCGGGATCTGCAGCCTCTGGCACTGCCCTACTTGGCCCAGTAGGCGGCCCTTTACTCGCAGTCCCTACCTCCCTCGAGGGCAAGACTTCCAAGGCGGACGGATTGGGTTCTGAGGCTTCCATTGCCACGTCCTGTGGTCCCACCACAGCCACTGGCCCCGCCTCCCCTAACTCCGCCCCCCTGATTTCGGGACCTGCAGCTTCTGTCTCCACCCTGTGTGGATCTCCATCTGCAGTCCCTATCTTCCCTTTACCTGAATCGGGCCCTTTCGTCCTCCGATTCCAGCTCCTCTTCGCTTGTGTCACTATCTTGGTCGAGCTCCTCGAACTCTTCCTCATCTGACTCCCAACCCCAATAAAGGATCCTACATTTTGCTAGGATGTCCTCTCCCCTGATGCAGGCTGCTTTGCCTGCCTGTGTGCCCTGTGGCCCTACCCGGGGCTGCGAGTCCCCACTCGCAGGTTTGGCCCCTGTGGTAGGCCCTTGTGCACCCGGCTTATACAGTTTGCACTGATTTACGTGGAACCACTTAGTGCGCCGAGGTACTTTTACGGCGTATACCATGGGACTCGCCTTATCTACAATGCTGTAGGGTCCCATATACAGTGGTTCCAGACTCCCTACTCTGGCATAGTTTCTGACCATGACCTGGTCTCCTACTTCCCACTCCTGCTTCTTGCGGTGTTCCAGCAACAGGCGATTGCCCTGATGCTGTCTTCCCATGTTCCCAGCCGCCTGCTCATAAACCTGCTTCAGGCGCTCCAAGAGGGTCTGGACGAACTTGTCCCTGCTTACCTCTTGGAGCTGACCCTCAGTGAGCACCGGCGCTAGTACATGGGTGGGGGTTCGCATGATCCTTCCAGTCATCACCTCGTGCGGGGAATACCCCGTACCTTTCGACTGACTGGCCCGGATCCCCATGAGGACTAGAGGCAGAACCTCCGCCCATTTTTGGGGCGAGTTCATAGTCTCTTTCCTCAATTTCTCCTTCAGGGTCCGGTTCATGCGTTCAACAATCCCGGATGACTGGGGATTGTGCGCTACGTGCCACTTCCCTTCAATGCCCAAAAGCATGAGGGTGTTCTGCATCACCTGGCCGGTGAAATGACTCCCTTGGTCTGACTCCACGAAATGGGGGAGTCCCCACCGCGAGAACACTTCCCGGACCAAGATTTTTGCAGTACCCAGCGCCGTAACTGTTCTACAGGGGAAGGCTTCCACCCATTTGGAAAACACATCCACCAAGACGAGGCAGTATTTGTAGCCTCCCTGGGTGGTGGGCAGGGGCCCTATATAGTCGATCTGTATCGACTGCCATGGTCCCTCCACCCTCCTGATGTGCCCCATGGGCACTTTCCTTTTCTGGGGGTCTGGGTTGTTTGCAGCGCACACGAGACAGCTAGCACAGAACTCGCGGACCTGCTCCCTGAGTCCCGGCCACCATCCCGCCTACTCTACCCGTTGCCAGGTAACCTCGGGCCCGGGGTGCCCTGCCCCCGGCCCCTCATGAGCCAACTGGAGGAATTCCCTCCTGTGCTGCTGCGGCACAACCCACTGCTCCTCGCAGAACAGCATGCCTTCCTTAAGGGAGAGGGTTGCCATACTGTACGGACCCTCTACCTGCTTGCCCTCAGCAATGGTTCTGAGAACTGCTTTTAGGGCGGGATCCTGGTTCTGGACGGTCTTAAGGTCTAGGGGCAATGCTACCCTGGTGTTCCCGGGATTCCCGTCCCTGCCTTGGATCGCTGCCACGGGTCTGGGCCCATAGGGGTCCCAGAAAATGCCGTTGCGGGCACCCTCCCTGGCGAGCGCATCCGCCTGCTGGTTGCCCTCCCCACGGGGCTCTGTGGAGGAGTGAGCCTTCACCTTATGGATGAAAATCTCCCCTTCCTCCCCTACTGCTGCTAGGATCTTCTCCAGCAAGGGCTTCACCGTTAAAGGTCGCCCGTCCGCGGAGGTGTATCCACGGCGGGACCAAATGGCCAGGTATTCCGTACACGAATTGCATGTGAACATACTGTCCGAGCAAATCGTCTATGGGGTTGGGAAAGTTTCTGGGTGGGTAACGATGTACGCCACCGCAGACAGCTCAGCCTGCTGCGCGCTCATGGTGCTGGGGAGCTTAATCGCCAGGGCAAAGTTTGCCGCAGGGTCATAAACTCCACACCCTGTGAGTCGTTCGCCAGCGGATACTGTGCTGGACCCATCAACATAAATTTCGCGCCCTGTGGGATGTATCCCGGCCCGTAAACCTATGTTGACTTCCCACACCCCCTCCACCGAACACTGGTGGGCTGTACCGGGGTATACCAAATTGGCCGCAAGCCTGGGCTCGCAAAGACCTTTAACCCTAAGATCCATCTGGGAAAGGAGAAGGGTCCAGCGCGCAATTCGAGCGCTGCTTACGGTCCCATCCTTAATCCTCCCATCTAGAAGCATCTTAGTTGGTGTGTGATGGGTGAGGAGAGTGATGGGAGAGAGCCCTGTGAAGATCGCTGATCTTTTCACAGCCCAATGCGTGGCTAAAAGATGCCTTTCGCAATTGGAGAAACTCCTCTCCACATCGGTCAACACCCTGGACAAATAGACAACCGGCCTCAGCTTGCCGTGGCGCTCTTGGAGCAGCACAGCGCTCAAGCTGTCTCCGCTGGCAGCTACCTCCAGGAAAAATTCCTTCCCCCCATCTATGGCCCCTAAAGCTGGCGCGGTCTGCAAATCCCTTTTTAACTTCTCGAAGGCTGCCTGGCAGCCCTCGTCCCAAGACCACTCCACTCCCTTATGGAGGAGTCGGAGCAGCGGCGCCGCTGTGGCCGCATAGTCTTCGATAAAATCTCTGCAGTAACCGGTCAGTCCCAAAAAGGACCTCACACCCCTTATGGTGTTGGGAATCGGTAACTCCTGCACCGACTCCCTCCTAGCCTTATCTATGGCTCTTTCCCCAGCGCGAATGGTCAGCCCCAGGAATTTTACTTCCTGCTGACCGATACGTGCTTTCTTAGGGTTTACTTTAAAACCCTTTCTCGCTAGCAGCTCCAATAACTCGGCCAGTAGTGGTCCATGCTCCTCCCTTGAATCCGTAAATAGGAGCAAATCATCCACGTACTGCACTATCTGATTGGGCTGACTAAACTCCTTTAAACTTCCTGCCATACACTAATGGAAAATACTGGGGCTGTTGTGGAAACCCTGTGGCAGACAGCTCCATGTGTACTGTTGTCCTTTGAAAGTAAAGGCAAACTTGTACTGGTCCTCTCGCCGCAGCGGGATGGACCAAAAACCGTTCGAGATATCCAGCACCGTGAACGTGGTCGCGGACGCTGGGATGCTCCCTATTAGGTCAGCAACTGCTGCTACCGTGGGCGCGCAGGCGGGGATGTTACTGTTAAGGACTCTGTAGTCCACCGTGGCCCTCCACGAATTATCCGGCTTCCTAACCGGCCATAATGGGGAGTTCACGTGTGTGGCTATCGGCCTCAACACGCCCTGCTGCACCAAGGAGGACATTGCTGCCTCCATATCGGGTTCCGCTTCTTTGGGGAAGTTATACTGCTTTTGGGGCCGGGTCATGGGGTCCCCATCTACGCTGACCTCAAACCCGGTAACCCTCCCACAATCGTGCTTGTGGGTTGCAAACACGTGCATATTATCTGACACGTACGTTTGCATGTCCGTTGGGACATCCGCGACCATAAGCCCGAGGTCGTAACCTCCGGATGGCTTCATGGTACACAGGGCCCCTTTACCTTCCTCCCCCGGAATTACCACTACCTTGCCTTTTCCATCCTTGGCTCCCCAGAGACAGTGATTCCTAAGGTCCACGAGGATCCCGTGCTCCGATAGGAGATCTGATCCGAGGATGCCTCTCCCACCCCCCTCTTGCCATTTCATCAGTATGCACTTCCACGTGGTGTGGAGTGCTCCTAAATGAATGGAGAGCGGAATGGAGAACGCGCCAGCCTGCTCTTTTCCCGTGAACCCCGCTAATGTGTATGGGACCTTGGTAGACAGTGGTGAGTCAAAGGGGCTATCCGTATGAATCACGGTGCATGAAGCTCCCGTGTCCAACAAATAACTACCCTTCTACTTCTCTACCTCCATCTCCACCAGGGGTCGCTTCCACGCATCATAGCTGAGCGGACACAGGTAGACGGGCTGTGCGGGCTCTAGTCATTGGGTATTGTTGGACGGGGCTGCGGCATCTGCAGGGCCGGTAGCGACTGCCACCCTTCCTTGCGAAATCATGAGGGTGCGCATGGCTCCCAACATTGATTCGATCGCATCGGGATGGATAGGCACACCAGCTCCCCTATCAGAGACAGGCGCCTGGGCTCGGACTGCGGGATTTTTATCCCTGGACTCCTTCCAAGGGTTCCTGCAGTTCTTGCGCCAGTGCCCTGTCTTTCCGCATCCGAAACAAGCATTACTGGCTTGTGGGACGCGATTTCCCTCCTGATGCCACTCCTTTTGAGCCGGGGCTGTGGGTCGTGCCTCATGCACCTTTCCCTTAAGGGGACGCGCTCCCGTACTCCTGGTATTATGGTACCCTACCGTGAGGTGGTTTAGGACCGACTCCTCTGTTGTGGCGGGGTTAGTGGGATCAAACCACGCTTTGGCCTGCTCCCTCACGGCTGGCAAGCTGTTGGCTACTATACATCTGAGCCAGTGAGCTAAACCAACGCCGTTTAAATCAATGCGCTCGGGCGCGCCTGGGCAACTACGCTGATAGACAGGCCACAGCCTGTCGGCGAAAACCTTCGGGGGTTCTCCCTCCATCTGCATAGTCTGTCCCAATCTCACAAACGGACCTTCATTGTCCGCCCCCAACACCTCTAGGACCTCATCTCTTAACTCCTCATAGGTCCTATTACCCCTTTTACTCGCGTCTGAGAGACACTGGAGGATCGAGCTGTCTAAGGAGAACAGCAGCATTTTTGCCCTTTCCCCATCGTCGCAGCCGTTAATGGCTGCAGTCTGCTCTACCTCCCTGAAATGTACGGAAGGGTCGTCTGACTCGGACAGCTTCCGTACGTGGCTGATCATAGCCCTCAGCTGGTGTGCGCTGTGAGGCAACACAAGCTGGTTGAGGAGATCCCCCGCTTCCCCACCGTCTCCGTTCGGGCCCCTCTTGATACCTGTAAGCGGGCACAATTGTCCTGGCTTCACTACTACTTCAGGGGGCTGTACTACCTCGGGGACCTCTTCCTCTACTTCTACCACTTCCTCCCTTACCCAGGTTGCCGAATAGCTGGGTGGCGCGGAGGGCACAGTGGCAAATACCTCCTCTGCTTTGTTCGGTGGGGATTTCTGGAATTCCCCACCCACCGGCGGCTGGTGTGCTGACGGGCTGATAAGGCACACCATGCCGTGCGCTTTATTCAGGGCCTCTTTAAGGTTCCTTATCTCTCTTTGGCAGACGCTGTGATCGGCCCCCTCATGTTTATCCTCGAGGGCCATCTTATATGCCGCCCATACCCCCTTTAAGCTCTCTTCCTGGGCTTTTATTTGAGCAGCCAGGCAGGCACATCGTTCCCTTATTCTGCCCTCATTTAATTTTGCCTCAGTGACCTGGCACTCGAGGTAATCTATTTTCGCCTCATGGTGGTTGGCGACTAACTGGCGTTCTTGATGCAACGCATTTAAAGACGCGATGAGCTGCTGCCCCCCCGCGACCTTCTCGTCCATTTCCACCTCTAAACCCTTGATCTGAGCTGCCTGCGCTATGATGACCTGGTCCGAAAGCTGGACTTGTCTTTTTTAACACATCAGCCAGACCGCTTTCTCGACAGATTTTTTATGTTCCTTGCTACCTGTCCACCCCACGGCTGCCTCTCGTGGACGCTTATCCACCAGCAGGTCACTTATCCATCTCTTAGTCAAATTCACTTTTCCAAAAACATAATCGGCTATCCTCTCTTCCATAACATTTCGCCCATTCATACCAGGGTCTAACACGTTATTTTCTCGCTGCCAGTGTCCCTTCGTAGTCGCCATTATCTGTAAGGGGGTTTCGCGTGGCTCTGTGCTTAGCCTGGGTGCTAGTGCGGGGTTAGGCCTTGTTGCCTGTTCTGGTGTCCAGCCAGCCTGGTAACACTAGACACCTGTGAGTGGTTCGACCCACTCGCCCTTACGGTTCTGACACTGGACTTAGGTGCGAGAGCAATAATGCAGAGAAAACTCAGGTAGACCCGGTTGAATAGTGCGAAATGGAAAATCTTTATTGCATATTATTCAAGATTACGAAATACATGTCATAAGCACAGATTAATGACAGTACAAACTTACATACATTTATGCAACTAGGTTTAGGGAAACGAGGAGCGCACGACACATCGTAAAAGGGGACACACATTATAATTATCTTTAAAACATAAACCCTCCCCTATCAATGCCTGTCCTAATCTAGATCTGTAGGATCGAGACTCATGCTCACCACTCGTGATAACTCGGAGAATTCCGAACCTCTGCTCGGATGTTTTCACCGCAGCACCTGACTATCCACGTGTTGATCAGGGGTCTCTGTACCCCACTTGTTTACTCGCTTCTGCTCCGGCTAGCAGGCTGGATCGTCTGCTGTCATGAAGATCTGTGTTGACCTCGGACTCCAGATACAGTTCAAAGAAGAGTCTTACTGTGCCCGACACCAGTTGTCGGTAGAACTCGAAGAATAGTCTTCTCGGGCCAGTTGTGGAGTAGCCGATAGAATTCGAAAATGGTCCTTATATTTTGAGGCGCGGTCGGGGCTTACTGACCGCGGCGACACGTGTAGTCTTCTTCTCTTCTCATCTCATCTCATCTCATCTCCTCCCGGGCCTTCGGATCCGACTCGTTTACCGACTTCTCGGGATGGTGCGCCCGCTTATCGGCCTTTGCAGTCCAGCTCTCCACAGATCTTCGCGGCAAGCCACGAGGTTGACTCCCGGAAAATCAGCGGATCAGAGAATGAGAGTCCAGAGCTCCAGTCGGTAGTAAAGAATAAGAGCACGATGAACAGCCAGAGGATAAGAGAAAGATGGACGTTTGGACACTACAGTTTATAGTACTGTAATTCCTTATCTCCCGCCCAATCTTTAATGTTCATCTTTTGTCATGTTTTGGCGCTCAAACTTCTTGTATGGGGTGGTACTTGTCGTTAATGGGTTACGGTGATACTTGTAACTGTCTGAGTACCCGTTAATATTTTTCCCATTGTGGAACCGGCTAGTAGTCTCCCTGGAGGGGTTTTGGGGGCTTCCAAATGCTTGCTGTGAGTACCCGCGAACGGCTCTCTCATCGTAGAGCCGTGGGGATTTTGCATATCAATGTCTTTGGATGGGTCCTTGATCGCCCAGTACAATAGCCCTCGTTTGTACCTGGAAGACCGATTCCAGTATTTATGTTTAAAATGCAAACCCATCGCGTCTTGTCATTATCTCAAATGTGCTGAGTCCTGTCCGATCTCGCTGAAATGTTTATTGAAACGCCATCTTGTCTGCCTACTGAAAGTCTAGAACCTTCTGCCACGAGGCGTGGCGGCCATTTTACAGGCTGCTTGTGTCCTTTTTGAAACATGACAGCATTTTACTGAAATAAAGCTGTTTATACGAAACTTTATGTTTCCTTATTATTATAAAATCGCGATAATTTTGCGAATTCTACACTCTATACTATCTCATGACTGTGCTCTGGGCCCTCCATACTAGCTCCTGACTGTGCTTTGGGCCCTCTACACTAGCTCCTGACTGTGCTCTGGGCCCTCCAGACTGTGCTCAGGTACTAGCTCCTGACTGTAACTTACTAAGGAACATAGGACCAGGAATAGGCGATTCAGCCCCTCGAGCCTGTTGCACCATTCAATTAAATCTTGACTGATTTTCATCTTAACTCCTTTTACCCGCAGGTGGAAGAAGGACAAGTGGAGGAAGATGAAACTAATCTTCAAACAAGTCGACTGCAAAGCAGACAAGAGCAGGTGCCTGACTGAAAAAAAAGCCCAGTAATTCTCCTCCAGATCCGTCCAAACATCTTTAACGGGGCGTCAAACACCAGCCCTCTGTGTGAAGTCTCATGAACTCTGCTTCTAGCAGCCCACGAGAACTGCAGCCTTTAAATTTCACTCCACAGCAGCAACCCTCCCCCGGGGGGGG